>LQNS02276924.1:22394427-22406047 GCA_001587735.2 Parhyale hawaiensis | reverse complement strand
CATACTTCGATCTAATACTACGCCGAGATACTTAAAAGACTCCACCCACTCCAATCTCACTCCATTAAGATATACATCTGGCAAGACGCAATTTTTGACCGAACTAAAAAGCATAAGTTTAGTTTTGTTGGCATTGAAGCCCTAAGTAGTTTAATCTTCTGACAGAGAAGCTTTTTCAGTTGACGGGAATTTTCCCCATAAGCTGGAAATAACCCTACGACTGCTAGCTTTCGCCACAGTGAGGTTACACGGCGCTGACTCTTTCCCGTGCAACACGGAAGTTTCTCTGGTTCGTCTTTCCTCTGTCTTGCTATTGCTTGTAACTTATATGGTTAGCGACGCTATAATTGGGCACGTTATTATAAGTAGGCCTATCCTCATATACATCTTTCATCTTGTTAAGTTTTCAGTGAGTAGTTGATATTTAATTATTTATTAGGAGTGAAAACTTAGCTACAGTAAGGAAAAAGCTAAGGGAAAACTAAAACCAATCAATTCAAGACTAACTAATTTAAACGCCTTTTCAAAAACACTGTATCTGAATTAAAACGACGCCTTTCAGGACAAGCCTCTCCCTGGATGCTCAGACGCTATAGAAAATAGTCCATTTTGTTTATCGATGGACAGGATTACGAACCTGCCCTTCAGCCTGTTACGACACTCAGCTGCAGCAACACATATGCTGACTTCATTATTCAAAAGTTTTCTGATATGAAAGCCACAACGTTACTTTTTAGGTTTCTCTCACTAGCCAGATTTTGAATATCTGCAGCAGTTGCAGAGAAAATAAAAATTTGCTGGCTGCTTCTTCTTATGATTCATGCTATTCCGGTGGCCAGCGCTGGTCCATTCACTCCACCGAATTAGTAATAACCTGTAGTACTTTTAAGCTCAACCTAAAATCCCCTTACATATATTACGGTGAAAGGGACTGACCTTTTTACTGGCATTAGCTATCCAAACTCCATTTTAGTTTGAAAATGAAAATAGTATAGCCATAGTAGCTACTCTGGTGACAGGCGCTGACCCTTTCACTTCACGCTCACTCTTCTGTCAGTTAATTCGAGAATGCGGCGAAAAAACTTTGGTTTTTCTATAGTTGGCTCAAGATTAGGTGGAGTTGCATCTTGCTGCCGGGGACATAGATTACGAGACCAACAATGAGTTGTGGCGCGCGTTAGCTGGGCAATAAATTTACGCTGTCAGCGCCGCCCCCTGCTGACCGTTACTAAAGAGCGGCAGTCTGTTCCTTGGGGCGCTGTGCCCCCCACCCATTTGTAATGCAAACCCATGCTGTCTTCATTTCTCAGTTTAGTATCCTGCTGGGCCCGCACACTTTTGTCATGCCAGATTCGTGCTATCTTTGCTTCTCAATTGAATGCCATTTTACCTCCGCACATATTTGTAATGTCAGTTTTACATGATCTTTATTGCTCAGTTCAATATCATGTTGCCCCTGTCCATTTGAAGTAGTAACGATATGTTCGCTATGATTTTATAGTTAACATCAATGCAACGCCCTCTTCTCTTCGCAATACCAACTATAATATTTCCATCCTTATACATACTATGCAGAGCCTAAATAATCCTATTGAACCATACGTTGCTTTCCGAAGCAATATTACAGTAAGTAGATATGCCTGTCTTCGATCATCTCCAGAGTATTTTAAAGCTAATTGTTTCTTAAGAATGAGAAACATTTTTCTCTGTCCTTTCTTTGTTTTTTTTTTTTTAACTGAGTGGTAAATATATTTTCCTTCTCGTTTACAGAGGAGTGACCAGTGGTTGCTGCTTATTTTATTGTGTCATTTTCTGGTAGGTTACAATTTTTCTGCCTTTTTTTTCTAAAAGGTAAAAAAGTTTTCCTTGTGACTTCATATGAGAATGAAATGTGTTATGGTCGTTACCTGTCTCACGGAATAGCGTTAAGTTTCACAGTTGTTTCAGTAAGAATCAGCAGCATCTGTTGCACAATGAAACAAGCATCTGGGCAGTTCCAAAGTGCTATTTGGTTGTATTTTAATACACATAACTCTGAGACCTGCCCAAATAGAATATTAGCATCAGTTATCTTGACTGAGCAACAAAAGTAGAAAATTTGTGGACCATACCAAATTTATGTACATTTTCAAAAAACTAAAATAAGCCGAGGAAATGATATAGCACACATTTTTACAAAGTTTTAATTTTGTATGTACTTGAACTTCCACAATTAAGTAGTAGCTGCTAGCTGTGCACGAGGGCAATGAAAGTAAGGTGATAAGTTCATCTGAACGTCGGTTTGAAATTACACGTCACTGTGGAAACACCGGGGAATGCTATAAGAAAGAGAGCTATCCAATTAAGCATTAGGAGATCGCCTAATTTCAGCGTGTGTCGCCAAAAAGAGTTATCATCCCGTTTCTAATACCGAAACCACAAATGCATTTGCACGAATGACTTGAAGCAAGGATTTGCTGTTTATTCTTGGTCCCGAAATGTATTTCAACTCGGTAGCATAGATACACTGGCATGTACGACATGTGAGTAGCACATATATATTAAACGTTTCTGTTATGAAAGTTATTGTCACAGTTCATTTACTACAGATAGTTATGTCAGACAATAGAGCCTGCAGCACATGCAGGTGAAGCATAGTGACGTCACACAAAAATCCATCAGCCAATAGCGTCACTACGTTTGCAGTAGGGTATCCTGGGTAATCCCAAGACAGAGGCATCGTGGGTAATTTCCGACATGGCGTCGTGTGTGCGAGAAGTGAAGTGTATGTCACGATTGTTTATTATATAAGTGTTCGTAAAATTCTTCAGTTGCAGTTTATTGTGCCTTTCATGTGTGTGTATAACATTCTACTTTATAACCTGTTGTAATACAAAGTTTTCTTAGTGAACGAAAATCGTCTAATTTTGTCTTTTTAATGGCCAGCTAGGCCTAATTTTTTGCACGGGCCACATCTAAGTCAACCCCCCAAACTCCCCTGAAAAAATTATTAATATTGCTCAACTCTTTCGACCACTTATTGGGTGGACAAAAATACAAATTAAACTCATGTGAACCATTCTGTTCCGCGCAAAGCATTCGCTTCAACTTGGGTGAACATTTTCAGATGATTTCCTCAGTTCTTTTTATGGCACTGAAAATCAAGATGCAATACAATACATCACATCTATGGAGTATTATTCTCCTTTACTTATGTAATTAAGTGTAGGGATAGTTCTAATTTTGGAATAATAAATGATAAGCAATTAGCGAGGAAGTCTTTCTTTTATACTGTAGTACAATAAGCCATCGCTCGCGGCCTCATTTGTTTACACCAGCATAGTGACGTGGCAGTCACCCATTATTGGCTAAAATTGACGCCAGTCGCGGCGGCCGCTGATTGGCTGAAATGGCGTCACGGAGGTATCTGATTGGCTGAGATTGGGCGAATGGGTGTTCTTTAGAGCTGACATAACTGTCTGCAGTAAATGAACTGTGGTTGCTGTGATCCTGGCATTATTACTAAGACAACACTGTTGTCCTAAAGCAAACACGTTTTTCAAGTGTCTCGGGAAATGCCTTCCTTGGAGTGTTTCCGTTCAATAACTGCAAATTTTATATTGCACAAGCACCCCGAGGGCGAGTTCACACGTCATTCATCTCAAAGTGTTCGCTCAAACAGGTGGAAGGGGCGCGTTAAGTTGATGGGAGCAGTTACGGAGAACTTGCCAGACTGAAGGATGAAGCATGACCGTTTTCTCAACGTCCTGCATCAGTCAAGTTCAGTAAACAAAACATATAATACGGAAGCTATTCTTTGTAGTGTTAACAGATCATAAAGAAATCGATACAAACGTTTCTTCGTTGTCACTTTAACGATCAGAATCAAAATGATGATTAAAATCTCGCATAGAACTAGAAAACCCCAAAATATTGTAGAAACACGGACGCCATGCTTGTGTTGATAAACCAGCGGATCACCGTGTGTGCTTTTAATTTCTGTCGGCCTATCAGGCTATATATATTCTAAAGCGAGTCTGTTTTACTTGAAATTAAGCCATAAGAAATTGGGATAGGAATGTGACTTCCAACAAAAGCAATATATCTGAACCCAAATAGAAAAAACTAGAACGCCTCGTTGCGTAAGACCATCACCCGCGTTAAGGGGCAAATTCAACGCAGTCATTTTTGATGAACAAGTATATTGCAGCCCAGAGATTAGCTCCTCAATAATAACATAGGGACAAAATAGAACACCTCGCGGCATAAGACGATCTACCGCAATGGAGGCAAATTCGCCCCGATAGAGGCAAATTCAACGCCGTCATTTTTTATGGCCAGCTAGGCATAGTTTTTCTTGGCATGGGTCACATCTAGGTCAACCCACCAAACTCCCTACAAAAAATTATGAACATCGCTCAACTCCTTCGATCAATTTTGGGTGGACGGACGAATATATAGACATAAACATTTACTAATATATATATATACATAAATCTTCAACGAAAACATTGTCACCTTTCTCATTTCGTTCGCGGGTGACAAAAAGTTATATCGTAACTAAACGCGCAGTGTCGTTTATTTTTTGAACGAGAGACGCTTCTACGAGTAGACAGAGATGGAAAAAGTTGACGCACATATCGTCTTCATTCACCTGATTGAACGCGTTCAGATGAATGACGGGTGAACTCAGCTCAAGTGAGGCATTTCCCATCGGACTAACAGAACTCATGTTGGTAATGGGACTGCACCTTTTCCCGGTAGAACTCAATCATTCCTGTCAGCATTGCAGGCTTCATCGTAAAGAAATGGCTAAGGAATTTGGGATCACCCCGGGAACTCGAACATCCCGGCAACTTTCGGTAGGACGTGACGAATGGCATGTTGTTACAAACGGGTGAAACAATCCATTCAGCACTGGAAATGAATCAGCAAAAAACATGGTGCTAGGGTACGGGTCGTAGGTTTGTAAAATAACACTAATTAATAGAGGTCGGAGCTCTCAACAAAGTCGTTTTTATATACCTAACGAGACCCGAGGGCATGTTGGTGCCATCACAGCTAGCTGTATTTTGAGACATTTCTTCTTCAAATTCTTCTGACAATAAAATTGTGAATAATTTTGATTTTCTATCTAATAATTAGCAACAAGATATTTAGTTTCATACATGAGCAGTTCAACTTTCAATTTCTAGTTAACAACTAAATTTCCTTGCATGCCGTATCGTTACATATGATCAAGTTCCATGGTTTCGGAAACAACACATTTAATTTGAACTGTACCAATTCCTAGATATTCATCTTTACCCAATATTTCATCTACTAGTAAAGGTTTGTATCTCACATTATCTCATTTTCCAAAATTCTAAATCAGGAAGGGTACGTATCTCGTGACCACTCCAAAGTTTATTTCTTCTTTACCCCAGGTTGATTTAGTAGCGATGTAGCTTTTTTATACACAACAGTATCGCACTTTTGTTTTTGGAGCAAACTTCCCAAAAGTCTTTGATTATATTAGATTAGATAGGCGGCAGTAGACGAACCAAGAGGTCCATTCCCAAAGAGACACCGGGACTTACGCCAGGCCCTCTATGAGCTATTGTCAAGAAGCATGGCTCCAATCCAGGTATTGCAGGTATCGTACTTGAGGACTGGTGTTAGGTTAGTTAATAAAAGACCAGCTTTAATTCAGCTAGAGTAGGTGCCTACCTTAACTTATAGGCACATATATTATGCATGAATGAAGCTCAGGTAGGCAACATACTATGTATACCGACACCCCTACGTCTGCAGCCTGACGTCTGCAACTATTATTCAAACTACACTTTACGTCGTAATTTTAACACGTGGAGGCGACCGCTTCGCTTCAGTGGCTCTGCTTCATTTGTAACTCACTAACGGCAGCAAGGAACACTTCAAGGCGCCGAGTGGTCGAGTGTGACCACTCGCGGCTCTAGAAAAACATAGTTTAGGGCAGGAGCGCGGTAGTTTTTTTGGTACGAAATACGCAGCACATTGTCACGTGCCGAACGCTTCGTCCATTTTTGCTGGCGATGAATTGTTTAACCCAGTAAATGAACTGCTTTCAGCACTGCTTTTCGAACTAGATGTAACGATAAAAAAAAATATGCGATCTTACGGAAAGCTTCATCTATTCTGCTAGCCTCCCACCAGATTCGTAATGAACTTCTACCCTTAAAAGGTATATTACTCTGGTGATCATAAAATATAAAACATATATAAAATTAATAATTTATGCGAAAAATGAATGAAAAGAAATTGCAAAAGTTACTAAAATTTTTTTGATTGGCTGAACAAGTTACTGGCGTTGGCAAGACATAAATGCCAAAATGTATGGGGCAGCTCTCATACATATGCTCTAAAGAAATGTATGAGTTAGCAGTTTATTTTCTTGAATTACATCTAATGATACAATTTAATTAATGAATTTGTATCGAGCTTAGAGAACATGTATCTTAACAAGACGAAAGTTCTGGCAAAATCCACTGCCAGACTAGTAGAATAATGTGATCTGTGGGAAGAAAGTCTATTGTTTGAAAACACTGCGAAAGCCGCAATCCGTTCCAAAACCCAGAGCAGTGCACGACTGCAGTCGACCACAGAGTGTCTGACATGGTGTCAGTGACGCACAGCTTATGCGCTGACTAAGCGCCCGACCGTAAAATCACTAACCTCCTAATAAACTAGAAGTGACGGAATGCTGACGCTGCACTGCCGGGAGCCAAATAAAGCTTTCCTTTGTCGTTTGGGAACGGAACCTGGCCGCGAGACAGCAAGCGGGGCAACGTCTTTAAGCCTAAGAGGCACAGAGGAAACGAACCCAACGCATTCCAAAGTTTGTTGGAAGGCGTCTTGCATTTATACTTCAAGCTTCACTGCATTCAAACGGGAAAATATCACAATGCTATCGGTATGCCTAATGTTTCCCCATGCCTTATGTCATATTTTTTTCCTGTAGATGGCACTGTTACAGACTTTCTTCTCTACACACGCACAGTACTTACATTAACATTAAGGCAGCGTGTGTGTCTTTATACCAATTCTCGCTATAGTGTAAAGATCGCAGCTACGAGAAACTGAGCTTATTTAACACAGAAAAGTTTCTAGTATATACTCACCATAGGTAATTAGATCGTAACAGATGAACTTGGGTTGTGGACAAAAGAGATTTTCTCTCAGTTAATGTTGGTAATGTCGTCAAGTTATTCTTTTACCGGTTTCACTAAAATAGTGGGCGTGCAGAAAGCTTAGCTTATTTTGTTTAATACGAAAAAAATTCTAATTTGCTTTCACAACTTCAATTCGCAGTTCCTATACCCTACCCTGTTCTCCTCCTGAAAAACCAGATCTCATTAAACTGTGAAAACCTTCAGATTTTAGCTTGATAATAGCATAGTAGAACTTATCTGTTGTAACCAAAATAATGGACTTGTTACTATGTCGTTAGTGGAAAAGTTGCTTTCACCACAGCTTAAAGGCATCAATATCGTATTATGAGAAATGAGGTGCATATTATTTAGAGGGGTTAATAAGGCTGGATGTTCGGGAGGCGATATCAAGGTATCTTTTTAAGTTACAACGTTTTCAATAAATAAGCCGAGAACAGACGTAAGAGGGGCCGTTGCTGATTAATTCATTTATTTATTTTCATCCGTACACAAAAATACTTAGTTAAATTAAAAACTAATCATAGCACTTCGAAGAATTTGACCATATGCTGTCGCTTAAATCCCGAATATCTTTTTTTCTTAAGCCATTAATAAGAAAATGGTATCAAGGGTTAAACATGCTGTTCTTCCAACTCAACATGTATTTGTTCTTCCAACTCAACATGTATTTTATTCTATTAATATGGTACTGTACGCTCATTATGATTAATGCAATTACTGATATTTTCCTTGTAGAACGATGGTGCCCATTATGTCTGAGCGTATCTTGCAATAAAAAACTAGCACACAAAGCATAACGTGCGTATATCCAACAAAAGTTCAATGAAATTTTAGAATACGTGCATTTTACAAAATAACTATGGGTTTTTGCAATGAAGCTTTTTTTGCACATTTCATTATAAAAAAATGAAATAACTGTGCCCATTTGGCAATGAAACGTTTACGTACATTCTAACATAAAAATACTGTGCGGATTTCATATGAAAAATTTTGGGCGCATTTTACAATGAACTCTGGCATACAACTTACTGTAAACTGTTGAAGCATTTGCAAGAAAATTATTTTACGCAGCCCACGATAAATCGTTGTGTTCATTTTACAGAAAAACAATGGTATTCATTTGCTTTTAAACTGCAGTACTCATTTTACAATAAAATACTGTCCCCATTCTACAGTAAACCAGGGAAGAATATTAACTGCGTCACTCTTGTCCGCATTAAATGTACACTAAATATATCATCCGCAGATTCTCACATGCTCGTATGTGATACACTAATCTAATATTAACTCCTATTCCTATGCCCTGCATTATACACCAAACATCTCCTCCGCAGATTCTTACGTGCTCGTACGTGATACACTCTAATCTAATATTAACTCCTATTCCTATGCCCTGCATTATACACTAAATATATCATCCGCAGATTCTCACGTGCCCGTGATACACTATCATCTAATATTAACTCCTATACTCTTATGCCAAGATATTAAACCGTTCAAAGTTGCTGTCACTGCCGATATATCAGGAATATTACCCCGTATACTGCCGCTTTACTCACTGACAATGACTCGTTATGTTCTGTCAGATGTTGACAAATCGCCGGCGCGTGCGATGCAAGAAAATCTGTTGGACACGTCGCGCTCTGCCATACGAAATAACACCCAGCATAGTATGTCTTCGTCATGTAGAGAAGGAATGCGTGTACAGTCTGGCATCTCAGACTTTTCTAGCTTACCTTGCTCACTTTCTTGTGATGTACAGCAAGGAAGAAATCGAGAGTGTATCACTATATATATACATGTAAGAGGGTATTTTTAGAGTGTCATAAGTGTTCTGAAGTGGCACTCTTGAATTTCAACGTGTAGGTGTGTAAGCCAATTCGACCCGTTATTACTGGAGTAATTGATGGGAGCAGCGGTCCGTTTATGTCGATTGCGTGTTTACGGGAAGGGTTTTTTCCTTTCCCTGAAGCATGAGAAAAACGCAGCACTAACGTTCCTGCAGGAAGCAAACATACATACATTGATGCTAAAATAACTTAATAAACAATATCCGCAAAGTAAATAATGTTATTGCATTGTAATGAGAAAAGTAATTGCCTTATTGGTGGGAAAAGTGGTCTAATATTGCTTTTGTCACATGTGTAGCTGGGACTCAGAATAACAATATTCTGAGTCAGAGCAGCAATATGTGTAAATAAGTGCAACGTATGAGACAGCTGCACGGGACGTCATGTGAGAACAAATTCAGTTGCTTAGCAAAACCATGATAATGATATTGTGATCGTTATAGTGTATTTGTCGCGCCTCACTACTTGTTTACAGTATATTTAACAAATTCATTACTTCCTGTCTTTATAATTATAATATTTTCTGATCTACACAAGGGTATATTGAACCAGACACAGAAATATGAATACAGTACTGTTCATGAATATGCCAGTATAGGAACTTGGAAAATATAATTATTGGTATTACATTACGTACATTGTTTCCGCATGTCATGTTGGTGACTACTGTTTTATTAATAGTACACCTTGGTGCCTGTAATGTTACCTTAATAGTGCATGTTGGTGATTGCAAATGATGCAATAATAACATATCCTGGTGACGGCGGACGTTGCGTGCTGCACAGTAGTGCAGAGGGCCCCCAGAACGATCCCCAGGCCAGGCGCGGTCTTTTTCAAGAGTGCTTGGCGAGCTGAATCAGCAAATTAGCTTGGTGCGCATAGCGATCGTGAGGATACTTACCTTAGGGTAGGGAGTCGGCGGGTCGTTGAACCATCCGTTTCGGCGCCATAGTTCTTTGCGACCCGTCGTCGGCTGCAGCTGTACATACTCCTCTGGGGCTAGTTGGCCTAAGTACGCAGCACAAAGCAGCGCGTGGGAGCTTCCCAGGTGATGGTTCAGTCAAAGTTGACATTACCTTTAAAAAAGGCGGTGAAGAGTATGTAACTCTTAAGTGCTACCTGGTCGCTTAGACGAATTGGTCGGGAGCGTCGCTCCAAGTCCCAGCGGGTCACCAGCTGCCAAGGAAAATATAGACAGTAGAACTGCTTTACGCATACGACTGCGATCAATTGGTCGATCGATCTCGCGGTTGGGTGGGTAGAGCGTTTGCTGCAAAAACGCACAGTGTTGGCTACAGACAGGAATCTGAACGCAACCTCACCTAAATTCTACGATTGCGAGTCCACACAGTAAGGATGTAACAAAAAATATACTGTAACCGAACTGTGTCATATAGGGGTTCTTGCAATAATTTACGCTACACAAGGCTCAGCGTATGCGCTATTATTCTTGACAATAAATTGCGACTGCGGCTGGTTCGTTTGCAGTTGTGTGAAAGTTTGGGAGAATATTATATGAGATGTTTTCACACAAGCGTTTATGTTCTTCTTCCTCAAATATCTAATTGATTTTGACATTATGGCAACAGTTCATAGGAAGCTTGAACTTGAGTCCCAGCTGCTCTCTGCTAATAGGCCTATAGGTCCGTCTTGTGTCGGCTATCTACAGTAATCTAATCCTCAAATTTAAAATGCTACAAACAACTGTTGGACTGTGAGTAAGCAAATATAAAATGTACGCGACTGTAATTCTAAAACTAGTAGCTACGTACTGTTGATGCTATGTCTACTATTGATACCAAAAAAAAACATTGCTTGCGTTACCAATATTAGATAGCAAAACATAAAAAAAGCATTGACGTACGATCTTACGTTGTTTATCGAAAGATGTGCTTATAGATTCACGATATATGAATGTGTACTTTTCACATTTAATATGTTACATCCTATCGCTTTTAACACTTTGAAAGTTGCTCACACGCAGAGAAGGCGTGGGCACCTCGTGTTGTATACTGCACGAAAGAGAGGAAAAGAATGCCATGTTATGAATTTTATCAACATTAGTATTATCAACTTTAGCGTGGTGAATTATGGTGGTGTTTGTGGCTGTAAAACTGCTGTATTTGTTATACATTTCCATTTCATGTAATACAAAAACCGACATTTGGTCACATAGCTGGAGGGTTTGGCGATAATATAACGTAGTTAGATGAGTTTCCTCGATTTTTTTTTAACATGTCCTCCGTTATTTCGATATAAATTTTTATAGTAAAAGCATTATCAAAATTTTGTTATGTTACAGATGATTGTTCGCATTGCGTATCACGGATTACATTTTGTGGTTTGGAATTAAGAGCTGATAGGACCGAATTTAGTTGTAGCTTTTTAGGGAGCGGACTAACTTAATTTATTTGTGTTATATATTGTGGTTCTTGCTTGGTGGCGTTTAATTGGAGTTTGGATTGAGTTCGTGTTGAGTTCGTCACTGTACTTGGTTGTGAGAGTAAACTTCAAGGCCGAGTATAGTTATCAGGCTACAGGTTGATGGTGAAAGAATGCCGTCAAGATCTTCTTGTTTATTTACATCTTATTATACAAGAC
>LQNS02276924.1:22376881-22390675 GCA_001587735.2 Parhyale hawaiensis | reverse complement strand
AGTTATTGTGCTAACAAGCATAAAATTAAAAACAGTGACAAACAAACGATCGAACGAACAAACGGATCATTACCAAGATTTGGTCATTTACTCTTTGTTATATACCTAACAACTTATGCTAATTTCATAAAAATCCATCTATAACTTTTTTAGTTATGGCGTTGAGATAAATGAGGCAAACAAACAAACGGAGGAACATATCTTCACCAAAAGTTAATCATCTGTTGCTCCTAACATACCTAACAATCCCTGTAAATTTTGTCCAAATCGGTTCATAACTTTTTGAGTTATCTTGGTGACAGGCAGACACGACAAAAACATGACCACTTTGGCGGAGGTAATAATCCTCTCTGGAAGAACTACAGAAGAAAAAGCACCTCTGTTCAAAGAGCGAAGAACAGTTCTCAGAGCGAATAGTCACAGCAGTTTTTAGAGCGCGCGTTCCAGAGCGAGAGGTGAGCGTAATTCTTAGGGCAAGATATGAAGTTCATATTAAAATTCCCAGAGTAATGATAGGTTGTAGTAATATTTAAAGCACCACACGAATAGCAATAGGTTGCAGCAGTTCTCAAAGGGAGCACTAGTATATCACCGAGTGTAAAGCCCGCTAGTTCTCAAAGAGAGAGTGTGTGAAACACGCTAGTTCTCAGAGACAGTGTGTGTGTGTGTGAAACACTCTAGTTCTCAGGGAGAGTGAGTGAAACACGCTAGTTCTCAGAGACAGTGTGTGTGTGAAACACTCTAGTTCTCAGGGAGAGTGAGTGAAACACGCTAGTTCTCAGAGACAGTGTGTGTGTGAAACACTCTAGTTCTCAGGGAGAGTGTGTGAAACACGCTAATTCTCAGGTGGAGTACCGAACAACAACAGAGCAAAAAGGACAGTTCTCAGAGAAATCACCAAAGCAGAGCAGAAAAATAGAATAAAAGACACAGCAGTTCTCAGAAGAAGCACCACAGAGTGTGAAACACATCAGTTCTCAGATAGAGCACAGGAGCAAAACACATCAGTTCTCAGATAGAGCACAGGAGCAAAACACACCAGTTCTCAGAGGGAGCACCACACAGAGTGTGAGACACACCAGTTCTCAGAGGGAGCACCACAGAGTGTGAGACACACCAGTTCTCAGAGGGAGCACCACACAGAGTGTGAGACACACCAGTTCTCAGAGGGAGCACCACAGAGTGTGAGACACACCAGTTCTCAGAGGGAGCACCACAGAGTGTGAGACACACCAGTTCCCAGAGGGAGCACCACAGAGTATGAAACACACCAGTCCTCAGAGGGAGCACCACAGAGTGTTAGACACACCAGTTCTCAGAGGGAGCACCACAGAGTGTGAGACACACCAGTTCCCAGAGGGAGCACCACAGAGTATGAAACACACCAGTCCTCAGAGGGAGCACCACCGAGTGTGAGACACACCAGTTCTCAGAGGGAGCACCACAGAGTGTGAGACACACCAGTTCCCAGAGGGAGCACCACAGAGTATGAAGCACACCAGTCCTCAGAGGGAGCACCACAGAGTGAGAGGCACGCCCGTTCTCAGAGGGAGCACCAGAGCACCAGTGAGCACCCAACCACTCTGAGAGGGCGGTATGCACTGCAGGGAGCCCCAAGAGAGCACAGGCCGAAGGGCCCCGCAGCGGCCGCAGGCAGTCGTAACAAACGCGTGTCAGGCCCACGCCGGGGGGGGGGGGGTTGAGGGACTGCGGGCCCCGCGTGTAAGCTCGCAAGCGTCATACTAAAGTTGCGCTTGTAAACACGGAAAACATGAGGCAGTGAGGCAAGAAAAACACTCAAATGATTGCACGTTGGAGCGGTGGCACTGATACGAGAGCTACCGGCGCTTGAGGATATCATGGAGTTTACATAACCAGTAGATCGTTGGAGTGACTCTACAGTGTAAGTACTTTAATAATAAATTAGTCACATTTTATTTAAAATAAACAAGAATGTCGACAAGGAGTAATATTATAATGAATAATGAAAAATTTAAAAGCTAAGACGAAGATTAAAATTGAAGTCATTGCAATATTACAATTATTGTTATAGAGGGGAGCAGAGACGTTCACGAGGGGAAACCTAAAACGCGAATGAACAAAGCTACTTGGAAGGTCCGAATGTCAGCGCCTGTACAGTCAAAGGATGTGGAAATTGTTGAGGATTATGTGAAGCGGTAAGGCCGAGGTTATGATGTTAAGGCTGGGTTTTGTTCTGTAGATGTTGAGGGACTATAATGTTGTGAGCTCCATTAGGTTGGAGAAGTCTATGATGGACAAGTCATTCTTACTGAAGGAATGATTATTTTGCTCTGCTTGGAGGCTGGGAGCTGAATGTGTGGGTTTTATGAGGGCAAACCGGTTCTGCTGTACTTTGTTAACAGGTTGTCGATAAGCAGCGGCATATCATAACAGTAGCAATACTACGTTAGTGCTTAATAAACAGGGTATCAATAAACTGCAGTATGTGATAACTGTAGTACTATTATCGATGAAATGTAGTATGCCATAACAGTAGCAGTACTGCATGAGCGCATTATAAACAAGGTGTCGTTTGTCTAAACACATATCGGAGATGTTCAAAAAAATTATCTATAACTCTACGATCTATTGCATATGCAATGGCAGAAAATTTTCGATATATGGCATCTATCAGTTGTTCAATAAATTAATTGTCCATACGATAGGGGCAGCCTAGAACAAAATAAAATAAAACGGCATTAAATGTAGTTTAGAAAATAGAAAATACCTTTTTATTTCTGTATTATTAAATCTGTACACTTATTACTTTCTTTTGCTGTACCTTTAATTTACACACTTCAAGTTTAAAGCTGTAACTGAAGACCTCGGCGTAGTCCCAAGATAATAGGGAAAAGTTATAGATACCGCTAGTCTTCTCCTCGACCATGAAGAGGAACACAGTATATAAAAACAGAGCACTCTGACAGCGCATACCTCCACCAAGAAGTTCAACGTAACGAAAAATGAAAGTTGGTTTTGAAACTATGGTGTTTTTTATCAACACCAAAATCTAAATATTTGTGCCTTTTGACGGTATTAACAGCTTGTGTAACTTAGTTGAAGATCTGTTCATAACTTTTTGAGTTATGCTGCTCACAAACATTCGGACAAACATGAGTCAAACGCACAAACAGACCAACCGATCATCAGCGAAACTCAAGCATCTATATATGTCTTTCAATATTGTTAACAACTCTTGGAAATTTCATAATGATTCGCTCATGACATTTTGAGTTACTCTGCTAAGAAATATAAAATCAAACACAGCCACAAACAAAAGAAACCGACAGATCATCACAAAAATTGGTCCTTTGCTCTTCGTGACATGCCTAACAACTCATGTAAATCTCATAAAAATCCCCTGATAACTTTTTGAGTTATGGTACTAAGTAGAAATAGGCCGACAAGCAAACAAACAGTCGAACGGATCTTTGTCAAAAAATAATCATCTGTTACTGCTAGCATGCCTAGCAATCCCTGCAAATTTCGTAAAGGCCCGCTCATAACTTTTTTATTTTACTTGGTGACAGACAAACATGCAGACAGATAGACAACCACAACAAAACCGTACCCTACTCGGCGGAGGTAATAAACATATAAACAGTAATATTATACTTTATTACCAATAATAAAATTATGTATATATATATAATAATACCCTTGTTCCTATACCTACCTACCTACGCAACTGCGGGGAGTGTCACGCACAGACTAATGCCGATACCACGCGAGTATCGTCATCGTTTCGTCTGAATGCACGATGTGTCCATTTAAATAGCACACTCTTGCAAAGAATTTGAGTTATAAATTCCTTCCAGATAAAACGATATGTCCGAAAGTTAACTAACGGCACTTGCGGAGTAAATTGAACTGACGGTAAACATTTTTACACCATTCCTTGGGAATCTCAAAGCTGTGTTAACACGATTTCAACACAACGTTCGGACGAAAAGATGACTATACTCGTTCTTTTGACTAGCGTGTGTCATTTGCCATAAGAAAGACACAGACTGGCAGTTCTTCAGTATTTTCACGAGAAATTCTTGACTGAATGATGACGTCACTGTCCTCATTTTGTTGTTTTCATCCTAAGGTGGTATACAAGATACGAGTTTCATCTACATAGCTCCAGCCGCTCTAAATTTCATCGATGTTTCTTGGTCACAAAACTCTGAAGCCAAAAGGCTTTTAAATCAAATTAGCAACTTGTTAGTTAATATTTTCTCGGTTTACCCAATCCAAACATTATACTCGTTGAATAAAATTGTTCGAGGCCAAGGAGCTTTAATAGAGAGGAGGCAGCTAGGACCCTAGTCCATGAAGCTCAAGAGTCGCTTATGGCTGCATCCAGTCTCCATAAGCACCAATTGCAAATCAGTATATCGGTTTGTCTGCTGCTTCCCCGTAATACTCGCTGCTTCCCAGTAACTTCCACCAATGAGAGACATGAACGCGTCTCACAGCCACAAAAGATCTTGTTGACTCGCTGACAAATCTATGAGTGGGCCGCAGGGCTCCCTCCTCCTCTACTGAAGCTCCTTCTTCGAGGCACAACGCTAAGGCCGCCGCCCTATTGAAGCAACAAGCGACGCAATGCGATTTTTCCGGGAGTCGTGTTGCAGCAACGCACGGGTGTCGCGAGGCATCGCAGTTGCTGCGGTCGGAACAGCAGATTGCTGTACCCTTCGTTACATTTTGTCGTGCAATAAATTTGTCGCGTTGCGCGTCGCTTGTCTCGCCGGTGGGGCCGCGGCCTAATGGCTTAACTATGACGTACCAAAAGAAAGGGCTGAACTGCGCTTAGAAACTACCCTTCTATGTTTTCATTAATCTGTGGTGTCACGCTCTGGGACGCTGACGTATCTATGATACAGCGTGAGTCAGTAATCTGGTGCTACTGGGCAAGGTCTTTATAATTATTTTTATGCGCCTGAGTGGTTCTGAGTAAACGCGTTGGAGACTGTATTGTTTTTTGCTGCTACCGTGGGAATTCCATGGTGTCGGTTAGACGGGGAAGCTGATGGGAATTTTTATCCGTAAAAAGGTTGATCTTAAATATCACACATCGAGTCCCAATGTTGTCAAGCAAGTGTGACATTACCATGCTAAAATGTGAACGTTTCACGGGTCAGCCTGAAAGGCCCTGCAAAGCCGTGAAAGTTTCACGGGTAAGGCTAGCATACAATATTGTGTGTGAAGGTCCATGCGTCTGCACGTTGCGCTTTTCAGTATTAGATGGGGAAAAGTTTAACTTGTAACACGGTCTGATTTTTGCTTGTACGGTGTTCAACCATAGCTGTCTTCCTCTAGGATCATGAAAAAATTTACAGCTTGTCTGAAGTTTGTTTCACCCGTATCTTATTTATAGCTTTACATTTTTTATATTCCACATGTCATGTTCACTTTTCTGGTGACGTACGGTGATTTTAGTCGGGCCAGATGCGTAGCTGGAATATGGTGTGGGAGCATAAGAGCGGGTAGTGTTTAAAATCTCGTCTAAAGTATACTCTGAAGCAAATGTGTGATGTCTAAGGAAATAAAGTGACATTTTGAGAACAGAGGGTTATGCAGTTGTGATTGGAGAAATTGGCCGAGTCTGTTGTACTTTGTTGTATAGCTATCGCATCAAACAAAGCAGAAAAATAATGGACTACTGATGTATATCCACTTGTCCCGTAATACTGCAAAAAAAAAAAAAAACAGATACGCAGAAAAAACCGAAACGTGTATAATTAAAAGGGCTAAATTTTGTGAAACTGTGGGAAACAGAGCATAGAATAATCGTGCAAATACATAGGAAAACAATGCAAGCAGTACCGTTGTATCTTTATGCCTTTATCAAGGCACAAGTGAGAATTCTTTGCTGACAGAACAAATGCAAGATTCACAGGTAAAATCAGAATACTATGAGCGAGGTTAGACGGGTGCAAGGTAGACGGACTGCGTAACTGTAGATAGGGTTAAGCGGCAGACATTAGTTTAGGCGGAGTGGGTTAGGTTCGAAGCCCTGCCTCAGTTCACTAAGATAAGTGGAAACAATAGTAACCCTGGAATTTCCACGGGTCCCGCTAGTAATGCATGTATGCAATTTGTTCGTTCCTCACTTGGTTAGCTGATATCTTAGATATCAATAATGCTCGGAGACTTTCCAGTTTCAATTCTTCGCCTTCGTAAAATTTCTCCTGGTCATTATAAGCTCACAAGTCAAATAGTTAAACAAGAAATGAAGGCGTGGAACACTTTTCCGCTAAGTACCTTTGCCGTAGCTTGGAGACTAAAATTTCTTTCCTTCTTACAGTAAGCTTCAATTACTGGTCTGGCCGCATTACTTGCAAATTGAGCAGCAGATCAATGGTGGAGATGAGAACGCTATTCTTCGGAGCCGAATCACTATAGTAAATCAAACACGAGGGGGGTTTGATTGAAATAGTCATTGTTTCGCCATCATTTCAAGACGGCGCCACAACCTCTTTTCAAAATGGATAAATATGTATCAGTCGTGATTATAGTGCGTAGATTACCAGACCTAGACATAATACGAACCTAGAGTCATTACAACATTTTCTACAGTCGTTAAGCCCGAGCACCACGAGAGCTACAAAGGCCGAGTGTGCTCATTACTGTGCCCCTGACGGCACCGCTGCTTGTTCTTGCACCCGGGGTGGCGCTACCGTCGTTCACGACCAATTTATGTGCGTGTTTGTGTACGCAGATCGTGTGCGTGTGAGCGGCGTTCAAGTTGCCGCGCTACTCGCTGTATCGCTGTTTAAGTTAGGTTACGTTACCTAACGTTAGGTAAGGTTAGGTAAGGTTAGAATGGTTAGGTTGGGTTAAGGTGGGTTAGGTAAGGTTAGGTTAGGTTAGAAAGTTAGGTAAGGAGGTTAGGTTAGGTTAGCCTAAGTAGTGTTTATTTTAGTGGTGGCGCGCACAAGAAAGCTTACGTGAACGCAAAGTGGTCGTGAGCGACGGTAGTGCCCCCGGGTGTCGCGTTCTAGTGTGATACAGGAACTTCCTGGTATCATACAAGTGTGCGGGTAATGTATAGCTGTCTTTGCCACGAAGACTTCGCCTAGTGCCGAGGCAGCACTAGACATGTTTATCTAATAAGCGGCTGTTCAGCTTCCCTACCAAAAATTAGGCGCGCCGCAGAAACTAAAACTGCAATTCAGCTTCTGCGCCGGCCGGCCTCAGATGTTATTTGGGTCGCATGTTGCGCAGCCTGCCCTGCCAGTGATACAATGTATATCTTACCAACTTTTAGGGTTTGTCACAACAGCGTGCACATTCAATATCCGCTCGTAAGTTGAGCGTACGTTTGCATAGTGTAGCTCCGGTATAAATATGGGAGATAAATTGAAAATGCTACGACGCAGTCCCTGTCCATAGGAGTAAAAAGGCAAAATATTTACACGACTTACGTTTTTCGGGTATTATTTTTCAATTTCATGTAATTACTGAACGTAACTTAAGGCAACTGCAACCCCACAAAGAAAGAAAAGAACGGTACTCTC
The DNA here is from genome assembly GCA_001587735.2 of Parhyale hawaiensis. Classification (NCBI taxonomy): domain Eukaryota; kingdom Metazoa; phylum Arthropoda; class Malacostraca; order Amphipoda; family Hyalidae; genus Parhyale; species Parhyale hawaiensis. The sequence continues at coordinate 22,383,143 of LQNS02276924.1, read as the reverse complement.
GTCTCCTGGCAAAGGCTGCGTTAAGTAAGACTAAATATTTTCGTCAGCACAAAACACCAAGCCACGAACACAAAACACAATACCGAAATGGATCATTAGACAAAAGAAAGTGCAGCAGCGATTAACTACAAAACAACAAACGCGATAAATGTGTCCGGTAGGCTCGATTAGATAGAGCGCGCAGAGGGAATCCGGAGAACGTGATTAGATAGAGCGGCGCGCGTGAGGGCATATAACGTCATACGGCCACTTATCCCTGCACAGACCGACCGGGGGAACATAACCTGATCTACAGTCTCATTGTTCGGGCCGATAGTGCGATTCTGGTGGTAACATGACCGGCGAGCCGATGCCATCCTGACCATGCAGAGCAGCACTGATACAGGCCAGTTGTTTTTGGAGGTCGCTTGTGCTTACACAGCTCGCTCGATCGTGTCACGGTTCTGCAGCTATCTACGTCTCCCGTTAACGGAACTGAAATTATTCAAATAAAGCCGTTTTGGCTTCGATGGTGAAAAATATTAGTAATGGAGCATAGTTGTGATAAGCTAAATTTTTCTGATTCTAACAATTTAACACCCGTAGGTCAGTGTTGAAGTGCCATTAACTGGAGGAGTGTCTGTGTGGAGAGGGAGGAACCGTCCTGATATGGAAATGGTGGGGGAGTTGCCAGACAGTGACACTGGGAAATGGTTAGCTGCCGTAAAAGTAGATTAATTAAACGCATATGCTGAAAAACGGTATACACGTAGAATGACTTTAGAACTGATGTGAAATTCGACATAAGGTGATAACGATGTAATGTGTGCATAATGGTGTTCAAACGAATTGAACTGTTACATCCAAGATATGGGCAGTAGACATGTGAAATGTACTGCAAAGGAAGAGATCACAGTAGATTATTTTTTATATTGATTAGCTTAAGCCACTGGTTCTACAACAAAGTCGATATAATAGGAAAGAAGAAGGTGCGTATAGAAGGTCGACAGGAACGTGGAACCCATGTACCTACTAGGGTATTCCCACACTGGATCAGCACTCATGGGAAAAGAAAATCGAAAATGAAGAAAAAACGCAGTAGAAAGTAACAGCAGTAGCAGTTTGAAAGCTGAAAGAAACAAGTGGACAGAAGGAAAGACGTCTCGAAGGCCCGGTTGAGGCTAAGGAACCTACAGAGTCTCCCGGCTTCGCTGCTCCCCATGACATGGGATGGGAGAACTTAAAAAATCTAATCCTTTTGCCCGCCCTATGCCCCCCTGAGAGTGGGCGAGGAGGGTCGACAGAATAGAAGAGCTGGTTTGGCTTGCGTCGCGATTATGGCCGATCTGTCTCCAGGAGACTGCAGGTACAACTTCAGACTGCATGTCATGAGCAAGTTACTTTTTAGCGTGAAATATATTTGCTTTCAAAAGTGGAGCATTTTACCTGAAAAGAGACCACGTACAGCATAGTTACCTCCTTAATGTTATTCCTGCAAAAGCGTAATCGAGCCGTCCGGTGATAAGTGAAGGCACTGCCCTGTCGGCTGAACAAAAACGAGACTTATGAAGAGGACTAAAATGTATCAAACCCCATTCCCCTCTTGCAAAAAAGAAAAAAAAAATAATTTGAGCTGCTCCATACTTCTGCACAAGGTATATTTATCAAACGAGAACAAGGGCCTGCTATATACACCTGGTACGAACAAATTTTTTCAACACTTCCTACATAGACAGGCTTTGCTCTTTACGGTTTGGTCGAGGGTCAGGATCTATCGACAAGTCCGGTTTAATGATGACTTGTCATAGGCCATCTCGCTTAATGCGGTTATTCACTATTAGCCTACACCGTATCGTATAGTACACGACAGTATCAATAATAAACACCTGACGCAGCTTGCAGATAGTAGGCCTTATGCAAAATTGCCGCTACTGTGAAAAATAGAAAATTTAGGTGATGCACAAGGTACGTGTGTACTTGAGCAGTATTAGAAACAACATTGAGCAAACGAGATTGATGAATTGTACAGTGTTGCCCATCTCCACAGCAACAGCTGTCATCATAATCTCAAAAAAAGACACCATTTCTGCTCGAATTTCTGACGTAGGCATCAGGGCATGTAACTACCGATCACATTTCTGTGGCATGATTACGGACCTTGGAGTCGTCCGCTGTCATCTCACATCAGACACTGAAAATAATCAACTAACTTAGCTGCTTAACCATACAAAAGAGTTTTGGTATCCGCATTTCATTTTACGCTTAGGAAACGCAGTATAGATATTAGAAAATTATGCTGGAAGTGTCGGGCGTCGGCGTAGCTACGTGCTGATTGAGGCGCAATTTCCCTCTATCGCTTACCACCTGTGACTTTGCCAGAGGTTTAGATTGACAAAATTTAAGGACATTAAGGTTTCAAAGCTAATCAAAAAGTATAGCATTTGGAGTAAATACACAAGATTTCAACAGGACAGTCAACTCTCATTCTTTAAAAACCACAGCGACTTACTCGACTCCCTTTTCAAAAAAAAAAAAAAAAGATCGACCCTACTACCCTTAGTTATGCGCTGTGTTCGAGACGTGGAAGAAATTTCATTGCGCTATATTCATACGGCAACAGTGTTAGATGTTACTATTAGTGTTCCTTTCCCGGAAAATCAAGATCAGCATGTTTTGGAATTTCCGTAATTACCGGGAATTTTCCGGAACCAAAAGCAGTTGACGAGAGTTTTAGCTATTTCCGGAAAATTTCATGAATTCGTGAAATTTGCCTCATAAAAGCAGTATTTAACGTTATAGGATCCAGCACATGACATGCACACCGTATTCTTGGGCGCAAAAAAAAAAGTTTTCCTTGCTGCAGGTGAAATTGTTCAAAGATATATTCCTTTATTTTGACTTGCCTCCTGGAAGCCCCGATTTATTATATGATATTGGTAAAACTCCAGGAAAATCTATCCAAACATTAAATCCCTTAGATATAAAGAAGATTTTATTACAGTTAAACATACACAGCCCAGATATAATATCTATATTGACTAGACAGCCTTGCAGGGTACTCGAAAGTCTGTTATAAGGTGATTTTTCAGTCACACAGATTGAAAGTGCCAAATTCGACCAAACAGAAATTTATCGATGACTTTGGTAGACGGCGCGCATCTCCTTCATAGCAACCGCTTCTAGTAGGAAGCATAGTTCACTGAAACTAGGACCCTGTTGGCGTTTTTCTAGCAATGTGACGCAAAGAACAGAGATCGTATTTATCCATGCACAGTAAATAAATGGTCAGCTTATTGATGAAAAATAAACAAAAATTTCTGGTACTTCTAGACTGGCTTCTGCAAATTCTGTCAGAGTTTGAGAACAATAACTCTACTTTTATTAGCGGAGGTGATTTCCATAAAGAAAAAGCGACAAGGCAAACACTTTTCTGGCACCATTCGGATGCAGTGAAACCACAAAACGCTGCAGGTGATTTTATGATCGAAATATTGATGACATATAACTGAATCGCTTTGCTGAAATTGCTAGGCTGCTACTACCACTTGACAAATTTTGCATTCAGAAAAAGCTTGAGTTGTTGTGAGCTCTGTTGTCTGTGTCGCACCACTTTCCCTCATCGTAGCGCGTCCAATCACGAAAATGAACACGAGCTGTGAGTCAATTGTTTTTGTCTCTGTCCACTCGTAGAAGTGTCCTTCATTCAAATGAATGACGCCGTGCCTTCAGTTATGATATCGTTTCTTCACATTTTCGCTTATATTTCGCGTCGGTTTGAAGACACATTCGTATCCCATATTCTTATAGCCTAATTTTGCCAGGAACAACCTATTTCCAAAATTTTTATAGCCTGATAAACCGATAGACGAGAAATCAGCGCAGAGCAATCAGTTGGGCATTCAAATCAAAGATGGTGTCCGTGTCTTACAACACTTTCAGATTTTCTTGTCTTAAACGCGAGTACGGTGATTGATATCTTTAAAGTGTCGATAAAAAAGCTTTTTTTTCGTTGATCTGTGGAACGCTGCAGATGATAAATATACTATTTATATGTACTGCTTACTGAAGTTGAATTAACCAACGCGTTCAAAAAAAGGACATGCTCCATCCTTCAGTCTCTCGAGTTCTCGTGTTTGCTGCAGCTGCTTTTATCAAACCAAGGCACCGCTTTCATCAGTTTGAGTGAACGCGTTACGATGAGGGACGTGCGAACACGGCCTAATATATTGTATTTATAGCTCTCATTACAGTTATTGCACTTATAGCTTTTATTGCACTAACGCCGCAAACTGCAATAAATTCGGGCTCTACTTATTATTTCATGTCTCAATCAAATAGAATAGTGTAACGTAGCCAGTGAGTGCGAAGCAGTAAAATTTGCTTAGCCAAAGTATATAATCGTTTCTTTTACAGATAATATATTGGATGATATCGAGGCATGTCCCTTTATTATTCAACAGCAAGTAAGCTCCGACCGAGAAAATAATTGGCAACGGATCGCCAAAATGAAGATGATCGTAAGCACTTTGGCCATCCTGCTCATTTTGGGCGCAGTGGAGCAGGCAGCTGCCAGCGGTACGTATGCACAGTAGGATTCGTTTTAGAAGTCGGGCACTTCTGGGGGAAGACCAACTCAAAAAAAAAAAAGAATATACTCGTTGTATATTATAGAACAGTGCGGAATCCCCGAACAAAACAGTATTGCCCATAGGAAACACAAGTCTGAAACGAAGAAAAAACACAGGGAAAAAACTTAAATGAAAGTAAGAAAGAGAAAGGAAAGACGTTTATGGATAAGGGGACAATTTCACGGAGGGAGCGGTTCATTTACTGCGACCAAACTTTGGGTATAAGCCAACTAGAATTTAGTCTGCAGTTGCGACTTGACTGTGTTACAAGATTTTGTTGAAATTGCCGATTTTTTGTTTGTAGACACAAAAATACATGTTCGATGAATGAAATTGAAACATTTATGCATGCACAATTTCTAAAAGATCCTTACGATTACTTCAGTCGAAAAGCAACTACATAACAAAAATTAGAAAATTACTGTTAACAATTACATTACCAAACACAATGTACTACAGCTAGTCCAGAAGAATATTCAGTAATATCAAAGATGAGTTTGCAATTAAGCAGTATGATTAGATTAGTTTTTTCTCCGTTCTGTATTGGTGCAGCTACCGCTGTCTTCTGATCGTAATGTGTTACCTTCTATACATTTAGTGAAAAAAGGGTTTAGTTAGAGCTTTTAGCTACAGATAATTTAGTAGTTTCTTAGAAAGTTGCAGGTTAAATTTAATACTTTTAATTCAACTTTGAAATTATATGTAGTTTTGGAAATAATTATTTATGGCAAACATGACAACATGCTCTTTATTATAGCAACAAGGAAACACATAAAAACCTGTTCCTATGGAATACTCCAACCCTAACACTCTAACGATGACACTCTAAGAGTAGTTAGTGTGAATCAACTCTGTAAACATATTAGGATCGTTTTTTTTATTTGGTTCATAGCGGGGAACCCATGCTGATTGCTAGGCTGTAGCCGCAGGGGTATCCTGTCCAGTACAGCCCCGGAATATTCGATTACAGGAAGAAATTAAGACTACATTAAAAAACTTATAAAATAAAATATTGGCTTCAGGAGTAGCAGTAACTACCAGGACGAGAAATGAAGAAAAATAAGCCCACTTTTATAATATACTAGACGACCCGTGACAGGTTGGGTCGCCATCACGATCGTATTCGCTTTGGCAATAAAAGCAGGTGTTATTTAGCTGGGCATAGACCACCCGCTATTCGGCCCTCCTCTTCTGCCCATCAAGAAGCGGCCCGTTTGGTTCATTATCAACAGATTCTTTGCTTCTCTAACGAATATTCAAAACCCAGGTTGTAAGCGAAGTCAAATTGTTACATGTATCGTATTTCAGTTGTATTGTCCATGGAACCGCTGAAATGATCATGCCTGTTCTTGAGGCCCAGCTCAGTTCAACTTCCGTATCACAGATACAATCGAATTAAAGAGCTAATCCATGTCCCAGGATAGGCCAGAAGCCCCCGGCCCCCAGAGTACCATCGAATTTATTCCCTATCTAAAAGTGAAGAAGATGTGTCAAGCAAGATCACAAGTAAATAACAAGCAAGACACAAGCAAGACCGGTTTACAGACTTTTAGTATAATACTAGACGACCCGTGACCCGTTGGGTCGTCATCACGATCGCCTTGTCTGTCTTTCGTGCCCATTTTGCTTCCTTCTCACCAGTTACTTATACTGAT
>LQNS02276924.1:22351444-22362571 GCA_001587735.2 Parhyale hawaiensis | reverse complement strand
AGGCGACGTTCATACGACTTGTTTCTCAGCTGAGGTATCAATTTCGTTGCTCTGCGTTGGACTCTTTCCATGTTATCGATGTCTTTACAGAGATGCGGCGACCAGAATTGAACAGCAACTTCTAAGTGTGGCCTCACTAATGCCTTGTACAGTGGGACGATGATGTCCTTGGACTTGTATTCGAAGTTTCTGGTGGTGAATCCGAGTACTCTGCTTGCCATTTTCACACTCTTGTCGACTTGCTGTGTTGTAGTTTGTTTGTAATAGTGATTCCTAAATCACGTTGTTGGGTGACCGTAGCCAATTCCATCCCATTCATTTTCAATTAGGTGGAAGAGTTCACCAGCCCTACTTGCATTACTGAGCATTTGTCGGCATTAAAGTTCATCTGCCACGTTGCGCTCCATTCCATGAAGTGGTCAAGGTCTTGTTGGAGCTCGGCTGTTTTCTTTGTAGGATGACATAGTTTTGTATCATCCGCAAGTTTACTGATTTTACTACGGATGTTAAGATTGAGATCATTGACGTAGATTGAGAACAGAAGTGTGCCAAGCACGCTACCTTGTGGAACCCGTGATGAAACCTGTGTCCAGTCGCTCAACTCTCCTTCAAGCTTCACTCGCTGCTGCCCTCCTGTAAAGATATTGGGCTTAGAAAATTTATGGGAATTCAAGATTATACTGCAGTGTGGCGTGTATTGAACAGGAAAAATTATCATCTGTATCATTTCCAGAGAGTCCTGGGTCTACTTCCCAGATTATGCTCCTCGTGAACGATTCGTGCAGTGGTTTTTTTAATCAGGAGTTAGAAAATTCCCATTTTGCAAAAAAAAAAATGTGTTGTTCACGGATGAAGCTACTTTCACCCATGATGGACTTTTAATGTTCATAATTTTCACGTATGGCAGCAGAACAACCCTCATGTCATCCATCAACATCGCCACCAGCATCGCTACACTGTCAATGTTTGGGCAGGTATCGTTCACAATCACATCATTGGCCCATACATTTTGCCAGAGCATCTCACTGGGACTGTTCACAGAGTCTTTCTTCAAGAAGTCCTTCCGGATTTATTGGGTGATGTACCATTGGGTTTTCGTAGAAGACTTTGGTTTCAATACGATGGAGCTACGGCACATTATGCTCTGAATATGTGACGTTTTCCCGACCTTCAATTTCCAAACCGACGGATTGGTCGTTTATGATGCTGTGTCCTGGCCACCAAGATCACTTGATCTGTCTCCGCTAGATTTTTTTCTGGTGGGGGGCATATGAAAAGTCTTATTTACGACACACCTGTCGAGTCGGAAGAAGATCTTGTCGCCCGAATTGCATTTGCTGCTGGAGATGTCGCTGAGATCCAGGGGATCTTTGGCAACGTATGCAACTCCCTTCGACGAAGGTGTCGTGCTTGTATTACTGTTCATGGTAGACATTTTGAACACTTGCTGCAATGAGATCCTTACTAATAACAACTATCTCTTGTTATTGAGTATTAGAACAACCCTCGTGTGTATTAATGAGCAGAGTGCATGTAGGTAACTGGATATTTTCTTCTATATAGTACCCGAAGTTTGTACCAAGAATTTTACAACACCCTGTATTATGCAATAATTTGGTAAAAATCATTCTGCTCGATGAAAGAAAATAATACAACCATAGACCGCAACAGTACTGTTGCGGTCTATGATACAATGATTGAGCTTGGCAGTTCCTCAAAAATAATTCATTATGCTAAAGCTCTGATCGTATCTTAGAACTGCTAAAAAGAGTTGCACTTCATACAGAAACATAATTAAGTCTTGAAAACACCATTACTGGCTATGAGAGTCTAATCCATCATCTTATACTGTGAATCTTGACAGAAAGGAGTACTTACAGAGCGCTGATGTTCTTACTCCCTGTTAAATTTCCACTGCCTGGATTAATGCCTTGATCTCTACCGTTGCTGCCTATTACAGAAAATACTTGGTAATAAGTACTGCTGTGTTGATCATTAGAAATGTTTACGACCATTGCAATTTTAAGAAATTTCATTATTCGCAGCAAATACATGATTGCTAGTGCAGTTGAGCTGAGCACTAGCAATAGCATACGAAGTCATTCCGGTGCTAATTTTTTGTCATTATTTACATTGTGACCACAAGCACTTGATTCTTTAGATTACAGTGCTAATAGCTTGTTCATTGACGATTGCATTCACAACAGACTGTATGTAAACGGCTTCGTAGACAGCGAATACTTGAGTGCTTGCATTAACCTGCTGGTAGCATGTCGTTATTATCTTATTTGTTAACACTTCTTTTTTGACAGACTGTAAACGGCGCTGTAGACAAAGATCACGCCAACGCTATCGACGCGCAGGCATCAGAGCTGGACGAGCTTATCCTCGAGGGAACGGAGGACCCCACCCTGGTGCTGGGCACTCAGGAGCTGCTGGAGGACCTCATCGCAAACACTTCGGAAATCATCGCCGTGGCGACCTCGTACGCAGATGAGGCCATCGACCAACTGCAGGTTCTATCCCAATGCACTACTAAAAATCAACATAATTATTTACCCTGTTAACGGCTTGCGTAGACTTACGGTATATGTCAATCTCCCGTTTTGTTCGTTAATGGCTTTGGATTGCAGTAGATGTGGATAGGAGCATATATTAAACTGTAAATAACTAACTACTATTCAAATTTTGAAAAGTTCAAAGATGAACTTGAATTTTTTTTAAGATTTATAGCAATAAACTTGTCCTCCGGGCAAAGGTAGGCTTACTTGAAACTGCCCGCTAACAGCTTAATTAAAGAGGCAGGGGCGTCGTGTGCCACGCATGTTGCACAAATTTGTAGAGATATACGGTATTAGCACAGTCCGCCTTAAGAAAAACTTGTACGTATTACGGCAAACGTTAGTAACAGGATACGTGTCTCGCTCTAGCAATACAGATTAATATACTAATTATTGACTACGCTTTCAATAGCCAAAAAGAGACATTTGAAATCTTTGTCAACTTCAGTTTCGGTTTACATACAAGTAGTTACTATTCGAACTTTCTCTATTTTATCCGCAGCTCATGTTCCTAAGCTGGCACAAGACTCGGAGTGAGATTTTGTTGTGACGAAATTGGGTGACATTTTTGTTCTGAAAGTAAACCGCGGCTCTACTGCTACCTAATAAAAAATTTCGATTAGTATTAGGAGTGTCGATTAGAAAGCAAATTTATTACTGTCTAGAAGTGATATACTGTTAGTTCATGCCTCCGTATGCCTGTAGGTATGGCAATGACTCTACGAACAGATGTTGCCACCAAATGTTTCAAACAAGCACGTTAGTTGTGAGGAGTGCATATGGAGTGCATATGGTCACTACAGGTGACCAGGAACAGGAACAGATACGTGGTGCTGGTGCGTCAATGCACGAATGCATGAACCCAACACCAGCGAACTTGTCATCAGTAACAAAATGAAAGAAATGAGGCTAAAACTGAACTCTAGGAGGTCAGTATTACACAGAGAATTGGCAAGTCAATATAACCGAATTCCTCATTCAGCGTACTTCGCTCTAAGGACTAATACAGGTAGTTCTTCGTGCAAAACAAAAAAAATCTGTAGGTCCCAAGGGAACTCAACAGCTCAATGGTTGCCAGATAGGCATCGTGGACACATTTGATTACAGTATGAGTGTTCTCTTGGTAGCTGCTGACGAACCCCTTTGGACAGGAGCTTATGTGTGGCCATACAGGTAGCGATTCTTCCTCATGACAAACGAGGCTGATCTGAAAGAGATGTTAAATTCTGGGCTATGAAACAGAATAAAAAGCTTGTTAACCCATATTAACACTGAATGATAATTTAGAAAGTGGTGGCGATTCTGGCTCCTGATATACCAGGCTGATAGCATTTCATTGCTAGGATTAAAGAATGTGCGAAACTTACACTTTTAGAAACCTATTGAAAGTTCGTCCGATTTCTGAAGCAAATATTGCATATAAAAACACTAGAACTTTTTAGGTGACATGGCATAGGCAAGCACAACCTCCATTATCGTCCTTAGTGTTTTACTCAAAGTTCACGCCACCCTATCTAACTCGTACAGTGTGATCCAGGGAAACCAAGAAAGAAGGGACAAATAGCATGCCGAGAACAAAGTGGAACCCATGCACAATGGTGTTCCCTGATTGGTTCAGCTCACATGAAAACTGCAAGTCGGGAAAGAAGAAGAATCATCACAGAACGTAAAGTTATAAGTAGGAGCATAAAAGCGGAAGGATGATCAGCGAGAACGAAGGAAATTCGTCCATAATGCTTGGCTAGGTCTAAAATAACCTATGAAGTTCCTGAGGACTCTGCTCCCCATTACGTAGGATAATCGAACCTACCCTATAATGTTATCAGCCTGGTATTTCAGGAGCTAAAACCGCTACCAATGAAGAGATCATCATTCTGTATTAATGTCGTTTTACTTAATTCTGTGTTATTACATAAAAAATTGACATCTGTATATTCCAGCCTGGTATTCTGATCAGGAAGAATCGCTCCAGGTATGTATGGACGTATGTTCCTAACCCCATTTCTTGATAACGACGTTTCTGAAATAATCCAGCAAAAAAAAGACATGCAGCTGGAAGATGACATCATCTTATCCCAGTGAATATTGTCAGTCTTGTACGCGTCACATTACATACTGTAGCAGAATTGTATCCCCATATTGACAGTGACATCGTTTCCACTATTGTCTTATTTGACGGTAGAGGCTAACGCAAAGATGCTGATAGACACTAATTAACTCAGCATATTACTGAATGTAACAGAATCTAGTCATGTCACACACTAGTACTGACCGTCTTGCACTGATCAATATATTTGGCGTTACAGGATAAAGTCACCTTACTGATAGTCGTCATCACACTCGTGAGCGTGATTGTGGTGGCATTAATCATGGGTGTCATCTTCTTCTTCACCCGGCCTTGGTCCAAGCGCTGCACCTACCCCTGCAGAGACGTCGCCAACACGTGAGCTGCACCCAGTTTGTTGAGAGTTTCTTGCCTGTAATTAGCCTTGAATGATAGCGTGCCTAATACGGCGCGTAGCCAACAAATAATGCTACGGGAGTGTTAAGTAGTCCTGGCTTTATACAATGTATTTTCCTATTCCATATGATGAGGATGTTGTGCGCGTTTGGTGGATTAGCACCATCGATCGATCGCCCTACGCGTTTGGTGGATCGTTCAAATTTTAAAATGGAAAAAAAATAAACCAGTCCTTGCCTCCCCTAACCTACCCGACATTAAACCCGAATGTAGTCCAACTTACCCGAAATACGGCCTAATACCTACAACATCCACCAAACGCGCCCATCAAGGAAATTGAAAAACTTGGGTAGAACTTTCGCGTCTGGTACATTTTGAGAAGAGGTCATGGGGGGGCAAAATTCTCGATTGTGGATCGATTGCTCTGAAATTTGCACAGTTTACCGATTCTTTGAAAAAGAAACGTAGTTTGTTCCTACATTTTTTATTTAGGCATTAGTTTTTAAGAGAATGGAAAGTATATATATAATATATTTAACATTTTAAAAGAATAGAATTCAATGAATTTTCATGGTGGGAAAAAAATAACAGTTTTCGAATCCTTGCAACATTCCTAACAAATATATAAAGCCGGATTTCTTTTTTATTTTTGTCATGATAATTTTTTGATCGCAATTCAAGACCGGATCTTTCGTTTTTCCCTCATATTTTAGTTTGTTATTATTATTATTAAATCACACCGGGCTGGCGACGTAGGAACGGAGAAACTCCATGAGGTTGACAACCCCCCACGCAACCAACCCAGCGGGTGGAGAAAACAAAAGAATGAATTTTTCTTCTAGGTTCTAGTGTCTTATCGAGACACATGTCTAGCAAATTTCGACGGTTATGGTCGTGGTCGTTTCTGTCTCGGTAGTAGACCATTCCAAACATCCACACACGATGGCAAAAACGAACGGGAATACTGGCCCGTACGGCATCGTAACGGTTCCAAGGCAAACTCATAAAGAGCACCAGTCCCGAACAAATGGATCTGGAAGAAACTCAGAGTGTGGATGACTGGGGCAGTTATGGATTTTATACAAAAAAAAAAACAGACTCTACCAACTCTGCGACGATGCGCCAGATCACAGGGCACAACACCACCCAGCATGAACGCACATCGACGAACTACTTTGTCAAGCAAACATAGATGACAATCGGCAGCAGAACCCCAGACTACAGAGCAGTACTCCAGAAGAGGGAGGACAAAGCAATTAAAGCAGCGACGTGTCAAATCTACCGAGCCAAAGTAATCGAAATAGAAAATGGAAAATCCAGCTCCATAGTTTTGTTAGGAATGTTTCAAGGATTCCAAAACTATCATTTTTTTCTAGCATGAAAATTCATTGAGTTCTATTCTTTTGAAGTTAAAAAAAAATACATTTATGTTTAGATACAAGAGTGCCCGCGCTGTCAAAAAATGACAGCGCAGAATTTGTGATGACCCGTCTTCATTGATTATAATTTTCTTATTAACTTCCCTACGTAGGAGGCAATGCAACTGCCAACTTAATTGGGGAACTTACAGATGAGCATTGAGCATGCTAAGCTGAACAACACCAAACTTTCCTTCGGTAATATGCTGAAGTGAAACGTTATTTTACTCGCAGTCGATATTGTTCCTAATAAATAATGAGCTATGTATCCAGGATACTCGCTGTGGGACATAACTCGGAAGCATTTTTCCTCAAATGAAATGCTGTTCCGTTGAAAGAATAACCTAAGATGGAGAACATTATTAACTACGAAGAACATTATTAACTACGAAGAAAACGTTGTCGAAAAAGACCGGAATTCAGATATGGTGTTGATTTGACATCTGCAACGCAGCCTTTCTACTTATCAGTTTTCAAATGAAATTTGAGAAGACGACCAGAGCCTTAAACCTGGGGTAATTTCCGCCCATCTGTTTTGTTATACCATGACAGGAAAGGAATGAATAAATAAACAGATAAATACACATCGGTCGTTATTATATTGTAACTATTTCCAATTATCTCAAAAACTAGCTAAGGCCTAAATCAAAAAAGTACTTGGAGTAAATTATGTTTTTTTTTCAAAAATACATATGCTGTGCAAATTCAGAACTATCGGTCCACAATGGATAATGTTGCCGCCTCCCTCCGCCTGCCTCCTCTCAAAATGTACCAGGTACGAAAGTTCCACCCAATTGTTTTTAATGTCCTCATTATATGGAATATGAAAATATATTGTATAGCTGTAAAAGAAAAACGTACACAGACTTCTCCCCAGAGCCAGGACTAAAGATTAAAGTAAGTAGTGTATAAAGCCGCAAAATACCCGTTTTTGAGGGTAGGTTCCCCTCGCGCCGCCGGGTCATCGCGCCGCCCATTCCGATTTTCCCAGGCCCCACCCACTTCCGGTTTGCGCCCCCCCTCAGCTCCCGCTAAACCGGTAGTGCATTGGCCATTATAAGCCGGAAGCTCACACGCGAGGGGAGCCGCGAGGGTAAGTTACCATCAAAAACGGATATTTTGCGGCTTTATACACTACTAAAGTAAGTATTGAAGGGATAACTTCTGTTTTCGGGAGAAGTTCAAACTGTCCTTGAATGTAGTATTTCGATATATATATGGCAAGCAGCATAGCTATACAGCAATTGTTCCATAAGTATGAGCAAGTTGTGAAATTCCATCGAAACGAAAACATGAAACTATCAATTAGTTACTTGATGCATCCTTGTTCGATGGAGGTAGAGCAAGCGCTGGCCATGACATCCCTCAATATTAATTTGTGGACACATTCCAGTAAGAGTTATGGGTCAGGAAATTTGCAATGGGGGAGCTGGGGAGGGTTTAGAGTTAGATTAAAAATGACATCAAAGACGCGGAGGAAAATCGATCACATTTAGAGATTACCTCAAACGGATTACGATTAAGAATGCCGTATTGAGTACACATGTGATCGCGCAATTAAACAGGAGATAATTATTAAAAATCTGTTGCAGCCGACTTGTATAACGAGTGCGGTGGCGTCAGCTTTCAAGGCTGATCGCAAAGAGGATTTAATTTTTTTCCCTCATGTTTCAAGCTAATGTTTAACTCGATAGCTTATGAGTAAAGCCAGGATTTTTTGTAATTTACGGCGTCAGTGTAATAACTGCAATGAGAGCTATAAATGCAACATATTCGTGTGTTTGCACGTCCCGCATCGTAACGCGTGCACTCAAATTGATGGACGAGGCGCGCCAATTTGATAGAAGCAGCTGCAGCAAACGCGGTAGACTGAAGGATAAAGCATGTGTCTTTTTTGAACGGCGCTGAGTTATTCAAGTTCAGTAACCAGAACCTATAAATACTAAATTTATCCTCTGTAGCGTTGACAGATCATTGAAAAAACGCTTTTTTTATCGTCACTTTAAAGATCAGAATCACTGTAATCCCGTTTAAGACAAGATAACTGGATAATCTGAAAATGGTGTAAAAACACGGACGCCATTTTTTATTTGAAAGTTCTACTGATTCCTCTGAGCTAATTTCTCTTCTCTCGGTTTACTAGGCAATAAATATTTTGAAAATAGGCAGTACCTCTCACAATCAGGCTACAAGATTGTGGGATACGAATGTGACCTCAAACAGACGTGAAATATAAATGAAACTGTGAAGAAAACGATATCATAACCGAACGCGCAGCGTCATTCACTTGAATGAAGGGCACTTCTGCGAGTGAACAGAGACAGAAAAAGTTGACGCACAACTCGAGTTCATTTTCGTGATTGGATGCGCTACGATGAGGGACGTGTGAAAACGCCCTTAGATAACATAAAATATTGCATTCATAGCTCACATTGTAGAATGAAGTGATGTGACACGTGGCGTCTATTGTCACTGATAATAATTGTCACGTGTCACAAGACTTCATACGCCGAGACAACTGGTTCTCTTATCAATTATTGTTCATTGCATCTGACCATTAAATTTTTATAACATTTTCGGTTGGAAGATACATCATGGGAACAGATAAAGCGGGATATTCGCAGGAATCATTCTCGCCATTCGGAAGAACAGTCAATTAGCACAAGCCCAATGCATACTGACAATTGGTATTTGAGACTGATACAGGTGTCCGTTGATCCATTGACATGCTATTCCCGTTTACCATCTGACTTTTTTGGTTCCTACAATTTTTTGCCGTATTTGCGTTTTCCTTTTTTTTCCTATTTCTTCCACTCCAATTGCTCAAGTGTGCTCAGAGCAATTTTTAGGTGCAATATGAGCAAATTTTAAGAGCAAGAAATCCAGGGTCTACCTATGAGTAAAATTATGATACCAGCAATGCTATTATTCCACAGTTTTCATGAAGTAGCTAACTTCTATTTATTACTATTGTTATTGTTAGGTATGCATTCTAACCTCGCTTGCATAGTTACTACAACAGTATTTTAAGAGAGGAGAAAAGATATGCAGACATGCGAAAGGACAAATGGCGTGCCTACACTGAACCAGCAGATATGGGAACAGCAAATCAGAAAGAAGAGGAAGTGCAGACTAAAGATTGTCGATAAAAGTTAGAAAGGGGAAAGTTCAGTGGCCACGAAAGACAATATTTCGAAAGAATAACTTAGTCTGTGGTAACCTGTTCCTCTCCGACGTGGTGCTCCCCATGGCATATGATGGGCAGTATACAAGGGGAGAACTAAGAATGCTCTCGACTGGGATGCCAAAGTCGATCTAAACCAAGGGCACTCGACTTGACTGGTCCGGAACTGCAGGCAGGTGCACCGGCATCGACCAGTTGATTCGAGTTCCAGCGATGGAATCCTAGCCGGTTGCTTATGAGACTTCCCAGAACTGCACCTTACTGCAAAATTTGAAGTTTTCAATCGGCTCTACATAATTGTGTTGCTACTTATTCCTGCAATGCGAGCCACAGGGACGAAGCCAAAGTTTTTATCCGCAGTTCCGTCATGTTGAGGGGCTTTGCTTGGATCGACTTTGACCACCCAATTAAACGGGCTTCAGGTATACAAGTGCATAGATTGTAGACGAATATCTTTAGCTGCTTTGGTGGAGTTGAGAGGCTTCACTATTAAAGCAGAGCTGCTGATTAGTTCCGTACAATCACTATTAAAGCAGAGCTGCTGATTAGTTCCGTACAAATATATTTTTAATTCTTCCATGACCTAGAGGATGACTCATCCTCCAGTCAGTTCATGACAGAACTACGAATATCATGGAACGTAACTCTGTAACAGCCTCACTTTAGTAGTAACGAGCCGCCACCAGTTTACAGTCATCAATGGAACTCTCGGATATATGTTCATTTAAATTTTCTTCCTTAGTTAATATATTTGGTGTTACAGGGATTCGTTGGACGTTATCGACGACATTTCCATGGACATGAAAGAAATGGTAGCCACAACCAAATTCGCAAGCTATTCTGCCTCGAACTTCGTAAATTCCAGTGCGAACGCAGACCCTTTCAAGATGAAGGAAGAAAGGTATGTCACCAACCACACCAGCAGTGTCAGAAGTGGCTCTGGAAGATTCACCGTAGCTGAACAGAATCATTCTGACAGGTCAAAGGTTGATTCCAGAAGCCATGCCCAAGAAACCACTCCAAAAGGCTCAGGTTCAGTGTCATTCAAGTCAATTAAATACACAGGAGACTTTACGGACGATGAAGAGTATTACGGTAGAGGCGGGGCTGTGGTTGTCATCAAGGGTAAACAAGGCGTTAAAATTGCCGACCAGCTGGCTAGCAATGGAGGGATTCGTGAATATGAAGAGCCAGAGATACATAGATATGACGAACCCGAGCTGCATAGGTACGAAGAGCCTGAGATCCACTTGTCCGAAGGACCTGATAGTGACAATCAACAGTCAGACGTACGAAGGAAGTCCAGCCGTCGCAAACGAACAACATCTTCTGGTAAAAGCAATTCTCTACCCAAGGAGAACATGAAATACGGAGAAGATGACGCACACGAGTTCTCGGGCATCTCTTTCTATGAAGACAACAGACGCAGGAGTGAACCGTATTTTGCGCACATGGAAACTATTGACCTCAGCGACGATGATGCCTAATGCACCCAAATACTTA
>LQNS02276924.1:22329762-22346666 GCA_001587735.2 Parhyale hawaiensis | reverse complement strand
AACTAGTTCCATATCATAAGTAGCGGACTAGCAGTTTTGAAGTTCCCACCTTGACAACGACATTCGCTGAGAATGTCGAAAGCTTGGTAAAAATAAAATTCGTCATCCAGAAGAAGTATTATTTTACGTTAATTAAATATATATTAGTGTAGGTGGGCAGCAGATCATTGATTAAACAAGTTTCGTTGAACGATAGATGACACTTAAGTTTAATTTGCTTTCTTTTCAATCGATGCAATTGTCGGAAGCTAAGTTATAGTTCTTCAGGAGACGTTCTTAAAGCAGTAAAAAAGACCACCACTTGGCTAAAATGGTTTTAATAAAAGCTGTCATAATAGCGACGCTTCAGGAGTACAACGCCCATAGTCATGCAGAATTTAAAACTGGCTTTGGCCAGGTAGCGCTCGCGGCTTCATACCTGTCGGTTGAGTTGTCAAGTACTAATTTACATAATTTCAGTATCGCTGGTAAAACTGTTCTAAAATATGACATGTTGTCAACGTCATTGAATGAACATTGTTACTAAAGGTGAAAAGTGCATTTTAACAATTTCTCAATTAAAATGTGATATACTCGGCCTAAAAGTTCGTATATTTACAAGGAAAAATTTAAGTTGTAACAGGTAGCATTGTTGGGAGTGATCTAAGATACACGACTTTGGTATATAAGTAAAAGGATGCAGGATATATATTCGATGGACAAAAACGAAAGAAAGAAAAAATAACAACAGTTATGATGCAGTTCGATGCGCTAGATATGAATTAATTACTCCTTTCTACTTGGTTGCCAATTTGTACTGTGTGGACATAACAAAAGGTTTAAAACAGTTCTTTACGCTATAACAAGGCTAATTGCTACTTTGTACAGATTCCTAGCTTGTACAAATTATTCATTATGCACCTGACTAGAATTATATTGTGCATGGGAATCAAAATCTCTGCAGAACTCTGTCCCGGCCTTCCTCTTGACTGCTGAGGCTCGGCCTCAGCTCTTTTATGAAAAGCGTTTCCAGGATCAGCAGGTCTTGTTTGGTGGCGGCCCTCTTGAGTACGGTGACGGACTGAAGGATGGTTTGTGGTGGGGTTCGCTGCATATTGTGGACATATATATATATATATATATATATATGAAGCATATATATATATATATAAAACCTGACGTACTGGCGAAATTTCAGTCGCAGGAGTTAAATCAGCGTTGAATGGTGACTGAGGAGCAGGTCTTGAATTCGAGGCAACAGGAATATACACAAAAACTTGTTACTTTGTATAAACATATGTTTTATGTCTAGTTTCAGTGACTAGAACACGGTGAGGAATACACGTGCCGCTCACTGGCATCCATATCACAACCAGCCATGGTCCTCTGTCCCTGTGCTGCGGTCGTTCAACTTGCGATCGCTGCTGTGGTTTTCATCAGCGCCACACTGACGCAGGTATGTCCATTGTTTCTGTCTATCCCGTAAGAACTCAGGGAAACATCGGTTTCTCTTAGGCACTACAGTGTTTAAAACTTGAATTACATAGGCAGTTTATAGGGCTGAGCCAATTTCGCAGCTTCCTTCTATTTTAGTGTTCGTTTAGTATCTACTACCTGCTGTAGAGGCCACTTCGATACCTCTTACCAATCGGTCCTAATTCAGTCTTGCCGCTCCTGCTCTGTACGATAGTCTAAGAATTGGACATGAAGTAAATTACTTCAAAGCATTATAGATCGATTGTTGTTTTTTTCATTTTTGGAGGCTAGATCGCACGACTGTTTTGTTATGCTGACAGAGCCCGCCAAGGGCCCACATTTTTTGTCATTATTTTTTGAATAGCACGAAACTTTTTAACTTTCCCAGATCAACTTAACTCAAAGCGCACACTTTTATCCGAAATTTTGCTATAACACTTGATAAGAAGTGGCTAACAGGGCGGCTTAGATTTTAGCACCTCCAGTTGTGTTTGCAAGGACGACCTTTAGAACGGGGGCCAAAATATTGCCCTATAAAATGGCTTTACGCTTTCCTACGGAACCTGTTGATGAAATAAAGTGTATGTAATAGTATTTAAAACTAAATGCTTTCAGTCACTATATGTAGAAATGACGGGCGCTAATCTGATAATCCATACTTATTCCATATTCTATCCATATCTATTTAGTCACTTTGACAGCTACTAATTATTGTTAGGGTACAAACTGATGCCTTCGCAGTCTCTATCGCCACTAGTGGCTTTATCGAAGGGTTAGGTAGTGAATGTTACGTACGTTTGGGTTAGACAAAGTACAGTACGTTAGGTGTGGAGGAAGTACGTTAGGGTTAGACGCGTAAGTTTGGGTTAGACAAGGACCGTTAGTTTAGAACACAGTTGGACGAGATATGTTTCTATACTCAGGTTAGGAAAGGGTAGGTTGTAGACACAGCAACCGTAAAAATAAACGGAAGTTCTCCCGTTTCTGTAACTCAAGTTCCTTAATTAAAGCGGCACTAATGGAAAACTTGGCAATAGTGGCCTAGTGTCTTAACGTCACCGCATCGAGATCTTTATGAGATGCGCATGGCTGAATTAACATCAGGTTATTTATTCGCAGTTAGTCAACGGAGTCGGCCCTCCCCACGACCCCACCGTAAGAGAATTGACCCCGCTGATTGGCTATGACCAGCAGTGACAGCAACAATTTGAATATTATTGTCGTGTGAATAAATAAATAACCTGATGTTAGTTCAGCCATCTGGTGCAATGTAGTAACCAAGGAGGCAACGATGGCTACAGAGGTAGGAAGCTGAACTTTCTGATCAGGCTGACTCGCTGACGGGCTGCACGAATTGTTGGGAGCTTGTGACTGGCTGGACAGGATGGCTGCATGGGAGCCTGTGCTCGGTGGGAAGAGAGCAGCTATGGAAAAACAACCAACAGATAAATACTCTGTCCTGTATACGGCAAATGTGATTGCGTTCATTCCGTTTGTCAAACCTCTTTGGAAGTAATTACCTAAATGTAGGTCATTAATTTTTGCTTCGTAATTATATTATTTAACCCTTTACCAGAGGACCGGAACTCGCTTTCGTATGCATAGTATTTTGCGAGTAACAGTAAATAGTCACACATTAATTAATTAGCAGGACCCGGAAATTTGAGATCGCCTGTTTTGTCAACAAATTGAAAAAAAAAAAACATTTTGTTGCGCTCAGCAGCAGTTAGGATAACTAACACTGGCCCCTGTACAGTTAGGAATCATCAGTCTTATGTGTTCTTTGACCTTCAGCGTTTTTCATATCTATTTTACGTCACTTTTGTACCTATTGTCACTTTGTTAGCTCAGCTGTGGTCGTTGTAGCAGCGGTCTTTTTCTCCAATTCCTGGACTGGTACAATGATAATTGCTTTCATTGTTGCCGTGTCGCCGTTACGCTGGAATTTACTGGTGACGACTAGAACGTTTGACCTTCTACGGGGCGAACGCGTCCTCACGCATATTGTGCATGTTACACAAGCAGCGAATACAGTGTTGCTTCTGAAGTTTTTTTAAAAAACCCAGGCATAGTTAAAAAAAAAGACTGATCACAAAAAGCAGACACTATATTTACAATTTCGGCAGTTTTGATTACAAGAAAATATGCTTCCAATAATTGATACAGATACGTACGTAGAACTGACACTGCTTCGCACCAAGTACCTACTATCTTCGTACGTAGATAATAAATACTGATAAATGTTTATTTCTCTATTCGAGTTTTTGTTTTCATGTTCTAAGAGCATCTCTCTTGCACGCTGTCGTTAGAAAAAAATCATTAACAGTTGTTTTCATATTACACAGAAAAATAGTTTCATTATACTGCTCTACTGTTACTTTTGTCCGCAACTGCTTCTCCATGCTAACAGTTTGTGGATATTATTTACTATCTAAGAAATGACAAGATGGTACAATTTTTATTACGCCAATGTACAAAAGATGCAATAGAAAATACAGTACATCATTATTGTACCTAATTTTTTCTATTGTCTGTGAAATACAAAGTTTGAATTATTTAACAGCATTTATGCTTTTACATCAAGTTAATTTCATAATCACCAAAACATGAAAATCTCTTCGTATGTCACGGAGATTTCTTCATCTAATCCATGATACTATAAACAATGTTACAAGGAGCCGTTATGTGCTGAAGAATATTCATCTGCTGACCTCGCAGGCACAGCAATAAGACACACATATTCACAACGCGTACAGTTTTCGAATTTACGTTTTATTGAACGTATACCTTCGGATGTATATTTTAATTTTTCAAACGTTTCAGTGCAAAACAGATATAACAGAACAATCTTCTATTTTTTTTCTTGCTCACGCGAAACAAGCACGCGAACATTTTTTTTTTACCCCTATGTGTCTCCTGAAGCTACGCTCTTTAGGGAGATAAATTGCGATATTTATTTTACGATTTATTTTTAGAAACTGGTGCACATCTCGTTCAAGTATTCACTGCAGACAAAAAGTGAAGAATGCTTCCCAAATTACGTCTACGCGTCCCAAATTACGTCCTAAATCGCGCACATTTATTTCGTGAGCTAATAACTGATGATCGATGGTCAAACGTCAAGCTAATAACGCACGTTTTAACCTGACTGAGCACAAAGGTCTTGTATTCGGGCAGTCCCTCTTAGGCATGGTTCAGGTCTTGGCCATTGTAGGGCTCACACTGAAAATACTGAGCACTGAGAGTGATATAGTTAGAGTCCACACTGAGACAAAATTGTAAGTGAACAAAATGATGCCCTCTAAGGACAATCTAAAGCTATAAATTACTTTTAGGTGCTTACAGTGTGTCGGACTTCTGTAGCATAAGTCAAAATATAATGTGCACAAGAGACTTATGGGACCGAATAATCCATTAAGACTATGTTTAGCCTATGTGTGTCATTCAGGATGCAAAATCCGTGTTATCGTTGATTTCTCATTACTTTGCTACAAGAACACCGCATATTTAGCAGTTTGCTTCAATTCAAACGCAGACAAACCCTAAGCACTAGACCTGGGCTGAAGACCCCACTGCTGGTCACTGCTGGTATCTCTGAGTGAAGAAAATTCCGCGGAGGTGAGCCAGATATCTCACTCCGCCCCCCTCGTATATCAGCATCCTTAATCAAAATTCGGATCCGTATTGTTACATGCTGATATAGGGTACGACCATCAAATTATGTATTTTAGGTTATTTTAAATGATGAACTAGACAGTGTACGTATTGATGCAACTACCAGCCTTTGTTGGTCAGCTACTTACTACTCCATACGCAATATTTTTCAACGGAAACTATTATCTCAGTTCCATCTAAACACGGTCCGCGCTTAGTACCTATGTATTTGGCTAACCTTTGTGCATGTATTAGGTTAGAATAAGTTTTGGTGGGTTAGTTAAAAATAGATTAGGCTAGGTTGCATTCAAATAGAATACGTGCCGATATAACTTAAAGCAACTAAATAACACAACAAAATTTTACGTAGGCCACAAAGTGGCACTCTAGCACTGTCCCAACTGTAGTTACAACTCTTCATCACCCGCGAACGAAACGAGAGAGATGATGATGTTTTCGTTGAAGATTTAAGAATATATATTTTTATATTTGTCTGTCTCTTCAAAAAGTGGTAGAAGGAGTTGAACAATGTTCATATTATTTGTAGTGAGTCAGGTGCGTTCACTTATCGGTGAACAACAACAACAACAACAAAAAATGAAATAGAAATGAACAGAATTAGCTGGCCATCAATATGACGGCGATAAATTTTAAAGGCTATCGACCAAAAAATAGGCAGAAAGAGTTGAGTCATAATAATAATAAATTATTGTCTTAAAGTGACATTCTTTTAAATACTGAAGAGTGCGATGAGAGGCACAATTAGAAACTTGGTTAGCCACGACGCTTTCGCCGTACCTCGGCTCATCAGGTGGGAGGATCGAACATGGTCGAATTTGAAGACGTTAAGATTCCTTACCGTATTGAGACGGCTGATTCAGGCGGAAGAGTCGACTCATTGAATGCGCTCTACAGCTTGGGGTAGATGGAACTCCAAAGCCCTGAAAGGCAGTCCATCTTCGCAGAGGCTAAGGTGCCCCGCCGCCTGAGGGTTATCAGGCTCTGCCGCCTGAGGGTTATCAGGTCACCACGAAAATAAAAAAGAAATTTGTTCTAATCGCGTGAAGGGTGCCCCATTGAGATTGGGTACCTCGCGTGTTTGGTTTCCTGTGGGTGAGACAGGAGCCGTGCGTTATCGCGGTAGTCACCCGTCGGCATTGGTTAGCCAGGATTCCGACGCTAGTGTGAATGCTACTGGAGAGGGGAGTGTGAAGGAGCTGGCTCCCCTTTCTCCGCCGGGGGCTGAGGAAGCGACTGTCCCAACGCAATGCCGCCCGCACCACAAGTGGTCCAAGGAGGACCGAGTTGTGCTGTGGGAGTGCTTCGTCGCCAGCAAGAACGAGGGGCCAGGCTATTTCAAGCGCCTCAAGCAGGTGTGGGATGAGAGAGGAATCCCGGGCAATTTCCCACAGGCTTCGCTTAGTGGCCAAATCCGGTAAATCTGCAACAAAACCTCCTCAGCGAAGAGAAACGGCTTCAAATAGCTGCGCGGATGGAAGCTTAAATTGCCTCTCCATCTGCTGACGAACCTGCACGCCATGTTCCAACCCGACCTGTGACCCTGCCTAGGTCCCCACCTATGGAACCTACTAGGCGACCTTCCATTCCACCGGAGGGAACAATCGACGAAGGCGCGTCCCGTCTGAGATCGACTCAGACTATCCCAATCGGTCGCTCCCGCGTGGGCCTCGGCACTTACCGGCCCACAATATGAGTCAGAGCGAGTCAAAAGACGAAGTGACATATCCCGACCTGTCTGACCAGCAGCGGAGTGACTCGCTGGAGCCAACTCACTCCCGGAATTCTAGGGTAGAAACAACGCCAGGTCACCCTAACCAGAAACTCAGTGAAACCCTATTGTCGAACTACGTCCCATCTAAGATCGATTCGGACGACTCCAACCAGTAGCCACCACGTGGGCCTCAGCACTTACCGGCCCACGATATGAGCCTGAGCGACTCGATGGATGAAGAGACAGAACCTGACTTATCCGACCAGCAGCAGAGTGACTTACTGGAGCTGCGGGACTTACTTCGGAACTCCAGCATAGAAACGACGCCAAAGGTCATCTCAGCCTACATCTATCGGAACCGATAGATAGAGCAGCTGCTCTCCGCGTCAACTCAGTGATTGGTAAAATCCACACCAACAATATCACTGAGACAAACGCCTTCAACAAAACTGGAGCAGACCTCACAGTGAGGATCTTTGAGTTACAACCCCGACCGCAACGTACTCAGCGGAGAAAGTATCCTCCTTGGAAGTATCGCCTCGAGAACATTACTGAGATCAGGGAACATCTCTACTGGATCTCCGAATGGCTTAGAGGAAATCTCCACGGCGAGGAAAAGAAGACGTTGCTCGAATCGAGGTACCGGTGTCTCGAAGTCGGTCTAACGACTTTGGAAAATAGCCTAAAGCAGCGGCGCTCTGCTAAAAAGAGCAAAGTTTGACGCTTCGAGAGTAGCTGGATACCATCTGAACCAGTTATTCAACACCAACCAAAAACGCTTATATCAAACCCTTAGAGGAGAAGAGTCGAGCTCTGACACACCCAGCGCAGAAGAGAGCATCTGATTCAGGGGTGACATCTAGAGCAAAGAGGTACGGCACAACAATACCGCAGAATGGCTCCACGACGTCAAAGAAAAGAACATCGCAGCAGATCCAAACCTTTCATCACCAGTCAACAGCTCAAAAAACAACTGAGCAAGACCAAGAAGTGGAAAGCACCTGGACCAGATATGGTGCAAGGCTACTGGATGAAAACTTTTCCATCGCTGCGCAGCTAAACCATTGCCTGCAACGCGGAACCGTGCCCACCTGGATGACCACAGGGAAGACGGTCGTAATCCAGAAGGACAAGGCAAAGGGCAAGGAGGTCAGCAATTACCGCCCTATAACGTGCCTCTCCCTTACGTGGAAGGTACTGACGGGCATAATTTACGAGCGAATCTACCAACACCTAGACTCGAAGAAGCTCTTACCGGATGAACAGAAAGGATGCCGCGGGAATACTAGGGGCACGAAGGACCACTTGCTCATCGACAAGCTCCTCACGAAAGACGCCAGGAGCAAAAGGAAAATCCTATGCATGGCTAGGGTTGATTGCAAAAAAACCGTCGACATGGTCCTTCACTCCTGGATCCTGGAATACCTGGACATCTACGGCATTGCCGGCAACATCCATAACCTATTTGCGACGACCATGCCCAACTGGAAGACCCAGCTCACAAGCGCCATTGAACACCACGGCAAGGTCAGCATCTGGCGTGGAATCTTCCAGGGCGACTCCCTATCTCCACTGCTATTTGTCCTGACCATGATCCCCCTCTCCGAGACCCTGAACAAGGCAGGCCATGGCTACAACTACAGCCGTACCATGAAGCTCAACCACCTGTTTTACATGGACGATCTGAAGCTCTACGCAAAATCAAAGGACCAAGTAGAGCAGCTCCTTACTATAGTCCATCAGTGGTCCGAAGACATCAACATGCAGTTAGGTGTAAGCACATGCGGAGTCCTCAACATCGAAAGAGGAGAGGTTACTGCGTCCGAGGGAATCGTCATCGGAGGAGACAGGCTGCAAATACCTGGGTATCGTGGAGTATAATAGCATTCTCCACAGAACGATGAAAGATTCCATTCGGAAGGAGTACCTCACCCGACTCCGGCTCGTCTTGCAATCACACCTCAATGGGGGGGGGGCAACACCATCAAGGCTGTCTCGTGGTCCGTTACTCTGCTCGCATTATCAACTGGACGAAGAAGGACTGCACCTACATGGACATCAAAACTCGAAAGCTCATAAACATCTATTGGGTACTGCACCCAAGATCGTGCGTCGACAGACTTTACCTTAATAGGAGAGAGGGGGGCCGTGGCCTCATCAGCATAGAGGACTGCGTTGAAACGAAAAAATGAGCTCTCTCCCTCCAAACACTTCAGAGAGAGCGACGACCCGTGGGCACGCTGCTTAATCGAGGCAAAGTTGCTGAAAGAGACCAAAACGGCTGACCAGTTCAAACAATGACAACGCCTCGATCGGACTAACAAATGGAAGAGCATGAAGATGTCCGGCCAGTACCTTGAAGCTGTTCAGGACAAAATAGTCCCCGACTCTTGGAACTGGCTTTTGAGGGGTGAGCTGAAACGGGAAACAGAAGGCACCATCCTGACAAACCTTCAGAACCAGGTACATCCAAACAAAATCGACAGAAGGAACGTGCTAACAACCTGTGGAATTTGAAAGACCTCGGATGAAATCGAATGCGGATTGCTGGCGCAAAAGGAATAGCGAAGTGCTAGCGCAAAAGGAATGCAAGCGCAGGCATGATAAAGTTGCTCGACACCTCCACTAGACCCTCCTGCGGATCCATAACTTCCTGGTCGGTGAGAGGTGGTACGAGTACGAACCTGCGCCCGTGGTTGAAAATGAAGCCGTGCAAATTTACTGGGACAAAAGGCTTAAAACCGACAGAGTAATTCAGTTCAATCGACCGGACATCGTCGTCAAAGACAACCAGGAGAAGTCAGCCAAACTGGCCAACGTCTCAATCCCCCTCGACTCCAGAATCATCGACAAGGAAACGGGGAAGAAAGAAAAGTTCCGAGACCTTGCCATCGAACTTCAGAGACTGTGGCAGATGAAGGTCGATGTCGTTCCAGTGGTCATCGGAGCTCGGGGGGCAATGTCCAAGAACCTCAAGACTGCCGTGCGAGAGCTGAAGTGCAGCTCTCCATCCAGGAACCCTCCAGGAAAGCGCTCTGCTTGGAACAGCGCACATCATTCGCAAAGTGCTCTGAGCCTTAGGTTGCGGGATGTGACCCGGCAGTAGAGCGTAGAGCCAAACATCGCTCAACCAATCTAAACTTTGCGTTGTGAAATCCCCTCCATAATAATTATAATAATTGGTTTCAGGCAGCTAGATAGGTTGACTAAGATGTGAAAAATGCCAAAACTCTAGGGTAAGCTGGCCATAAAACATGACGGTGTTGAATTTGCCCTTTACCGCAATGCTGGTCTTACGCTAGTGGCGTTCCAGTTACTACCTCAGATTAATGTAACCGCTAATTTCAGAATAAAATATGTTGAATTGATTGTTTTATTTTGTTATACGTGAAAAATATAGACGTGCATGTATGATGTGGCGAATAAAAAGGGTTTAACGCAGCATCGACAGTCGTAAATTCACAACAGCAAGTTACGTTTATCATGCCCTGTGCATTTATTCAATGTTATTATTATTAAGAGACACTAAACTGGCGACGTGAGAACGGAGGAAACTCCATAAGGTTAACAAATCCCGACGCAACCAGCCCCACAAGCGAAAGATGAAAAAAAGCAAGAGAATATAAGAGATCATAGAATAGCTCTGTTTATAGATTGTTTAGAGCTGCCAATATATACTCGCAACAGCAAAGCCAAGGCCTTTTTTGTTATAACTGCTTCAAATGATCAAATTTAAATTACTGATTACGATGTATATGTTGAAAACTACAATTTTTTTGCCCCAAAAATCTATTTTTTTCACAAACTTACTGCCATAAGATTTTAGCCATGTTTGCCTTCATCTCGGTCTGTGGTATCTGAATGTATTATTATGTTTTCATTTGCAACAAGTTACCTTTATGATGTGAGTGACAAAGGTAATACCAAAACCATGGTATCATTTTTTTTC
The DNA here is from genome assembly GCA_001587735.2 of Parhyale hawaiensis. Lineage (NCBI taxonomy): Eukaryota > Metazoa > Arthropoda > Malacostraca > Amphipoda > Hyalidae > Parhyale > Parhyale hawaiensis. The sequence continues at coordinate 22,335,876 of LQNS02276924.1, read as the reverse complement.
TTGGGGAATTTGGATATTGGCTCGTAGATTTACCATAATTTCTATGTTCTAAGCTATTAATTTCATAAAAAAATTTGGAGCACCTTCTAGCGACATGTTCAAACAATCGTTAAATTAATACGTTGCCATCTGAAATATTTACATATCATTGGTATAGTGTTATTTAAAACGGAACCGGACTCTACGACACTTGACCGGTTAAGCAGTGAACTGCAGAGAGTTTACTTCGCAGGCTGCGGTGTCGGAGAAAGAAGCAGTGAGTCTGAAAGCCCTGGAGTCGTCAGCGCAAGCTCGCCCCGTCCATCCCACCGTCCGCAAGGCGGTCACCAACGACTGGTACCTGTGGCCGTGGTGGTGGGGCGAGCGCTGGGTCGCCTACCGCTTCGGAGATGGTGAGTAACCAGTGAATTCTCCAGCCGCCCGTTGCCACTGAAGTGAGAGTGCTGCCTTGGTTAATTATTATAATTCTTTCTTGAGCTACAACCGAAATACGTCTGGACCTCAGAGCAGGCTACCAACTTCAGTGGACTAGCCGCGGTGTACAAAATACTATGTAATCCCGCTATGCTGCTTTTGGGTGATTGCAGAAGCGACGACAACTCTGCCTACTCACTGGACAGCCGCCATTTCGCTACTAAGCCGCTTTTAATGCAGCTACCAGGACTGCCAATGGTACTTTTAAGAAAATCGATAATTTTAGGAAAAAACACACGTTTTAGCAAGCCCGGATGCCGAAGGATAGTTGCACCGACGCGCTGAAAATGCTACATTCCTGTAGATACTCCAAGGACTGTAACTTAAGGACTTCTGACATTAGAAATGAACGGATAAAGTTAATTACGGTCACCGAACTACGTGACGCGGCAATAACTACCACAAACAAAGTATTTATTTTTAGCAACAAACGCTGCTGCTATTGCTGCGTTTTTGGCATCTGGCCCGTCATTAGGATGGAGCAATGGAGTTCGATCTTCTCGTGGAGGTTGAAGCTTCTACGATGCTTACGGAAAGCGACTTATATACATACTACACGGGACTCATGTTGACTCCCGTGTATAGGGCCACATGACTGCCGGTCTCACGCTCTCTTCTTTCTTCTTTTCTTTCCATTTCTTCATTTAGGGAAACGCTTTGCCCCATGCTTTCCTACCAGTAGTAACGCACGCACTGCCTACTTTGATACTAATGACATTCGAGTTCTCATTTAACGAATTAAAGACCGTGCGGCCAAAAAAAAATCTTTCATTGAGACGTGCGGTACTAAAGGGAACATATTATCTCCGAAGCGTTAGCAACCCTTCTTTATACTACGTGCTGTACATTCTGATGACATTTAGACTCCCTTGCCATCTCAAAGTCTAAATAACCATAAGTATAATTTAGTGCCTCTCTCTATACCAAGAACATGTCATGAGACATGTCTATACCAAGAACATGGCGTTTTGTTTCAGATACAATTGACCGGCTGGCTGTTCTGCAAGGTATCAGGTACATGGAAGAAAACACGTGTCTGAAGTAAGTGAAGTATCTACAGAAATTGACCCTGATGTTTGCTGAGTATTCGATTAAGTTCGTCAGTAAATCTGAAACCAGTTCCGTACAAACATTAGAGCTCTTGAACATTACGATGTCTCATCTTCGATGATGTACTTGTTGACGAATTTGAACTGGACTTGATAAGCAGATTAGATTTATCATAGACCACTCAATACCTTGACTGTCCACTCTTCGCAAATGAGGCTGATGGCAAATTGGTAATCCTCGATAAAATTTGTTCCACTCACCATACCGACTTGAAGCAAAATAATAAATTGTTTTTAGGAACGCAAGGAATGTATCTATTGGGAAGAAACACGCATGCGTGAGCACTGGTCAATGATAAATTGCAAAATTTATTTTTAGCCAATTTTAGGTAAATATGTTCTCCCAAGATTCAATTATCGTCGTCCAGAGTTAGTACAGCATGTAGCTACGAACTTGTATTTCTTACTGATGAAGACATTTCTTGCATCACTCAAAACCGTTTACTTTTGTCATAGGTTGTTCTGTTGCCTGGAAAAGATTTTCGATTAGCAGTCAGCCACACTTGCAAATTATAGCTGACCAGATGTCGTGATTCACTTCACCTCAAATTGGATGAAATCGCCGAAAATTTGCCAGCCACGCTTTCTAAGCTACAGTACTTGACTTGATCGCTACTATTGCAGTACATGTTGTTAGACACATAGACACCGTTCTGTGTACAGGGGCGCAACAAGACGTTCATAAGTTGACGTTGAGAGAATACATTTAAATCGACAGTCATGTGAACCCACTTTATACCACAGAACGGTAGAGGTTTTGGATCATTTAGAGCGCCAGCATTTCTCTCCCGTTCTTAGAACACCAAGGAAGGTACTGGCCTATTGAGATATGGGGACAGTCTGAGGGTGGGGATTGTAACTTGCAAGATCCTTCCGTTTGTGGCGCCGCAGCTCAGTCAGTTTATGGTCAACTGCAACCGTTAGTTAGGGCGGCAGTCAAGGCGACTTTTGGGCTATCAAGAATTCCTTCGTGATGCAGAAGGCTCGGGCTCCAGAAGCAACAAAACGGCAGACAACTAAGCAGGACATGTCGCATGTATTGCATTGCACCAAGACGGTGTAAAATCGTGGGCCTTTATTATTATTTACAATCTTTACGGTGAATGTATAGGTAAGGCCATTTTATAACCCAAAGAAGGAATAAATTTGAAGCACCAGAGGTCAGTAAGTGTTGGAAGATAACGTGACATCAATTGCGACTCGCCTTTGACTGGGACAGTCTTTTCTCGATAGTCTCACTTTGACTGACGGCAACTGCTGATGTGCTGTACAGCTGCTGTCTCAAACAGGCTGGCTATGTTACATTGAGATAAGCTAAATTAGCTAGTAAACTAGATTTTACTAAGGAGATGTATGCGCAATTTTCAGGTTGGTAAACCAATAAAAATGACTAAATAGATTAAGTGAGGTCAGGTTAGTTAGGTTACGTTACTATGGAATAAATTAGGGAACTTATCACTCCCTAAAATCAACCATTGTCAAAAAAGTTGATGATTATAATTATTGCGTCCCCTTAGGTTGTACTACACATTAGGTAAGAGGAAGTTTGGTAGGTTTGAGGAAGCTACAACTGCTATTTTTAATGACATTTATAAAGATTTTCAAAGCTGAGATTTTAGTTGAGTGGTAACTGTTGGACTAAGTCAGGCTAAGTTAGTAAAAAGAAGGTTAGATTAGAATAAAGTAGGTTTGGCTAAACCAGGTTAGGGCTGGCTAGAATAGGTGTTATATATGCGTTTCGCACCTACAATATTCGAATGTGTTAGCCTTAACATTCAAATGTTTAGACGCATTCTTTGTATCACGAGTTCATGTCTAACGGATGTAGCTACCGCCGGCTGTCAGGTCACAGAGCCTCTAAGATAATTATTATTATTATTATTATTATTATTATTAAATCACACCAGACTGGCGACGCAGGAACGGAGAAACTCCATGAGGTTAACAAACCCCCACGCAACCAGCCCAGCGGGNATACCAGCACCAGCAAAGACAGAGCCATCAAGACCATTCCAAACATCCACACACGATGGAAAAAACGAACGGGAATACTGGCTCGTACGGCATCGTAACGGTTCCAAAGCAAACTCATGTAGAGCACGAGTCCGCCGAGTATACCTCACCCGAACAAATGGATAAAGAACCGAAAAGGTCGTTTACGGCCTTACAAAAACGTGCTGGTAAACCAGCACTGCCTATGAGTGACATGCGCAGTTCTCAATGACCTTCCGGCCGGAACCTACATCAGTAAAAGCTGTCTGTCAAAGCCAGAGTCTCGAAGATATTTGTTATGTTCGTAAACGTACTGTAATTTACCGGCGGATTTCCGACTCGAATCCGGCGGAAGCAACTGGTGTTCTAATGAAGCTGGGATTTGTAGGTATTTAAGGCGCTTGCACGATCAAGCGTCAGCTTAATTCGGTACTTGACATTGTAGTACCAACATTGCCTACGGCATTCTGCTTGTAACACTATTTAGTTGTAGACCTTGTACTCAGTTATCTGCATCTATCAATGAGCATGCTTGCTACTTATTATTGGATCATATCTTCGAAGTCTTGTATAATAAGATGTAGGTAAATAAACAAGAAGATCTTTACGAGAATCCTTCACCATCCAGCACTGTAGCCTGATAACTATGCTCGGCCTTGAAGTTCACTCGCACAACCAAGTACAGTGACGAACTCAATTAGAACGTCACCTCGCCAGAATTACAATATATAACAATAAGCCAGATTAGAAGAGGTTATGACAGAACAGATGATGTTATGTTAGTTAGTTTGGAAGAGGTGAACTTAGGTTAGATTTGAATAAGTTATGTTAGGTGAGTATGAGTTAGGTAGCCTTGTCATGAACTAATTTCGTTTCTTGCATGGCGAAATCAGGTAAACTCAGTTTTTATTTGTTCGGTTAGTTAGGTAAAGTTAACTATAGTTAGAAAGATTAGGTAAAATTATAAGTTTAACCATTAAACATGTGTTAAGAAAAACAAGGTATGGTTTCTTAGAATTAAAGGTAGAAGGTTAGAAAAACGCAATGTAAAGCCAGTACAAAATTTATTCAGGTTTTGATACGGTTAGGTTTGTTTAGAGAAGGTTAGGTCTGTTTAGAGAAAGTTAGGTTAAGATAAGTTTGGTTAAGATAAGTTAGGTTAGGATAAATTAGATTATGTTTGAAATATAGAGTAGGCTAGGTTAGAATGCTAACTTAAGCTTAGAACAATTTCATTTACTTTGCGTTAAACATGATGTACTTTAAAATAGCTGAGTTGAGGTAATAAATACACTTTTAGTAATACGTGTGGGTTGCTCCTACCTGGGTTTTTCCTAGCATTTTTTTTCAACTGGTGTTTCCTTTCAGAAATTTTTTTCCTAAACCTAACAGAAACAGATGAAATGCAGGTGCAGCCTCCCTTAAATATGTCCTGCCATCAGAAAAAAGTACTCCTTCGTGTTATGTTGTTCTGCATAATTGATTCCAAAACGTATTGATCATGTCGCCAATGACGTTGTATTGTTGAGTATTCCCGATGCGAAAATACATTGAACGTGCGCGTCGCTTGTTATACCACCACGTACGGTTACGTTTTCCAAGTACTGTTACGTGTGGCTTGTGCTCGTCGCCTCCCATAAATTGTGCATTCTTGTTACGAAAACGTACTAGACGTGTACATGTACCCTCATATCATCATACACTGCTGAGTATTGCAGATACAAAAATTGTATCTATCTTCAATTAATTGTAAATTGTTTAGTATTGCTCGGATGAAAACATACGAGGCGTGCAAAGCAGTCCCCGTAGCATTATAAACTGTCTAATATTGCAGGTACGAAAGTGTATGGGACGTGCACATCGGTCCCCAAATCATCATCAAAAGCACAGACGACGACAACTGGACGCTCATAGGCCGCCAGTACGGGCACTTCTCAGGATGGGAGATGCGCCTCAACAAGGCGTGCACCGCTAACGTGAGTTGTGCTAGCTCAATGAATGATAGGGTAGTGCCATAATACTGTAGCGGGCAAAATAAGAGAACGATTTTCATCATTTGAAAATAAAGGTTAACCATGTAGAGTAGGTTAATGAATCTGTTGATGGGGCCTTAAGGAATGTATTTGACATATTTCTACAAAATATGAGGACAAACATAACTATATTCAATACATTAGAGCAATCTAACAAACAATAACAAAAATTGAACGGTGCAAAATAAGAGAACGATCGTCTCTAAATACAATTTTACAAACAAATAACATGGAACAATGGTCAACTTTAGGTTTAAAACAATTAGCATGGAGTACTAAAACCTTTATTTTCAATAACTTTAGCACAGCGACGATGACACGACATCACAAGTTTCTTACAAAACTCTGGAGTTATTTTTTCCATTCCTCTTCAATTTTAGTTCACAGATCCTTTACTGTTGATGGTTGTCGTTCTCTTACATTGTCACCTATAATTTTCCATAAATTTTCAATAGGATTAAGGTCCGGGCTTTGAGCAGGCCACTTCATGACTTCGATATTCTCTT
>LQNS02276924.1:22271851-22284786 GCA_001587735.2 Parhyale hawaiensis | reverse complement strand
TTATTTCTGCAACAACGTAATAGCAATCGCTTACCTCTATTGGCTTGAGCCAATATTGGTACACAGCTGCGTGCGCCAATAGTGGTGCACGTCGCTCAGAACGATAACAATAATCACAAGAGGCAACGTGTACCAAATGATGCTCACTAGTTTTTGACGGAATACTGCAAAGCTTACCCCTGTGGAGCGGCACACAACTTAACAGCGCGCTGTCATTCTGGTAACTGGAGATATGCAGATTACAACATGTCATTATTGTCGCCAGACAGAAATACGGCCAATTTTGGCAGTCGTAGTCGAAGTGTTTTATTAAGTGAGGTATATAGAGAACACAATTGCTAGCTTACCTTGTCTTTGCTTTATTAGAGTATATATTAGTGTTATTATGTGTGCATTTTGTATAATGTACAGTTGTTAGGTTATATTGCTAATTTTATATAGAAGCTTGGTTTCTATTATTTTTTGTTAGAAATGGCTCATATAGGGTAAACATTCATAATATTCCCTTTAGAAATTTTAAAAATCGCCTCATGAACAGCGAATCGCTTTTAAAATCGGATAGTCGTTAATAGGATTTAGACTTTCTGGCACCCGAAACGACCGGATATGCGAATCGGACTTGGCGAGCTGGCAATTCAGAAATCGCTAATAAAACTTGATTTTTCTTCAAATCGCGCCCACTTCGACTAAATACGCAGTGCTTATCTTGTTTCATTCTCAATTTATGTCCACATTGTGACATGCACTTGTCACTTCTGAAGCTTTGGGAAATTCAACTGTGCTTGTAAACAGGCAGCGAAAGAAAGTCCGATACTAGCAATTTATTCATTTACCATACCTCGTCTTTTAACTTTACTCTTCGCAAATGCTTCCCGTTTTCCTCACTACCTATAGGCTACTGCGTATTTTGTACAAATAAATACTGAGAATACTTCACACTGGTACATATTAAAAAAAATTAAATTTTGCAAATATTGCTGTTATTGCGCAGAGAAATCTTTATTTCATGCATGAAATGTTCTGTACACAATTTAATACTGTTCACCATATATACCACACTGTGGCACTAAAAGAAACTCATTTGTTGTCACGGACATGGATGCTGTACCCATCATAGTCGAGACATGGCACTCTGAAGCGTTACTGCCTTAATATCAATATGTTATTGTGAGTCAATCTTGTGAATCATCGGACGAAGTCCAGGTAACATTCTCCACGTCACCTCCCGCGTGAATGTAGTCTCGATGCTGGGTTTGTTCTGTGGGTAGCAGTGAGCGACCAAAAAGAGAGCCAGCAGCAAATTATCTCTACAGTGCACGTAACTGCCACGCCGACCGCTAGTCACAGGGAAAGAGAATTAGCAGTTGCATGTAGATTTATAATTGTCAATTGTCAACTCGTGCTGCGTGCGGAGCGCACTCTTTCACTTTGGAGGCTGTCATATGTCGAACTAATCAGTTCTGTCGGTGCTTCGTGCCCTGGTCGGCTAAAGTTTGGAATTTGTTGCCTGCATCGGCNNNNTTTTGCTGGATTTCCTTTAGCAGCGTTTTGGGCTTCCCGGTGTTGCAAATGCTTCATTTGGGTTGTATTACCTGTCCGTGGGAGCTCAAGCGTGAAGTTTTAATAATAATAATAGGCGATTACGGATAAGCTACAAGTGATACGATTTTCCGTCATGAAAGATTCTTGTTTAATTAATATTTCAAAATTTCACCCCAGAGATGTAATGAGAATTTTTCAATTTGAATATAAATAACAATAAAGAAAGTGTGCGATATCTTTTGAGGTAGCTATATATGCTGATATGCATGAAAGGAGAATCTTAATTATAGACAAAACTCAGGATAATATGTGAAAAGTGATTTATGATGTGATTTTCCTCACAAAAAGATGCAGTGTTATCTGCAACTAAGCTCTGTCAGGTGAGCGACATTGTTCCAAGTGCAGAGGGTTATAGTCATAATATATTATTATTGCATATAATTATATTGTATATCATGAACAGCGAACAACGTTAGACGTCAAACGAAAACGTAAGCGTAGGACAGTTGGGCAGTCTGCCAACACTGTGAAGCTGGGGTAAAAAGCAAGGCAGTTTTTAGAATAAGAGGAAGAGTCAAAAAGTTCCCGAAAAGGGATCAAAATTTCCCTGAATATTTCAGTTTTCATACAATGGGATGATACGAATTATTTGCCTTGCCAGGCATGGAAGTTCCCCCACTGACTGAGTCTACCAAATTCAACGCCATATTAAATTATTTGTATGAAAAAAATGAAGTTAATCATTGACTGGACGGACTCGAAAGGCGATTTTGCGTTGAAGTCAATTGAAGTTCAGCACTTTCAAGTTCTCCTAAGCTCAGCTGCCACTGAGGAGAGGTAATTGGGTAAATAACGACGCGATTCTCAAATTACTGATGGCCTGCTATGATTCCGAGAAGTAGGTATCCTTAAATCTCCAAAGACGTAGAATGATACACGTTTTTCACTTGTTTATAAAACAATGAAATATTGGGTCAATTTATCATGTTGTGCCTTGAATATACTTACACTCTGGAGCTATGAATCGTATTCAATTGCTGTTATTTAAAAAATTATCCCAATATCTCATTCTTGGCACAACTTGCTATAACAAGAACCGTTCGACCCATGGCGTTTAGTGGTCAGAAGTCTCGGCCTTGGTGAAGGATTTCTTGAAAGCTTTTTGGCTTTTCCTCGTATTTGGTGCAAACAAAAACTAGTTCCATTAATAGACACAGAAAAACAGAAGAAAAATCCAAACTACTGATACGGCTCTGGTATTGTAGGAAACTGCTTGCTGGGCTGCCTGGCAAGGGGCGTACAATCACCAGTGCTAATATCCAAGAACTGGACTTCAGCATCTTTACAGTTTGCCATTATAAACCATTGAGGCGCTTCTGTTAGCAGTTTCAAGTTAAGAAAAAGATTCCACTCGAGAAGCTGGTGATAGCAGTTTCAAGTTAGAGCAATTTCAAATTTGTTAATTAACTAATAAATTCCACTCGAGAAGCTGAGAAGTACACCAAATATTATCACAAGTTACCGCTAAAAACTCCACAAGAACCTAAGAACTCCAAACAAGATTTAACCAGACATCGTGATATTCTCACTGTAAATCCTCCGGTCATATTTTTTCCGTCTTTATAATATTCTACTTGAAAATTTACATACCTACACCTCACTTTTTCATATCTACCGAATGATGCTACTGGAATAAGTGTGAACTACATCAAGTATTTCCACGAATTACCGATCATTACCATCACTACTGCTACTGATAGGCACGGAAAACTGCAAAAAGCATTTTCTTATCTCATATATGGCAACGCTCATGATCAGTTCGCACAGCACAAAAACGACTCCAGTCGATCCCCCTCACAGTTCACTTACGGTTGAAAGTTATGTCAGGCAAGTATCTGTGCATACGTTCGTACATAATCGCAGTGCAGTGACGTCAAGCGAACCAATAGTGACAGTCCGTTGAAGCAAGGAATCTTGGGTAATTCCAAGGTAGCATCGCATCAGCGAAAGACAAAGTGTGCTGTCACGATTGTTCTTGCAATAGATTTATCAATTAAAAAGTAATTTATAAATAGTTGATTGTTGAGTGCGTAAATGAACAATTAAGTTAGTTCCGTCCGCGGACACTGATACGATGCATTCTCATCCACGCAAAGCATTCGCTTTTGCTTGGGTCAACATTTTTCGCACGATTTATGTAATTCTTTTTCATGGCGCATCAAAATATAGATATAGTTCATCTAATCGAATCTGTGGTCAATTATTTTCCTAATTTAAGAAATCAAGTTTAGCTTGTAAGTTAAACCTGGAACATCTAATAAAAAAGAAGAGGGAAGTTTTCATAGAATAAAAAACAAGCCGTCTCTGACGGCTTCCTTTGTTTACATTATGCAGTGACGTCGGTTTTAGGGCGGTCGCTGATTGGCTGAAAGTTGCCACCCTCCGGTTCGTTTAAATCTGACATAACTCTAGTTAGTAAATGAACCGTGATCCCTCTATAGTATGTAGCATTCCTCGAAGTATGAACTAAGTAAGGTTGGAATAGATAAGGTTACTTCAGTATATGGTCACTTCAGCTAGAAAAGGTGCCTAACATGACATAGGCACTCATAGTATTTCAGATTAGTAGGTAAGCTACACACTTCAGCGACACTCTCCGTGGCCACTCTTCCCACCACATTTCACTTACTATAGAAGTTACGTCAGATCTGAGTGTATGTGTATACGCCCTAAAAATTTTCAGAATTGTGACGTCACAATTCTGAAGATTTCAAGGGCGTAGCGCATGCACTCAAATCTGCCACAACTATCTTCTATAAATGAACTGTGCTTTCTACCCTGTGCATCCAGGAATAGCTTCGAAGGCAACCGTAGCGGAGAAGCCTTTCTTGGTATTTGCAGGAACTCTGTCGAGGTAGTAATACAGAATGAGCGTATTACTGGTGCTCGAAAATACTCGAGCGGCGGTTATTTCCGTACCGCAGTACCAAGTGCCGGGATCCGACGTAATGGATGGAGTGGCGGGAGGAGCTGTTTGGATCTCCACCCCCTCGGTGCAGCACGTGCGGTCGCTGCAGCGGCTCGCCACGTCGAAGTCAGTGAATGTGAGTCTCACGCGGTTACACGTAGGTGCCTCGATCACCTTGGTGAAGATGCTTCCTGCGTGAATAGGGGAAATTAACTAGTACGGGAAGAGCACGTTGTATCAGTATTCTATACCACGTTCGCTTCCTACCACAACTCGACACTGTTCATTGAAATTCAGTACCACAATTAAGCAGCGCGCTACACTAACTAGTGTTAGAGAATTCACTCTAAATTCATCACCGACGATGTATAAAAAATGCATTAATAGTAAGTTGAAGAGGAAAAATGTTATGGTAAGTGTTTAAGGGATAACTATGAACTTATCACACATTGTGTTTATCAGGCAATGTATTTTCCAAGAAAAATATTAAAATGATACAAATATATGAGGTGATGAATTTACCAGACGCGAATTTACCAGCCATTGAATTTACCAGGACAGTAATTTACCCGACAAAGAATCGCCGACAGTGATTTACCGATGATGAATTTACCACGATGAACACCCGGTTCCCACCCTGCAGTTTCTCACGAGACAGCTCATTTTTGCTCTCATTTTTTGGTCAGGAAAGGAAGATGAAAAGCAATAACTAGACGAGTAAATTAGCTGTAGTCGTGTTCATGGCTGGCAAACATCAACTTGATTATGGTTTCCCAACCGCTGGGATGGGACCTCTTGCACGGGAGTGGAGAGGTCTCGGCCGAGAGGTCGCAAAGACTTGCTAGAAGTGGCTTAAATTTTTGAACAAGCATTTTGTCAGCTGTTTATGGGGCACGTAGGCTAAGGCTTCCCACTTTTGGGCACAGGATTATTAGCGCAGAAACACTGGGAACCTCTCATCTGTACCAAAGCTTGGTATTAGAAAACATTATTTTTTTCGCTTTGCGCAATGCACTTTGAAGGAAGAAATTATTGAAAGTGCGATAGCGCCCATCTGTCAACGAGACACGTCCCTTCTAAGAAAAAAAAAAAAAAGTACTATGTCATGCCAAATCTGTTATACATTTGATTTTAAGCATCCAGATGATGTCCACAGTTTTTTAAGCAATCTTAACTCTTCTGGGTCATCTCTTAAGGATATCATATGTCATCCTGACACAACTGACAATTTGGGAACACCTGCCCCCGCTGTACAGATCCTCACCAGTTGTGACGGGCGTGGGGTAGCTGACCGTAGCAACTGTGCCACCAGCCACTGTAATTTTTTCATTTTGGGGCAGCAGTGACGTCCGCAGGGCCTCTGTAGGTCATCCAAGACGGAGACGGTGCGATTAACTTTTAACGCTACCGAGACAAATTTATTCCGATGCATACATTGATACAAAGATGGACGTTGATCTAACCCTTTACGTAACGGTGTGTCAGACATCCAGAGTTCCAAAAATGTCAGTCCTACGGGAACAACGAGATTAAATCCGAAATTAATGGCCATAGTGGTAATTAAACGTGTCAATGTAGAATATACGCTAAGAGAAGTCGTTGATTAATTCGAAAAATGCATAGCAGCAAAGATACAAATTGGAATCATTATATGAACATCTAAAGACTTACAGTTTCAAAGGGATATATAAGAATAGCTCCTGCCAGGGTGCATTCTTCGGCTTCTTGGTAAACATAGCTGGAAGAAGCAAGTGTAGTTTATCGAAACACTAGAAATTTAGACCAATGGGATTTATTTACTTATAGGCTTCGTGCCCCCTCTCCGTAAGGTCATAAGTATTGATGTAGTAATTTGTATGTTTTGCGCCACCATCTCTGTATTGTGATATAATAGGCAGAAATTCGACCCTTAATGGCACAAACTAAGATGTTAGTGGAATGAGCACCTGATAGTACCCATTGCCAGAGTATGTAAACTGCAAAGCAACCTGCAATGGCGGGTAGTTTTAATGATGCTTGAAGTGAAATTAAGCAGATAACACATACTGGTAAGAAGATAATCTATTCGTAAAATACTTGCAAGAGTTTTGGCTTACGATGATGCAGGCGTCTTGCATCCAATGTACACTCTCTGTGTGGAATAGACGAAGTGTCCGTGTCCGACCATTCGAGGACCTTTCGTTTTCTGTAGAATACTATTTTTCGCTCTTTTTAAAATCTTCTTGCAATAAAAATTAGTTTCGACATAGTTTGCAACCCACTCGACGAATTTGCGCCTCTGTATCTTAACTGTACCCAAGGCAGCATAGTTTTCTTGCACTGCTGCTCTACGACTTATCGCAAGCAAGAATTTATTCATTTTTACGATATTTGGACTGCTCTACGAAATTTGACCGTCCCCTCTCCTTTTTCAGTAACCAATTTAAAAATTTTAACAGTGCTAATTCTCATTTCAAATCAGTGTATTTACGATGTCAATAAACCATTGCTCAAAACATCCTAGGACTGTTTTAGAAACGAAGAATAAAAACCTTGCAAATGCAGAGTTTTATAAGTAGCATTGGAGTTATAGAGCTCGAGGCGTCTAACCCATGTGAAGTCTCACATACAATCCGCTGCAATCCAAGAAGTGGAAGAAATAGAGGCATGTGTTATGTCAAAATATGTAGTTAAATAAACGACGAACCCATGCATGGAAGTGGCGAATTGGGTAACAAGAAGAAGAGCAATAGAAATCCTAATCAGTAGGAGTATGATGTACGAAAGAAACGAAGTGGGCAAGAGAAAAAAAACGTCTTAAAGGTCTATGGCCAAGGCCACCTAAGCAATCCCTCTCGGGGTCCGACTCCCCTCAACAAAAAGATGGACGAACCTAAGGCGAGATCTCGCCCAATCCATGTCTGCTAAAGAGCGAATAGACAAGCACATATAATATAAGAATCTCCCTAGGCGACAAACTTAATGGGAAATAAATGTACGGAGTCCCTGTGTGCCTTACTTATAGCGCATAAGAGGAATAACAGTTCGGATTGCCCCTAAGGCTAACCTATTAGGTAGTACACATACGGATTCTTCGTGGAAACTAACTCATACGAAATATAATATGTGTATTACCTTGAGGGCTAACTCATACGGTACATAGCACAGTGACTGTTGATCCAAGAATTGGTAATAGTATTCCGATGAGTTTATGACAATGCGTAAGAATGTAGCATGCATCGCGGTCAACGTGATAACGTATACAGTATATTCGCTGGGGGCAATTCACTCATACTGTACATAATATTATGTGGATTTAGCCTGGACTTGCTCTTCTGTGGATTACTCATGAGCGCTAACTTACAAAGTAATCTATGGCGTAGACCCCCCCCCCACCACTAAAAAAAGTACTTTTACTACGACCTCCCCCAGCCCAAACCCCAGCAACTGGAAACATCCGTGCCCCACCCTAATACATAGAAGCAGCAGAGCTCACCAAAGTATGACGTGATGGTAGTCTCGCAGTGGGTCCCCGTGGTGCCGGCGGGACACACACACCTGCAGTCGGAGCCGGTGTAGCCCTGGTTCAGGCAAGGGTCTGAGCTCAGGTGACAAGTCTGGAGCCATTTCGCTGGAATGTGCAGTGACGATTGCTTAGTAACTTGCGGCATGATTGTTTACGGCCTATTGCAGCGAAACTTATGTAAGATGTGGTGCATTGGTGAGACTGTGATGCACGCCCGCGAGCAAAATATGTCCGTTCAGTGTCTCTGAGACCCTTCCGGTGGAGGTTATGCTATTCTACGAGGCAAACTGGTCAAGTGATAGGGCTTACGTAGTGCTCAATGTGCCTAGATGCAGTACCTTTGGCATTATGGGAAATTACTCTGTGTTCTGACGTTTTACATTGCCTAAATGCTAACACGGCAGGGGATTGGTATTTGAGTTTAACATCATCGACAAACTGCACACGAGGCTGGCAATATGCAGCTCACAAAATGTCTCCTATACAGTTCATGAATAGCCAAATACCTAAAACACTGCCAAAAAATAAAAATCGTCAGAAACCCGCATTTATTAAAAAAAATCTGAGCAGGGTTACGCTTTCAGTGGTGTACGTGTGGTTCAAATGTCACTCACTAATGCAGCCATACGCTCTGTTGATGATGAGTTTGTCCATGAAGCTGAGGCCGGTCTTGGGGGCGTCCAACAGCCCCTGGTTGAATGGGTCGACCGCCCTCAGGGTCGTACGACCGTTGGCAGAGAAGTTCTGGTAGGGGAGAAATGCAAAGATCATATCCTTCACAGCCAAGATTTAACTATTTAGAATAATATGTCCTAAGATACCCCAATTATAAGTGAGGCAATATGCTTCAGGAGATTCTACGAGCGTTATTTATCTCTCACGGTATTAATTAATGGAAAAATAGTAAAGGAACACCGGAATTTCACGACGCTATATGCCAACCACTTAAGATTTATTTTCTAACTCAGCTAGATTCATTTTAAGCGCATGATATGAAGGTCAATAAAATTACCTGTACAATAGTACTCTATCGAAGCCTAACCGATTCATAAATATTATAAATTTATAAAATCTTAACACAACGCATCGTGGCGTAAGGCTATCAAGGCTATCGCCATCAATGGAGGGTGTAGATGAGCGTGCTTAATCAGGAGTTTTGCATTTTTCAGATCTAAGTCATCCCACCTGACAGCTTGCAGGAGACAGTGATATAGCTCCATTCCTGTGGCAGCTTACGGGTGGAAAAACAAACATTCAAGCAATATGGCATGTACAGACACAAACAAAACGAAAATATTATCACTGCTCACTTCGTTCGCGGATCATCAGTAAAATCTCACATAAACTCTTCTCACCTGACCTAACCTCCAAATTTTCGCCAAGCATAACATAACAGGAGCTGACGTTTTCTACCCTAACTTAACCTAAGCTTTATTTTAGCCCATACTCAGAATTCTAATGCCGATGCCCCATATACATTTGCATTAACAACTGGAAGCGAGCATAGGCAGCTTATTCATCGTCGTCCTGAAATATACATTTGCATTAACAACTGGAAGCGAGCATAGGCAGCTTATTCATCGTCGTCCTGAAATATACATTTTGCATTAACAACTGGAAGCGAGCATAGGCAGCTTATTCATCGTCGTCCTGAAATATACATTTTGCATTAACAACTGGAAGCGAGCATAGGCAGCTTATTCATCGTCGTCCTGAAATATATTTGAACGCGATAGCATAGATACGGTAGCATAAACGACATGCCAGCTGCGTATCCTCACATCACGTTGTTCCTACGAATGTATGATGTAGCCCCGGCAAAATCTAACCTAATGTATAATTGAAATTAGTTTACCTCAATGTAACCGGGTCAAGTTGATAACTATTCTTTGAGCGACGATGGGTGTATTTTCCTCTAAGTCGCGGTCAGTTATACTTCCGGCACAAGTTACGTTCACTATATAGCTCCGGCGCAGACCGCGGTCTTTCAATTGTGCAATACCTCTAATAAGTCCTCTATACCACGAGCATAGACCGCAACCGTACTTGACTCTTAGATCCAAGTGGCCTCTGACGCTGGCGGCCAAAATGGGAAAAATGGGATTTTTCTCAAGAACTATTATGAACATGTCCAGACACGGTCATACAGGCAAGCGCCCAAGTGCGTCCCCGCCGTATCAAAGATACCTTCTCTGCAAGAAAAATGTTGGGTACCTTGGAATATTTTCCTTCGCTATTAGAGAGGGAAAAGTATATCTCTTGAGAAAATCCCATTTTTCCGTTGCCGACATTTGGCCGCCAGCGTCAGACCTAAGAGTCAAGTACTGTTGCGGTCTGTGCCACAACTATGGCTTTCAGACAGTGAGTATAACGTTTCTAGGTTTTTAAGCAATCAGCAGAAGGGCAGCTATTTAATGAACGACTTACTGCACCAAAAGCATAGCACTGTCAACTTGATCATAGACATGTTACGCGAGGGAAATAGAATCCGTCCGGATACACTCTGCGCGCTAGGGTATGCACCATCACCCAGACAGACACAACTAGAAGCATACACGCTGTTCCCAATAGAGTCACAATTCCATTGCCGTTAAAGTGAGCTGTGAGCAGGTTTGGATCTACTAAGACAAAGACACTTATTACATCCATGTCCAACCAAACGATTTGAGCATTGATTGGAACTGCGGATTGAATTTTTGGCGTCCATCGCAATGCGAATACACTTCATATGACAGCACAGAAATGACTTTTCAACCACCTCAAGTGTTATCGGCTTGCAATCATCATCTGAAACGCAATTCAGCGTGACAATTTCAAAGCTTCAGTAAGAAAAGCTAAGCGGAGCAGCTTTTCTATCTAAGTAGAACAGTTGAACACCCATTTAGCCCTTGACCTCTAGAGAAAAGCATACACAAATCCTGGACTTACGGCCATTTTCCGTCTTGGCCGTCGAGATGCATTGATGTCTTTGTTTAGCCAGTGGCAAAGTACGCAACGTCCTGTGTTTTACCTCATTCTAAATTTAAGATAAACGAAAAGTTACAAGTGACACTTGCTAAACAATGTTGATGCGTTTTCGTAGATGTAACCTCTTGGTAGATACGGGCGACAACAAAGCATGACAACTGTTTACTCAGAGAATATGCTCCTTTAACTGTCGTGTGAACTCATATGTGGCCTGACCTTTCCCTCTTTTGCCACAACATTTTGTTGGCACTGTAGTCTTTTTGTTTCAGTACATACGGTTACGTCCTTTCGTACACAACCGTTTGCTTACTGACAGATTTTCTAATATTAAGTCATCATGACAGCTGGCACTTTGCAAGTATCGCAAATGCATGCAGGGAGACAACTAAGCATTTAGACCCTTGACGGACTCTGACGACATCAAAAAGCCTAGTATGGACCCGCTATGAATCATATCGACAATCATGAAAACACCCATCACGACCACTCCACGAAATGAGCATATCAAAGGTGCCCATTAACCAACATTGGCGTACCCGCGATCCGTAGTGCATTACGGAAGTGAAGTCGTAGGGGACGTCGTAGGTGTTGGTCTCGAAAATCTGGAAGTTCTTCCTCTTGAGCACAGGAATGTTGTCTCGATGCGGGATGACGTATGTGGCGCGGTCCTGTCTTGAATGTTCGTGGTACATGCCGACCCCGTGGACCAGGAAGTGCAGCACACACAATTGCTGTAGGCACAAGGTAGGACGGAAAGTAGAACGGAATATTATCGAGATTATTGGCTCACAAATATTGATGCAATTAAGATGCACTGTACAGGGAAGAGAATGAACATAAAAGCTGGTTCACACGACAGTCTTCCGTCTTACGATAGTGCTTCAAAACGTTCCAGGGTTTCGCCATGTCCATGCAAATATAACTGTACGTAAAGCAGCAAGGATAAATTACTAATACTTACATATTTTTTCATAAGTTAATTGCTTAAAGACTCGTTCTTTATCATTTGAATTTTGATGAATAAGTCTAGAAAACTGAAATGAAAATGCATTTCCGAATTACTAAACAAATATCTGAGGATCAAGTTGTATGAAATAACCTGTAAATAATAAAACTTCATCTGAGAAGAAAAGTTTTAAGCTTACGTAACACTACACCTAGGAAAGACCGTCATACTTTCGGAATAAGAAAAGGAAAGGATTTTTGCGGTAACAGAATATTGATAGTTTTCATGGTTCAATTTCGGGACCCGATCGTACTTGCCCCGAACAAGACGGTCACAGCACTCACGAAGAAGTATCAGAGTTCAGAATGGAATGAGTGAAGGACAAAGCAACTTACCTGGATGAAGAAAAAAAAAACAAAAACAAAACAAATATAATTTTTTATCTCGTATACAGGGTACAATGGATACACCTATCGAGGTTTTCTTTTTGCCTTAATTCTAGACTTTTGAAGATCCAGTAGTGTGAAGAGCAGGAGAACCAGTCCGTGCTGAGAGTCAATTTAGGATCCCTCATCGTGCATCGCCTGGCCTCTCTGTGCTGGAGTGCTCCACGCAGTGTAAATCCGTAGCGTGCCGTCCGGGGAATCGAACCCGGGCCTCCGTTGATGCGCTGCCGCACCGTTGTCACTTCACCACCGAGAGGTGGTGAATGTATATGTATATTCCGATGAAAATCAATTTATTGGGATAGTCGGGACAGTTGCGAGTTGCGCTGGTATGATTCGGAAAAAGCGAACAGATTTTCTTTTTTTTAATGGGGCCGTTTGGTGAGGAGCATTTACCTCCGAAGTGAAGGAATATTTTGCAGAAGAGAATATCGAAGTCATGAAGTGGCCTGCCCAAAGCCCGGACCTTAATCCTATTGAAAATTTATGGAAAGTTATAGGTGACAATGTAAGAGAACGACAACCATCAACAGTAAAGGATCTGTGGACTAAAATTGAAGA
>LQNS02276924.1:22237058-22269401 GCA_001587735.2 Parhyale hawaiensis | reverse complement strand
GTTAGACATGAACTCGTGATACAAAGAATGCGTCTAAACATTTGAATGTTAAGGCTAACACATTCGAATATTGTAGGTGCGAAACGCATATATAACACCTATTCTAGCCAGCCCTAACCTGGTTTAGCCAAACCTACTTTATTCTAACCTAACCTTCTTTTTACTAACTTAGCCTGACTTAGTCTAACAGTTACCACTCAACTAAAATCTCAGCTTTGAAAATCTTTATAAATGTCATTAAAAAAAAGCAGTTGTAGCTTCCTCAAACCTACCAAACTTCCTCTTACCTAATGTGTAGTACAACCTAAGGGGACGCAATAATTATAATCATAAACTTTTTTGACAATGGTTGATTTTAGGGATTGATAACTTCCCTAATTTATTCCATAGTAACGTAACCTAACTAACCTGACCTCACTTAATCTATTTAGTCATTTTTATTGGTTTACCCACCTGAAAATTGCGCATACATCTCCTTAGTAAAATCTAGTTTACTAGCTAATTTAGCTTATCTCAATGTAACATAGCCAGCCAGTTTGAGACAGCAGCTGTACAGCATATCAGCAGCTGCCGTCAGTCAAAGTGAGACTATCGAGAAAAGACTGTCCCTGTCAAAGGCGAGTCGCAATGTCACGTTATCTTCCAACATTTACTGACCTCTGGTGTTTCAAATTTATTCCTTCTTTGGGTTATAAAATGGCCTTACCTTTACATTCACCGTAAAGATTGTAAATAATAATAAAGGCCCACGATTTTACACCGTCTTGGTGCAATACAATACATGCGACATGTTCTGCTTAGTTGCCTGTCGTTTTGCTGCTTCTGAAGCCCGAGCCGTCTGCATCACGTAGAAATTCTTGATAGCGAAAAAGTCGCCTTGACTGCCGCCCTAACTAACGGTTGCAGTTGACCATAAACTGACTGAGCTGCGGCGCCACAAGCGGAAGGATCTTGCGAGCTACAATCCCCACCCTCAGACTATCCCCATGTCTCAATAGGCCAGTACCTTCCTTGGTGTTCTAGGAACGGGAGAGAAATGCTGGCGCTCTAACTGATCCAAAACCTCTACCGTTCTGGGGTATAAAGCGGGTTCACATGACTGTCGATTTGAATATATTCTCTCAACGTTAACTTATGAACGTCTTGTTGCGTCCCTGTACACACAACGGAGTCTGTGTGTCTAACAACATGTGCTGCAATAGTAGCAATCAAATCAAGTAGCTTAGAAAACGTGGCTGGCAAATTTTCGGCGATTTCATTCAATTTGAGGTGAAGTGAATCACGATATCTGGTCAGCTAAAATTTGCAAGTGAGGCTGACTGCTAATCGAAAATCTTTTCCCGGCAACAGAACTACCTATGACATGAAGCAAACGGTTTTCGGTGATGCAAGACTTGTGTTCATCAGTAAGAAATACAAGTTCGTAGCTACATGCTGTACAAACTCTGGACGATGATAATTGAATCTTGGGACAACGAAACTACCTAAAATTGGCTAAAAATAAATTTTGCAATTTATCATTGACCAGTGCTCACGCATGCGTGTTTCTTTCCAATAGATACATTCATTGCGTCCCCAGCACAGTTTATTATTTTGCTTCAAGTCGGTACGTTGAATGGATCAAATTTTATCGAGGATTTATCAATTTGCCACCAGTCTCATTTGCGAGGAGTGGACAGTCAAGGTATTGAGTGGTCTATGATAAAACTAATCAGCTTATTAAATCCAGTTCAAATTCATCAACAACTACATCATCGAAAATAAGACATCGTAAAGTTCAAGAGCTCTAATGTTTGTACGGAACTAGTTTCAGATTTATTGACGAACTTAGTCGAATACTCAGCCAACATCAGGGTCAATATCTGTGGATACTTCACTCACTTCAGACACGTGTTTTCTTCCATGTACCTGATACCTTGTAGAACAGCCAACCGGTCAATTGTATCTGAAACAAAACGCCACTTTACGAGATGTTTCTTGGTATAGAGAGAGAGGCACTAATTTATACTTATGGTTATTGAGACCTTGAGATGGCAAGGGAGTCTTAATGTCATCAGAATGTACAGCACGTAGTATAAAGAAGGGTTGCTAACGCTTCGGAGATAATATATTCCTTTTAGTACCGCACGTCTCAATGAAAAATTTTTTTTTCTTGCCGCAAGGTCAATAATTAGTTAGATAAGAACTCGAATTTCATTAGTATCAAAGTAGGCAGTGCGTCCGTTACTACTGGTAGGAAAGCATGGCGCAATGCGTTTCCCTAAATCAAGAAAGAAGAAGAAAGAAGAGAGCGTGAGAGCGGTAGTCATGCGGCCCTACAAAAGGGAGGAAACATGCATGAGTCCCGTGGAGTAGGGTATATAAGTCGCTTTCCGTAAGCGTCGGGGAAGCTTCAACCTCCACGAGCATGATCGAAGTCCATTGTTCCATCCTAAGGACGGGCAGATGCCAAAAAACGCAGCAATAGCAGCAGCGTTTGTCGCTGAAAATACATACTTTCTTTGTGGTAGTTATTGCCACGTCGCGTATAGTTCGGTGACCGTAATTAATTTTATCCCGTTCATTTCTAATGTCAGAAGTCCTTAAGTTACAGTCGGTGGAGTATCTACGGCGATGTAGCATTTTCAGCGCGTCGGTGCAACTATCCTTCGGCATCCGAAATTGCTAAAACATGTTTTTCCTAAAATAATCGATTTTCTTGAAAATATCATTGGCAGTCCTGGTAGCGGCATTAAAAGCGGCTTAGAAGCGAAATGGCGGCTGTCCAGTGAGTAGGCAGAGTTGTCGTCGCTTCTACAATTACCCAAAGGCAGCTTAGTAAGTTTACATATTATTTTGTACACCGCGGCTAGTTCACTGAAGTCGGCAGACTGCTCTGAGGTCCAGACGTACTTCGGTTGCAGCTCAAGAAAGAATTATAACTAGAGCACTCTGAGAGCACATATACCTCCGCCAAGCGAGGCAACTGTAGCAAAAATTTAAATTGGCTCTGAAACCATAATTTTCTTTGTATATACTTCAAAATCAAATCATTTGTGCCTTTTGATAGTAATAACAGCTTGTGCAATTTTCTTGAAGATCCGTTAATAACTTTTTGAGTTATACTGCTAACAAACGTTATGACAAACATGAGTGAAACATACAAATGAACTAACCGATCATCACCAAAATTTGATCATTCATGTCTTTTAACATTACTAATAATCCCTACAAATTTCATAAAGATCCATCTATTATTTTTTGAGTTATTATGCTAACAAGCATAAATTGAAAAACAGTGACGAATGAACGAACGAACCAACAAATCATTACCAAAATTTGGTCATTTACTCTTTGTTATATACCTAACAACTCATGTTAATTTCCTCAAAATCCATTCTTAACTTTTTGAGTTATGGCATAGAGAAAATTGAGGCAGACAAACAAACAAACGGATGGACATATCTTCACCAAAAGTTATCATTTGTTCCTCCTAACATACCTAACAAACCTTGTAAATTTAATCTAAATCGGTTCATAACTTTTTGAGTTATCTTGGTGACAGACAAAGAGACAGACATACAAACAGACAAAGAGACAGAGAAACACGATGAAAACATAACCTCCTTGGCGGAGGTAATAATTAACCTGTGCAACACTCCCACGTCAGTGACAACGAGCGGCCGGAGAATTCACTGGTTACTCACCATCTCCGAAGCGGTAGGCGACCCAGCGCTCGCCCCACCACCATGGCCACAGGTACCAGTCGTTGGTGACGGCCTTGCGGACGGTGGGATGGACGGGGCGAGCTTGCGCTGACGACTCCAGGGCTTTCAGACTCACTGCTTCGATCTCCGACACCGCAGCCTGCGAAGTAAATTCTCGGCAGTTAACTCCTTAACCGGTCAAATATCGTAGAGTCCGGTCCCGTTTTAAATAACACTACACCCCTGGTACTTAATTCAAATGGCAACGTATTAAATTAACGATTTTTTGAACATGTCGTTAGAAGCTGCTCCAAATTTTTTATGAAATTAATAGCTTAGAACATACAATTTATTGTAAGTGTACGAACCAAGATCCAAATTCCCCAAGAAAAAAAAATGTTGCCATGGTTTCGGTATTACCTTTGTCACTCACATCATAATGGTAACTTGTTACAAATGAAAACATAATAATATATTCAGATACCACAGACCGAGATGAAGGCAAACATGGCTGAAAATTTATGGCAGTAAGATTGAGAAAAAAAAAATTTTGGCAAATAATTGTAGTTTCAGCATATTTAACGTAATAAGTAATTTAAATTTGATCATTTGAATCAGTTATAACAAAAAAAGGCCTTGGCTTTGCTGTTGCGGTATTGGCAGCTCTAAACAATCTATAAACAGAGCTATTCTATGATTTCTTATCTTCTCTTTCTTTTTTCCTCTATCGCTTGTGCATGGGGCTGGTTGCGTCCGAGTTTGTTAAACTTATGGAGTTTCCTCCGTTGTCACGTCGCCAGTTAAATGTCGCTTTATAATAATAATAATAATAATAATAATATTGAATAAATGCACAGAGCATGATAAACGTAACTTACTGTTGCGAATTTATGACAGTTGATGCTGCGTTAAACCCTTTTTATTCGCCACATCATACATGCACGGTCTATGTTTTTCAAGTATAAAAACCAAAACGATCAATAGCGGATACATTAATCTGAGGTAGTAACTAGAACGCCACAGGCGTAAAACCAGTACCGCGGAAAAGAGCAAGTTCAACGCCGTCATTTTTTATGGTCAGCTAACCCTAGAGTTTTGGCATTTTTCACATCTTAGTCAACCTATCTGGCTGCCTGAAAAAAATTGATATAATATTTATTATGGAGGGGATTTCACAACGCAAAGTTTGGATTGGTTGAACGATGTTTGGCTCTACGCTCTAGCGCCGGGTCACATCCCGCAACCTAAGGCTCAGAGCACTTTGCGAATAATATGCCCTGTACCAAGCATAGCGCTTTTCTGGAGGGTTCCTGGATGGAGAGCCGCACTTCAGCTCTCGCAGGGTAGTCTTGATGTTCTTGGACATTGCCCTCCGAGCGCCGATGACCACTGGAACGACGTCGACCTTCATCTGCCACAGTCACTGACGTTCGATGGCATGCAAGGTCTCGATATTTTTCTTTCTTCTCCGTTGAATTGTCGATGAATCTGGAGTCGAAGGGGATTGAGACGTCGATCAGTTTGGCTGACTTCTCCTGCTTGTCTTTGACGACGATGTCCAGTCGTTTGGAGTGAATTACTCTGTCAGTTTTAAGCCTTTTGTCCAAGTAGATTTGCACAGTTTCATTTTCAACCAGAAGTGCAGGTCCGTGCTCGTACCACCTCCCACCGACCGAGAAGTTATGGATCCGCAGGAGGGTCCAGTGGATGTGTCGAGCAACTTTATAGTGCCTGCGCTTGTACTCCTTTTGCGCCAGCACTCCGCATTCGATTTCATCCGATGTCTTTCAAATTCTACAGGTTGTTGGCACGTTCCTTCTGTCGATTTTGTTTTGGATATACCTAGTTCTGAAGGCTTGCCAGGATGATGCCTTCTGTTTCCCGTTTCAGTTCACCCCTCAGAAGCCAGTTCCAAGTCAATTTTGTCCTGAACAGCTTCGAGGTACTGGCCGGACATTTTCATGCTCTTCCATTTTTTAGTCCGATCGAGGCGTCGTCGCTGTTTGAACTGGTCAGCCGTTTCGGTCTCTTTCAGCAACTTCGCCTTTATTATGCAGCGTGCCCACGGGTCGTCGCTCTCTCTGAAGTGTTAGGAGAGAGCTCGTTTTCCCGTTTCGACGCAGTCCTCTACGCTGACGAGGCCACGGCATCCCTCTCTCTCCTATTAAGATAAAGTCTGTCGACGCACGATCTTGGGTGCAGTGCCCGATAGATGTTCATGAGCCTTCGAGTTTTGATGTCCATGTCGGTACAGTGATTCTTCGTCTAGTTCATAAAGCAAACAGAGTAACGGACCACGAGACAGCCTTGATGGTGTTGCTCCCATTGAGGTGTGATTTCAGGACGAGCCAGAGTCGGGCGAGGTACTCCTTCCGAATGGAATCTTTCATCGTTCTATAGAGAATACTGTTATACTCCACGACACCCAGCTATTTGTAACCTGTCTCCTTGATGGTACCTTCTTCGACGACGATTCCCTCGGACGCAGTAACCTCTCCTCTTTCGATCTTGAGGACTCCGCATTTGCTTACACCGAACTGCATCTTGATGTCTTGGGAGCACTGATGGACTATAGAAAGGAGCTGCTCTTCCTGATTCATCGATTTAACGTAGAGCTTGAGCTCGTCCATGTAAAGCAGGTGGTTCAGCTTCATGGTACGGCTGTAGTTGTAGCCATGGCCAGCCTTGTTCAGGGTCTCGGAGAGGGAGATCATGGTCAGGACAAATAGCAGTGGAGATAGGGAGTCGCCCTGTAAGATTCCACGCCTGATGCTGACCTTGCCATGGTGTTTATTGGCGCTTGTGAGCTGGGTCTTCTAGTTGAGCATGGTCGTCACGATTAGGTTACAGATATTGCCGGGAATGCCGTAGATGTCCAGGTATTCCAGGATCCAGGATTGAGGGATCATGTCGAAGGCTTTTTTGCATTCAACCCCAGCCATACATAGGTTTTTCTTTTTGCTCCTGGCGTCTTTCGTGAGGAGCTTGTCGACGTGCAAGTGATCCTTCGTGCCCCCAGTATTCCCGCTGCATCCTCTCTGTTCGTCCGGTAAGAGCTTCTTCGAGTCTAGGTGTTGGTAGATTCGCTTGTAAATTATGCCCGTCAGTACCTTCCACATAAGGGGGAGGCACGTTATAGGGCGGTAGTTTCTGACCTCCGTGCCCTTTGCTTTGTCTTTCTGGATTAGGACCATCTTCCGTGTGGACATCCAGGTGGGCACGGTTCTGGGTTGCAGGCAATGGTTTAGCTGTGCAGCCATTCTAGAGGCAGCGATGATAAAGTTTTCATCCAGTAGCCTTGCACCATATCTGGCCCAGGTGCTTTCCACTTCTTGGTCTTGCTCAGTTGTTTTTGAGTTGTTGACTGGTGATGGAAAGGTCTGGATCTGCTGCGACGTTTTTTTTTTTTGACGCTGTGGAGCCATTCTGCTGTATTATTGTGGCGTACCTCTTTGCTCTAGATGTCACTCCAGAATCGGATGCTCTCTTCTGCGCTGGGTGAGTCAGAGCTCGACTTTTCTCCTCTAAGGGTTTGATATGAGCGTTTTTGGTTTGTGTTGAATAACTGATTCAGATGAAATCCAGCTACTTTTGAAGCGTCTAACTTTGCTCTTTTTAGCAGAGAGCCGCTGTTTTAGGGTGTCTTCTAAGTTTGTTAGACCAACTTCGAGGCACAGGTACCTCGATTCGAGCAACGTCTTCTTTTCCTCGCCGTGGGGATTTCCTCTACTCCATTCGGAGATCCAGCTGAGATGTTCCCTGATCTCAGCAATGTTCTAGAGGCGGTGCTTCCAAGGAGGATCCTTTCTCCGCTGAGTTTGTTGCGGTCGGGATTGCACCTCAAAGATCCTCACTGCGGGGTCTGCTCCAGGTTTGATGAGGGCGTTCGTCTCATTGATGTTGGTGTGGATTATACAAATCACTGAGTTGACGCGGAGAGCAGCTGCTCGAATCTTAGGTTCCGATAGATGTCGTAGGCTGAGATGACCATTCCTTGGCGTCGTTTTTACGCTGGAGTTCCGGAGTAAGTCCCCCAGCTCTAATAAGTCACTCCGCTGCTGGTCGGATAAGTTGGGTTCTGTTTCTTCGTCCATCGAGTCGCTCAGGCTCATATCGTTGGCCGGTAAGTGCCGAGGCCCACGTGGTGGCGACTGGTTGGAGTCGTCCGAATCGATCTTAGATGTGACGTAGTTCGAGAGTAGGGTATCACTGAGTTCCTGGTTAGGTTGACCTGGCGTTGTTTCTACGCTGGAGTTCCGGGAGTGAGTTGGCTCCAGCGAGTCACTCAGCTACTGGTCTGACAAGTCGGAATCTGTCGCTGCATCTTCTGATTCGCTCTGGCTCATATTGTGGGCCGGTAAGTGCCGAGGCCCACGTGGTGGCGACTGGTTGGAGTCGTCCGAATCGATCTTAGATGGGACGTAGTTCGAGAGTAGGGTATCACTGAGTTCCTGGTTAGGGTGACCTGGCGTTGTTTCTACGCTGGAGTTCCGGGAGTGAGTTGGCTCCAGCGAGTCACTCAGCTACTGGTCTGACAAGTCGGAATCTGTCGCTGCGTCTTCTGATTCGCTCTGGCTCATATTGTAGGCCGGTAAGTGCCGAGGCCCACGTGAGAGCAACCGATTGGGGTCGTCAGAGTCGATCACAGAACCAAACTCATCGATGGTTCCCTCCGGTGGAATGGATGGTCGCCTAGCAGGTTCCATTGGTGGGGACCTAGGCAGGGCCACAGGTCGGGTTGGCACCTGGCGTGCAGGTTCGTCAACAGATGGAAAGGCAATTTAAGCTTCCATTCCAGCAGCGATTTGAAGCCGTCCCTCTTTACTGATGAGGTTTTGCTGCAGATTTGCGGATTTGGCCACTAAGAGAAGCCTGTGGGAAATGGCCCGTGATTCGTCTCTCATCCCACCGCTGGTTGAGGCGCTTGAGATAGCCTGGCCCCTCGTTCTTGCTGACGAAGAAGCACTCCCACAGCACAACTCGGTCTTCCTTGGACCACTTGTAACGCGTGCGGCATTGCGTTGGGACAGTCACCTCCTCTGCCCCCGGCGGAGAAAGGGGAGCCAGCTCCCTCACACTCCCCTCTCCAGTAGCATTCACACTAGCGTCGGAATCCTGGCTATCCAATTTCGACGGGTGACAACCGCGATCACGCACGGCCCCTGCCTCACACACAGGAGACCGGACGCGCGAGGTACCCACTCTCAATGGAGTACCCTTCACGCCATTAGAGCGAATTTCCTCTTTATTTTCATGGTGACCTGATTTAACCCTCAGGCGGCAGAGCCTGATAACCCTCAGGCGGCGGGGCACCTTAGCGTCTGCGAAGATGGACTGCCTTTCAGGGCGTAGGAGTTCCATCTACCCCAAGCTGTAGAGCGCATGCAATGAGTTGACTCTTCCGCCTGAATCAGCCGTCTCAATACGAATAGGAATCTTAACGTCTTCAAATTCGATCATGTTCGATCCTCCCCCCAGATAAGCCGAGGTACGGCGAAACGCATCGTGGGTAACCAAATTTCTGATTGTGCTTCTCATCGTATTCTTCAGTATTTAAACGAATGTCACCCTAAGACTATAATTTATTATTATTATGACTCAACTCCTTCTGCCTATTTTTTGGTCGATAGCCTTCAAAATTAATCGCCGTCATATTGATGGCTAGCTAATTCGGTTAGTTTCGTTTCATTTTTTTTATTGTTGTTCACCTATAAGTGAACGCACCTGACTCCCTACAAATAATATGAGCATTGTTAAACTCCTTCTATACTTTTTGGGGAGACAGACATATATAAAAATATATGTTCTTAATTCTTCAACGAAAACATCATCACCTCTCTCGCTTCGTTCGCGGGTGATGAAGAGTTGTAACTACAGTTGGGACAGTGCTAGAGTGCCACTTTGTGGCCTACGTAAAATTTTGTTGTATTATTTAGCTGCTTTAAGTTATATCGGCACGTATTCTATTTGAATGCAACCTATCCTAGCCTATTTTTAACTAACCAAACTTATTCTAACCTAATACATGCACTAAGGTTAGCCAAATACATAGGTACTTAGCGCGGACCGTGCTTAGATGGAAGTGAGATAATAGTTTCCGTTGAAAAATATTGAGTACAGAGTAGTAAGTAGCTGACCAACAAAGGCTGGGAGTTGCATCAATAACGTACACTGTCTAGTTCATCATTTAAAATAACCTAAAATACATAATTTGATGGTCGTACCCTATTTCAGCATGTAACAATACGGATCCGAATTTTGATTAAGGATGCGGATATACGAGGGGTGCGGAGTAAGATATCCGGCAAACCTCCGCGGAATTATATTCACTCAGAGGTACCAGCAGTGACCAGCAGTGGGGTCTTCAGCCCAGGTCTAGTGTTTAGGGTTTGTCTGGGCTTGTATTAAAGCAAACTGCTAAATATTCGGTGTTCTTGTAGCAAAGTAATGAGAAATCAACGATAATACGGATTTTGCATCCTGACATCACACATAGGCTAAATATACTTTTAATGGAGTATTCGGTCCTATAAGTCTCTTATGCACATTATATTTTGACTTATGCTACAGAAGTCAGACACATTGTAAGCACCTAAAAGTAATTTATATTTTTAGATTGTCCCTAGAGGGCATCATTTTGTTCACCTACAATTTGGTCTCAGTGTGGACTCTAACTATATCACTCTCAGCGCTCAGTATTTTCAGTGTGAGCCCTACAATGGCCAACACATATATCATGCCTAAGAGGGACTGCCCGAATACAAGACCTTTGTGCTCAGTCAGTTTAGAACGTGCGTTATTAGCTTGACTTTTGACCATCGATCATCAGTTATTAGCTCACAAAATAAATGTGCGCGATTTAGGACGTAATTTGGGACGCGTAGACGTAATTTGGGAAGCATTTTTCACTTCTTTTTGTCTGCAGTGAAAACTTGAACGAGCTGTGCGCCAGTTTCTAAAAATGAATCGTAAAATAAATGTCGCAATTCATCTCCCACAAGAGCGTAGCTTCAGGAGACACATAGGGGTAAAAAAAATGTTCGCGTGGTTGTATCACATGAGCAAAAAAAAAAATAGAAGATTATTCTGATATAGTTTTGCACTGAAGCGCTTGAAATATTAAAATATACATCCGAAGGTACGTTCAATAAAATGTAAATTCGAAAACTGTACGCGTTGTGAACATGTGTGTCTCATGGCTGTACCTGCGAGGTCAGCAGATGATTATTCTTTAGCACATAACGGCTCCTTTTAACATTGTTTATATATAGTATCATAGATTAGATGAAGAAATGTCCCTGAAATACGAAAAGATTTTCATGTTTTGCTGATTATGAAATTAATTTGATGTAAAAGCATAAATGCTGTTAAATAATTCAAACTTTGTGTTTTAGAGACGAAAGAAAAAATTTCGTACAATAATGATGTACTGTATTTTCTATTGCATCTGTCGTGCATTAGCGTAATAAAAATTGCCCTCTCTTGTCACTTCTTAAATAGTAAATAGTATCCACGAACTGATAGCATGTAGAAGCAGTTGCAGACAAAAGCAATAGCAGAGCAGTATAATACAACTATTTTTCTGTGTAATACGGAAAAAAACTGTTAATGATTATTTTCTAACGCCAGCGCGCATGAGAGATGCTCTTGGAACCTGAAAACAAAAACTCTATTGGAGAAATAAACATTTATCAGTATATGTTAAGTACGTACGAAGATAGTAGGTACTTGGTGCGAAGCAGTGTCAGTTCTACGTACGTATCTGCATCAATTATTGGAAGCATATTTTCTTATTATCAAAACTGCCGTAATTGTAAATATAGTGTCTGCTTTTTGTGATCTATAATTTTTTTTAACTATGCCTGGATTTTGTACAAAAACTTCGCTGTTTACATAACATGCACAGCATGCGGGAGGACGCGTGCGCCCCGCAGAGGGTCAAACGTTCTAGTCGTCACCAGTAAATTCCAGCGTAACGGCGACACGGCAACAATGAAAGCAATTATCATTGTTCCAGTCCAGGAATTGGAGAAAAAGACCGCTGCTGCAACGACCACAGCTGAGCTAACAAAGTGACAACAGGTACAAAAGTGACGTAAATTAGATATGAAAAACGCTGAAGGTCAAAGAACGCATAAGACTGATGATTCCTAACTGTACAGGGGCCAGTGTTAGTTATTCTAACTGCTGCTGAGCGCAACAATTTTGTTTTTTTCAGTTTGTTGACAAAACAGGCGATCTCATATTTCCGGGTCCTGTTAATTAAATAATATGACATTTAAGCGCTTACCGGGCAAGTGACTATTTACTGTTACTCGCAAAATGCTATGCATACGAAAGCGAGTTCCGGTCGCCTGGTAAAGGGTTAAATAATATAATTACCAAGCAAAAATTAATGACCTATATTTGGGTAATTACTTCCAAAGAGGTTCGACAGAAGGAATGAACGCAATCACATTTTGCCGTATACAGGCCAGAGTATTTATCTATGTGTTGTTTTTCCATAGCTGCTCTCTTCCCACCGAGCACAGGCTCCCATGCAGCCATCCCTTCCAACCAGTCACAAGCTCCCAACCATTCGTGCAGCCCATCAGCGAGTCAGCCTGGTCAGAAAGTTCAGCTTCCTACCTCTGTACCCGTCGTTGGCTAATTCTGGTCAGCCACCTTGGTAACTACATTGCACTAGATGGCTGAACTAATATCAGGTTATTTATTCACACGACAATAATATTGAAATTGTTGCTGTCACTGCTGGTCATAGCCAATCATCGGAGTCAATTCTCATACGGTGGGGTCGTGAGAGGGCTGATTCCGTTGACTGACTGCGAATAAATTAATAACCTGATGTTAATTCAGCCATGCGCATCTCATAACGATCTCGGTGCAGTGACGCTTAGACAGTAGGCCACTATGGCCGAGTTTTTCCATTAGTGCCGCTTTAACTAAGGAACCTAAGTAACAGAAACGGTAGAATTTCCGTTTCTTTTTACGGTGGTTGTGTCTACAACCTACACTTTCCAAAGCTGAGTATAAAAACATATCTCGCAAAACCGTGTTCTAAACTAACGGTCCTTGTCTAACCCAAACTTACCTGTCTAACCCTAACGTACTTCCTCCACACCAAACGTACTGTACTATGTCTAACCCAAACGTACGTAACATTCACTACCTAACCCTTCGATAAAGCCACTATAGTGGCGATAGAGACTGTGAAGGCATCAGTTTGCACCCTAACAATAATTAGTAGCTGTCACAGTAACTAAATAGATATGGATAGAATATGGAATAAGTATAGATTATCACATTAGCGTCCGTCATTTCTACACATAGTTACTGAAAGCATTTAGTTTTAAATACTATTACATACACTTTATTTCATCAACAGGTTCCGTAGGGTAGCGTAAAGCCATTTTACACGGCAGTGTTTTGGCCCCCGTTCCAAAGGTCGTCCTTGCAAACACAACTAGAGGTGCTAAAATGTTAGCCGCCCTGTTAGCCACAACTTAGCAAGTGTTCTAGCAAAATTTCGGATAAAAGTGTGCGCTTTGAGTTATGTTGATCTGGGAAAGTTAAAAAGTTTCGTGCTATTCAAAAAATAATGACAAAAAATGTGGGCCCTTGGCGGGCTCTGTCGGCATAACAAAACAGTCGTGCGATCTAGCCTCCAAAAATAAAAAAAATCGATCAATAATGCTTTGAAGTAATTTACTTCATATCCAAATTCTAGACTATCCTACAGAGCAGGAGCGGCAAGACTGAATTGGGACCGATCGGTAAGAGGTGTCGAAGTGGCCTCTACAGCAGGTAGTAGATACTAAACGAACACTAAAATAGAAGGAAGCTGCGGAATTGGCTCAGCCCTATAAGCTTCCTGTGTAATTCAAGTTTTAAACACTGTAGTGCCTAAGAGAAACCGATGTTTCCCTGAGTTCTTAAGGGATAGACAGAAGCAATGGACATACCTGCGTCATTGTGGCGCTGATGAAAACCACAGCAACGGTCGCAAGTTGAACGACCGCAGCGCAGGGACAGAGGACCATGGCTGGTTGCGATATGGATGCCAGTGAGCGGCACGTGTATTCCTCACCGTCTTCTAGTCACTGAAACTAGACATAAAACATATGTTTATACAAAGTAACAAATTTTTGTGTATATTCCTGTTGCCTCGAATTCAAGACCTGCTCCTCAGTCACCATTCAACGCTGATTTAACTCCTGCGACTGGAATTTCGCCAGTACGTCAGGTTTTATATATATATATATATGCTTCATATACATATATGTCCACAATATGCAGCGAACCCCACTACAAACCATCCTTCAGTCCGTCACCGCACTCAAGAGGGCCGCCACCAAACAAGACCTGCTGATCCTGGAAGCACTTTTCATAAAAGAGTTGAAGCTGAGCCTCAACAGTCAAGAGGAAGGCAGGGATAGAGTTCTGCAAATAAAATGATTCCCATGCACAATATAATTCTAGTCAGGTGCATAATGAATAACTAGGAATCTGTTCAAAGTAGCAATTAGCCTTGTTATAGAGTAATGAACTGTTTTAAACCTTTTGTTATGTCCACATAGTACAAATTGGCAACCAAGTACAAAGGAGTAATTAATTCATATCTAGCGCATCGAACTGCATCATAACTGTTGTTATTTTTTCTTTCTTTTCGTTTTTGTCCATCGAATATATATCCTGCATCCTTTTACTTATATACCAAAGTCGTGTATCTTAGATCACTCCCAACAATGTTACCTGTTACAATTTTAATTTTTTCCTTGTAAATATACGAACTTTTAGGCCGAGTATATCACATTTTAATTGAGAAATTGTTAAAATGCACTTTCCAGTTTTAGTAACAATGCTCATTCAATGAAGTTGCCAACATATCATATTTTAGAACAGTTTTACAAGCGACACTGAAATTATGTAAATTAGTACTTGGCAACTCAACCGACAGGTATAAAGCCGCGAGCGCTACCTGGCCAAAGCCAGTTTTAAATTCTACATGACTATGGGCGTTGTACTCCCGAAGCGTCGCTATTATGACAGTTTTATTAAAACCATTTTAGCCAAGTGGTGGTCTTTTTTTACTGCTTTAAGAACGTCTCCTGAAGAACTATAACTTAGCTTCCGACAATTGCATCGATTGAAAAGAAAGCAAATTAAACTTAAGTGTCATCTTTTGTTCAACGAAACTTGTTTAATCAATGATCTCCTGCCCACCTACACTAATATATATATATATATGCTTCACATTATCGTAGGAATACCGTTATATGATACGTCTGAAAATGTACCCAATGGACGTACTGCAGGACTATATAATATAATTAATAATATAATATAATTAAATAATTAATATAATTAACCTTTGAATGAATAAAGTAAACCTGCATTTTGAGTTAGAATAGCAGTAGTTGATACCATCTAGAATGAGAGCAATATTTGTCGATGAGCTAAACTGTCCCAAAAATACAGTCATTGTCAACAAAAACGAGGAAGACAAATTTTTAAGGGACGTGTAGAACGTTTAGGGTAATGAGAGGCCCATGTACGGTAACAGTTAACGAGAGAGAAGAGAAGATCATCAAAGAAATATCGTCAGTATGCTAGCGTAAAAAATATGAAAAAAGCAAAATAATGTCGAAAAGCAAGCTAGAGAAATGAGATGATAATTGAGTGTGAATAAGCAAGAGTGAAGATAAAAATGAATGGTATTTCTTTACACTATCTCGTATGCAGTGGATACATACATCAAATTTATGATTTTGAAGACCTATCGTACGTAGTGTGACAATAAAAACCTGCGATGTCACCAGCACATAGAGCAAAGTTCAGAATCTCTCGTACTTCTCATGGCCTCTTGCTGTCCTAGCGCTCTGGTTAACACCAGGACAGGTGTAATGGACGGATTCCAAGCAGCAGCGGCCGTCGCTCTCAGACACTCGCTGTTGTCGCCGTTGCAAGGAGATTTAATACAAGGAGAAAAATACCCACAGTTTGCCGTATACTAGCCAGAGATATTTGCTGTTCCTCGATAGCTGATCCCTTCCTACCCATCACAGGCTCTCAGCCATCCTTTCTCTGCAATCACAGCCTCCCAGGTATTCGTGCACCCAATCAGCGAGTCAGCTTAGCTGGAAAGTTTAGCTTCCGATCTCCGTAGCCGTTGCTATACCTAATTATATTCAACCTCCTTGCGCCGTTGACCACTGAATTACTATGAGCGAGTATTCCACCGCTGGCTGATTTTTGGATGTCATCTGTGTCATTAGAATATAGCAGTGAACTCGCGTAGGGACCTGAACATAGTTGCGTATACCGGTTTGCTGCGTACTTGCCAATGAAGCTGCAACAATCTCCCAGAAAAACAAGCGAGTAATAATAATAATAATAATAATAAGTTCACATTCAAAGCGATACCAAGACTGAAATTATAAAGTATAAGAAATTACTAGACCCGCACTTACTAGCTGGAAGCGCTGATAAACCAGCTGTAAGCGGTTAAGTGCAATGTGGGGACAACTTGCTAGTAGCCACCCCTCTGGTCACGGACTGCAGCATCGCCTCTGCACAGAGAGGAGTCGTGCATAACGTAATTTGGACCTTGTCCAAAAAATTCTCCGATACTACCGCTAGTAGGTAGGAGGAGCAAAAGTAAACAGTGCCAACGCGTGATATGAATAATAACAATGTTTTTATATAGTTTCTTTGCAAACCTGAAAGGAAAATAATATACACACATTCAGTTACTGGCAACACGTCCTGGCCTTGAACGATGCCTAATTGTTTGATTTCTCCATCGATTCTTCTAATAATATACTATTACCAATTCGGTAGCTATTTTTTGCTGAATTTACCTCCCATGGTCGTTTCTACTCCATGTTGCAGTACATTCGCAGATTAGGTTCTCTCGGACCGCTTCGTCTGTCCATCATCAGATATATACAACAATGTAGAAAAATCTACGCAACGGAAGACTCACCCAAAATTTTATAATTGCTCTGTTCTGGCCCCACTTAACGTCTGGATCCAAGCCTAAGCAAAACACGGTAAAAATGCTGCTACAGCGATAACATGCGACGCGCCTTTGTAGGTTTGTTTACTACATACACAGAAATCCACCTCATTATCAGTCTCTGCCTATTATAGAGTAACGAAGATTTTGCCGACACTATAACTCACGCTTTCATGAATACGTCTATCGGTACTCGTACGATACTATGCGCTCTGTATCCAGTATGTGTTTCATGACGAACATGCAAAGAAACGGACCAAAGAGTCATCGCCAAATTCAATAATTAATGATTCGTGACAATCCTATGACAGTTCCTGTAAATTTTATGAAGAACCATCCAAAAACACCCAAAATGTTTTGAGTTATGCTGCCAAACGACACTTATACTGAATAAGAAACACCCTATAGGTGGTAAAAATTTGCGAATTCAGGGCTGCCGGCCAACTCTATATATATAATAACTAGAGCTCGGACATTAAGCAACAACGGTTTAAGCGCTTTAAGCAGTAAAAATAAGCAAGTATAGCATCCAAAATAAGCGCTTATGTTGAATTAAAGCGTTGTACTTTAGGCAGGAAAAAATACAAAGCAAAATAAGCACCAACATCTTCCTATTATAAGCGCTTAAGACAAAAGTAGGATATTATTTCGAACATTTTTGGAGCTATGTCCACACGAAAAACCACTCTAATCGGGCATTATTCGGGGTATAGACCTTCGGCGTTCCGCTCTAGGTAACAAAAAACAACACCCATCATAGAATTAGCCCTTTTCCCGCTGTAAGCCTACAAATCTGGCTCAATTAGTAGTTGAAAGTTTCGGTGACGGAGTGCAAAGAAAATTTAAAATTATTTGCAAGATAAGCCACAGTTGAAAAACCCAGTTAGAAATTGTAAGTGAACTTCAGTCCTTAAACAAACTCAGTCGACATAGGTTAGCTCGAAAAAATTTTGTAAATTTGTTGGGAAAATGGGGTGCTTCATGTCACAAGCTACAGAAGCAACCACATCTTGTTTTTTTTTCAGAGTTGTGCCACAGAGAAACGTAAAGTGAATGGAGTCTCTATAGGTGTCTTTTTGTGACCACCTTACGAATCATTCTGCGTGATTCCGCCTGATCCGTGCGTTTATGTGACTACTTTTTGGCGTGATTCTGATAGCAATCATCCGTGGTCATTAGTGAAAATTGTTCGAACAGTGATTTCACCCTCGGGCTGATCATGCATAATCAAAGAGTAATTCCAGCCGTTAGACAAGCAAAATTCAAAATTTGAAGTGCAATGTTCGTGATATTTTCTTATGTTTAAGGATAACTTGGATAATATTATGATTGTTTGTATTACTGACTTTCAGAATTTTAGTTTCGTTATAGCGTGTTCACACAATCACAAAAATTGCTCAGTCACGTAACTTTTCCCTTCGGCCATCTCGTTGCCGTGACTGCTACTCATGGTGCTTGAATGTCAGTCTAAAACTGTGCATCTCTCAACTTTAAACTAACACAGAAGTAGGAGGTATTCCAAAAGCTTCACCATTGCTGCTTGTTATGACGTACCAACGGCAAAAACGACTCGTCCTTATGTATTATTTTCATATCCTTTTCAGTCTAAGCCGAAGCCTATAAGGCGCTGCAGCGTAATCGAGTACTAACTTACGTTGCAATGCAATATTGGCGTACGCGTGCCCAAGCTCTTTGTTTTACGCCTGTGCATGTTCAAACTACATTAAATGCTGCTAGTTCACTGATCCATTGACTTCAAATAAGCAAAAATTTCTAATAATCCATTCCCCACCGTCTTTTGTGTAAATACGATTGGAATTCAAATTTTGAAAATAGTCATTGCGTCTCTGGGGTGTTTACAAAATCATTGGGCGGTTCTGTGCTTTTCAGTGATCACGATGATCATGATCAGAGGTGATTCTGATCACGAGCGTGGCCACAAAAAGACGCCCTATGTACGCGCTATGCTTATATCTTGTTAGTTTGTTGCACACAATAAATAGGTAGGTACACGATACTCTCTAAATTAGAAAAGGTTTCCGAACAATTTAAAGTTTAAAGGTAGGCTAAAAGCCCAATTGGAAATTTATGAGCATTTATCGGCTGCCTATTGGATATGAATGAAATGAATCCGATAAAATCGGGCAAATGCCTATAAATTTGCGATGGGGACGCCAGAACAACTTGAGCGCTAGCAAACATCTTTAAGCACTAACAACAATTTTTAAGCGCTTGCAAAAATTTTTAAGAGCTTGTAAAAATTTGTATGGCGCTTACAAGCATTTTAAGCGCTACAAAATCTTACCATTTTTTAAGCAGCTTCAGCAAAATAAGGTTAAAGCATTTATTTCAAGCATTGTCCGGGCTCTACTAATAACCAAACAGCTTAGGTCACACCAGCACAACGAGCAAGGCAAAATTAATTTGCGGGAGATAATAATGCTGCCTGTGACTGACAGCACTGCGCGGTGTTTCGCACGATCTGGGTTGCGTCGGTGAGGACGATAAATTGCTGTACCCGACGTTACGCTTGATTAATTGCTGTACCCGACGTTACGCTTGATTGTGCTACAAATTTACTGCGTCGCACGTCGCTTGCTGCACTAGTGTGGCCCTGGCCTGATTTGGTGCTTCAGCCTCAACTGTCAACGCACACAAAAGAACAGTTCACGAGTTCAATATTGGTTTTAATCATAAATTTAACGATAAAATGAAATGTTGATTAAAATTAACCAAGGATACTCCACTTTAATTCTAATTGATGAACGCAATCGATGCACTTCATTTCAATAAAAAATCTTTTTTATGTGCATGTTGGACAGTTAATTTAAATGTGAGGTAAATACTGCCCATCGGATAATTTCCATTGATGGATCTTGAGTGTACGACCAAATTTATCTACTTCTTCCCAATATAATTATTATTATATAACTTACTTTAAGTTCCCTACGCTCACCTCACAAATAATTGGAGAGCTGTGCTCCTAATTAAATACTAGCGCTCGCAGAACAGCTCTCCAATTATAATTTTGTGAGGTGCGCCGCCCAACACAAAGGAACTCCTTTTCGAACTGGCCAGTTTTATCAAAACTAACAAAATCTTCCATTCGTGACCATTGTATTAATAGTGACCTTGCTTTTAGGAACAAGAATTTTTCTCTATTTTAAATGCAACCCAATCCACCGCTAACCTAGGCATATCAGCATCCGTTTCCTTTTTTAAATTTAATCTGGAGCTAAAAGACTGCACATCAAATCCTAAACTCATAATTGCAATTTATAATTCATGCGTTCAACAATTGCCTCATATAGATATGATTTTTGTTGCTTGTTCTTAACTACCTTTTATATTATATTAGATACTGGACAACAAACGGGCCAACAGGCCCATTCCCATAGAGCATCCGGGACTTACGCTCCGGCCCTCTATGAGCTACTGCAAACTCTTTAATTTTTTTTATTTTCAGAACGCTGATGATGGATTTTAACAATCTAAAATATCAGTTTTTTTAATAGTGCTTGTGATCAATTTGGTGCTTCATTTTATCCTGAAAATCAAATTCCCAGGTAATCAACCTGTTTCTGGAATTAAGCTGAAAAGTTTTAGATTAAGTTCCCGGATGATTTTAAAAAAAGGCACTTTGAGGCAACAGTCTCATGACCGTTCAAACGCATCTGTATTTGTCTTTTGCTATGGTAGTATCATTAATAACGTACAGGTAGCCCCACGTGCATCTCCGACCGCATTCCCGAGGGCGGCAGACTTGTCGCCAAGATCTTGGCGACAAGTGCCACACTATGAAACGCGGATCTCCGACTCCGCCCCCTTTGCTTGCTGGCCAGCTGTGACGTCATCAGGAGGCCAAAACGGACTGGCCCACTATAGTCTCTATTTACTATTTTCATTTTCTCATATGATTAAACGTCCTTTACTTATGGTAACGAATAACCAGTTCTATTAAAATGTTTTGATTTATTACAAAGTCATGTATAGTTCTCCTTGATTTGATAACGCTGTAAAAGAAAAACCCTCGGTAGTCAGTGCATTATTTTACTGTATATTTTAACTCAGTTAATGAGGAAACAAAGTGACATTAGATATTTTATGAACAATATTAAAGAAATGCATACACTTAGAACGGAAATATTAGCTCTATCGCAGAATTGACCACATCTCGACTATTTGGCTATAAATTTCAGTGAAAATTTCACAGAAAGTTAAACTTATGTTGTCTATAGTGACTGTAAATTTCTAAACGACTAATCGTGCTGGTTCTAGAAAAATCATGTTCTTTGTCAATTTTACTAATTTCACTGAGCGGCGTAATAGCTTTCTGACTAAATATATATACATACGTACTCAGTTTTACATCACCAAAGGAGAAAAATGAACGACACAAATGAGAAAAATATGTATTAAAAAAAGAAATCATTAATCAAAAGTTTACAATGACTGAAACAGTTTCATTTACCAACATGACCACCATGACGTTTAATAACTTCAATAATCCTTGAATCCATGTAGCCAGTTAGTTTCCTTATTGCAGAAGGTGGAACTGTCCTTGCTGCTGCAGCAACAGCACCCCGCCAGACAGATTTTGAGCTGTACTGCCTGCCATCTACGTAAATTTCCCATTTCAGAAGAGCCCAGAAGTTTTCAATTGGGTTTAGATCAGGTGAGCACGGTGGATAAACCATCAGTTCTCTCCATGGAACCCCAAAGAGTCCATAAATGCTGTGGTAGTACGGGCAGAGTAAGAAGGCGCATTATCATGCATGAAAACCAAGTTTCAAAGCAACGAAAGGGGTATGTCATCCAGCCATGGGACCAAGGCGTCATTTAACATGTGACAATATGATGCACATGTAATTTTCACGCCATCAGGTACTCTAACCTGACCTACAAGTCGATCCCCTATAATATCAGCCCATATCATAACACCACCTCCCTGTTGTTGACGTTTTATGCGTTGATGACACTCACTTCCAGGTAGCACCTAACCCTTACTCCACCCATCAGGTCCATCATGGGTTGCCCGGGTTCCGTCGGTGAAAAGAACACGATTCGTGTTGATCATCATGTATTTCTCTGCCGATTCCATCCTCAAAATTTTATGTCTTGGGGTCAGAAGATGTAATTTCAGAGTGGATTTGAAAGAAGTAATAGAGCGAAGGATGTCATTTATTTTGGTTTTAGGTTCTTCAGGCAGCCCAGCAACTGTAAAGATTGATTCACATGTGTGCCCGGGTCTTTTACGTAGCTGACGAACCACATTTCTCATGTCTCTATCAGTATCGAACAGTCATTGAATGCCCAGCATCCGATCGTTTTTTCCGTGGTGAAAGGTCCTTCAAGAATCTTGTTACTGTGTCAATATGGCGTCCTATTTTTCGGGCAATAACATCAGGAGAGGTGCCTTTAGCAATTTCTTCCCCGTCCCATTTTTAGCAGAATATACAAGAAGCTACTTTTGTCGTTACACCTGAAAAAAAGAGAAATGCAAAGAGTTGTAAATCAGGAGACACAGCAAAATGTAAGCAAACTCGAACACTGTTGCCATAAGATGTCACGATTTCCCTGCAAGTTTCACGAAAATTTGATAGCGTAAAAATGAGATATGGTCAATTTTGTGCTAAAGCTATTATTTCCGTTGCATGTAAGTTATTAATAAGTACCTTCTTAATAATCGTTATAATCTTCAAAACAATGCATAATCATATATATGTAATAACTACAAAACAATTTAAGATAAGGCTTTGAATAAACTGCGGTAAATAGAAGTCAAATAAAATGGTGCGATAAGCTAAAAGTGGTCTCNGACTAATCAAACAGACAGAAACTGTAACGATTTACACTTGTGAAGCAGGTATCAAGAGTTAAAGGCAGTATGATCCCCTGGGCTAAGTCCTATACGGTGTCAAGTGAGCTGGAGGTGAGAAAATTATTCACTTGTTTACCCGGGTCTTTTACGTAGCTGACGAACCACATTTCTCATGTCTTTATCAGTATCTAACAGTCATTGAATGCCCAGCATCCAATCGTTTTTTCCGTGGTGAAAGGTCCTTCAAGAATCTTGTTACTGTGTCAATATGGCATCCTATTTTTCGGGCAATAACATCAGGAGAAATGCCTTTAGCAATTTCTTCCACGTCCCATTTTTAGCAGAATATACAAGAAGCTATTATTGTCGTTCACCTGAAAAAAAGAGAAATACAAAGAGTGGTAAATCAGGAGACACAGCAAAATGTAAACAAACTCGAACACTGTTGCCATAAGAAACATTTCATGAAAATTTGATAGCGTAAAAATGAGATATGGTCAATTTTGTGCTAAAGCTATTATTTCCGTTCTAAGTGCATGTAAGTTATTAATTATTAGCTTCTTAATGATCGTTCTAGTCTTCAAAAAAATGCATAATCACATATATAATAA
Source organism: Parhyale hawaiensis (assembly GCA_001587735.2). Lineage (NCBI taxonomy): Eukaryota > Metazoa > Arthropoda > Malacostraca > Amphipoda > Hyalidae > Parhyale > Parhyale hawaiensis. The sequence goes on along the minus strand of LQNS02276924.1, from coordinate 22,246,265 downwards.
CTACAAAACAATTTAAGATAAGGCTTTGAAACAAACTGCGGTAAATAGAAGTCAAATAAAACGGTGCGATAAACTAATATTGTTCTCCCCCCCCCAAAAAAAAGTCAGTTCTCTGCGGCTACTTTAAAAATTTTTTGGTATACTCTGTTAAATTTCCCTCAATCTCGTAGCCTGAAAAAAAGAAAATATATTTGTTCTTATCTTAAGACTCAATTAGAGCGTTAGATAAGCGAGCTGGCGTTAAATGCTGGCTCTAGAGTTTCAAGTAATAATGCCATTCCACGCATAAATATATTACTGCAAACTATCGGTATACTAGCTATAGGTGCCTCAAGTTTAGTTTACTTAATGATTGAAGTAGCTAGTAGGAGTAGGTTTGCGGCAGTCCACGCTACAGCGCCCACAGAGAAGCTAAGCCCCTAAGATAAACAGTAGCGTTCTATGATAAAATTTAAATGTTCTGTGACTTTTCACCCATAAATCCATAGACTAAGCAACTTTTTCACTGTTTTACTCATACACTCCTCGGGGAAAATGTTAAGAACAGCTGCAGCGTATTTATAACATGCCATTTATCATCTTTGCGCTTAGATATCTGTCTTCACGATATCTAAACACATCCCATTGGCAATTCTTTATTTTCTTTACGCAGAAAAAAAAACATGGAAGCAAACAAGAATGGGCTTCATTGGTCACACTACTTCCATAAACTCATGTACAAAAAAGGAACTCGCCATGCTTCAAGTCTCCAGATGACGTTTGGGAGCGAGATACGCAGAAGAGTCACAACTGGTCAAGCGATGGAGCTACCTGTGCGTTATTATACCATAACATGGTCTATTGCAATAACACGATTTTGTCATGGTACCAACATTGAACCAGTAGCCTGAGTAGAGGATACGAACTGGTACAAAAACAATGATCGTTTGGAATCAAAATTCGGAAATCTATTTTTTTTTTTTCGAACTAATATTTATATAGATGATCCACTCCTCGTCATTTTACAAAAGAAACACCTAACAAGAAAAACAAAGGATAACTGAGTACGATGAACCAATCTAGCAAACCTTCTAGGTGTAGCCCGAATAGATCCAGCACGTGTACTGTAGACAGAGACTGGTAAAGCACGAGTGTTGACAACAGCACACAACCACCACAGGGGATTATAACTGCACTGAATGAAATAACGATTGAAGTACTTGTACGACAACGACCTTGTGATTGTTGTATTGGTGTGTTTGGTGTGACAATATCAAGCGGGATAATGACTGTCAATTGTATCACACGTATATAGGGGGCCTTGGTCAGGCAGGATATATGACAGTAACGGGATATCCAGGCAAACAATAATTATGGTCATTTAAAAAAAATAAACTTCCGGCACCGTGTTGCGACGTATACAAAGTCGAGAACCAAGCACTTTATTGTTGATATTTGAGCGTGGCTGAAGAACGTAGCTTCAGTTACCTGGGCCGTCAATGGCTATTCTTGGTTGTAATAAATAATGTATAAGAAAATTACCACAGGTACGTGATTAACATGAATTTTACGCAATTGCGGCACTTATACAAAAGGAATGAGATCGACATTGGCGTTAATTTTATGCCATACCGACAGAAAGTAGTGAAAATGTCTGCCTATCGCTTTCTCAAGTAATGTGACGTTGACATTTCAGTTGTTATAACTACATAGGTACGAGCATCTGTGTCATATCAACATGAGAAATGAATTGAGCAGTTTGTTTAGGTGGCATGCATGCACCTTTAAACGTACGAGTAAAGAAACGGAAAATGCTAATGAGACGACAGTGTCTGCTACCCATTCTTTGATGATTGATTTGCAAACCTCACCATTTTCTTACTTCGTTGTAATTCTCAGCGCTGTGGAGCAATTATTGCTGACAAGATACATTAAAATTGAGAAAAAAGTAATTTCGTTTGCTGTTTCAAAATTTATAAGAATAGAAATTGAGTGCATATCTCAGAGTAAATTGGCCCGCGCAGGTACCCCCCGCTTCGAAAATATTGCTAATTCTCGTCTAGCTGTCTCACCCAGGAAGCAAAGAGCGGAACGGGAGGACTAATGAGAAACAAGCCTAAAAAAGTGACGTCATCAATGGCGTCATATCGACGAATCTATGGCTGAGCAGCCTATGAGTATTTTAACTAAGTTAGCCAGAAAAATCACTGTAAATTGCGAATTTTATCTTTTAAGCGCATGAATAAATTAAGTAAATATATACTAACTAGTGAACCCATGCGTAAAAAAATCAAGCAATAATCGATGTGTTTGCTCTTTTCTTTGGCTTGCTGTTTCCACACTTTTCCGCTCACGCATATTAGCAACTCTTTAACCCTTCTGTAACCCTTCTGCTTCAAGTCCTTCTTGTCACAGTGCCGCATTGGTAGCACGCCATCGTTCTTGAGACTAGTGGTCTCGTTCTTCTTTTACGTTCCCTATCCTCTTTTTAACTAAACGTGCGGCTTTCAAAGTAAAATCTCAAGTAAAACTCTGCAATAAACTCAAATACCCCTCCCGTCAGATTAATGCAATATGAGTGCGCCGTATCCATAACACCGTCTTCCATACTTAACTTCTGTTTCATTGAAATGCTCAAATTTCGGCCTCTTTAACGAAATATGCCCTCTCAGAGAAAGACAGAGAGCTAGAAGAAATAGTTGTCTACTGCCCGTCAAATACTTGAAGAGAAAGCTACATCGTCAAATTTAATAAGAAAGACAGTAAGCTAGGAGAAATAGTTGTCTACTGTCCGTCAAATACTTGAAGAGAAAGCTACATCGTCAAATTTAATAAAAAAGACAGTAAGCTAGGAGAAATAATTGTCTACAACCCGTGAAAAATCATCACCTCGTGAGTGCCCCGTTGATTATCTGCCGAATTCATACGTCGTGACCTGAGAGAAAAAAGTTATAAAATCGGACTCCAGAAGCTGCATACATACTGTCCTGATTTCAAGAAGCGTTTCAAGCTGGAAGTGCATCCAGATGAAAATAAAAGCATCCAATTTTCACCATCTTCTGCAAGCTGGTCATCGATCATTACGAAAACGTAACTGAATTACAAAATCTTCATTCTGGCTTATTTTTTGCCTATCTATTTCCTTTAAAGCGGACACGAAATAAATACACCAAGCGTTCTATGACATTAGGATTGAGCTTCAATTAAACGATTATCTGTAGAAAATTTCAGTGGAGGCTCATGGGAACTTTTACAGCTCTGGCGGCAAAATTTGCTCCGGTATGGCTAATATGACAAAACTATGCAGTCCTCATCCATTATCAAGATGTCAATTTGAAGCAGAGATTACGAGCTTTAAAATGACACCAAGAATAACTGTCCAGATCCTCGTATGATTGAGTACCATAACCCAGAGTTTGGGGTGTGAAAACGTTATTGGTTCCCTTCGAATATAAAAAAATATTGTATTTTTTATTCCCTTATCACACCTTCAACATCATGATTTACAAAACATGTTGCAGACATGGCAAAGAACCAAGTTTTATCGCATAACCAAGGGCTGCTAATCTCCAACATCCTGTAGGCGGCGACCGATTCGATATGGCCACTTCCTCTATCCACACAAAGTCCACATCGCCGGTGCATGTCACCAACTCGATTCGTGATGACGTCGGGATTATTCCTGACGATATCTACTTCTCTTCTCATACGATCCCGCAATTCTCCCAGGCTTTGTTGGGCCGTAGTGTACACTCGGTTTTTAAAATAACCCCCACAAGAAGTAATCACAGTGGGTGAAGGCAGGTGATCTCTAGGGGGCCATTCAACGGGATGAATCCACAGCTGCCACACGCTCATTGAAAAGTTATTTCAGAAGATGTCGGACATCGATTAGACGGCGAGCTTGGGCCCCGTCTTGTGCCCACCAAACATAGCGGAACAGTCCATTTCGCAGGCGCTGGAAGTGCTTCTCCATCAGGGGATCAACCTGCTGCTGGATTATCTGCAGATATGCCTGACCAGTCACGTTCATCTCGAAGATAAAGGTCAAATGAGTCCTCTGTTGTTTGGATAGAGGAGGTGGCCATGTCGAATCGATTGCCGCTTAGAGGATGTTGGAGATTAGCAGCCTTCGGTTATGCGATAAACATGAAGGAATGAAAAATGTATTTTTTGACATTCAAAGTGAATCAACAATATTTTTGCATATTAAATTCTGGGTTATGGTACTCAATCATGCAAGGGTCTGGGCAATTATCTTAGTGTCATTTTCGAACTCGTAATCTCTGCTTTGAACTGACATCTTGATAAGGTATGAGGACTGCATAGTTTGGTCATGTTAGCCCATTTAATTTTGGCTACCTTTATTGAGACACCCTGTATATTGCTGAACAGATTAGTTTCACGCAAAGAACGCAGCCAAAATGCTTCAGAAACTACCATGATCCATTCCCAGGACGGCTCTCCATGCGAGTGCGACGAAACACTGTATATATATGTTGCGCGCGTTTGGTGGATTTGCGCGATCGATCGCGCAAATCCACCAAACGCACACAACATATATACATTTGGCAGCTCTAGTCCAAGCAATGCCTCACAAAATTTATATGATAAAAAGCCTGATAAAATCTCCGTTGTTAACGATCACAAGAGAACAAAATAAGAAGNGGCCCCGTCTTGTGCCCACCAAACATAGCGGAACAGTCCATTTCGCAGGCGCTGGAAGTGCTTCTCCATCAGGGGATCAACCTGCTGCTGGATTATCTGCAGATATGCCTGACCAGTCACGTTCATCTCGAAGAAGAAGGTCAAATGAGACCTCTGTTGTTAGGATAGAGGAGGTGGCCATGTCGAATCGATAGCCGCTTAGAGGATGTTGGAGATTAGCAGCCTTCGGTTATGCGATAAACATGTTTCTTTACCATGTTTTTATCATGTTTTGTAAATCATGATGTTAAAGTTGTGATGAAGGAATGAAAAATGTATTTTTTTGACATTCAAAGTGAATCAACAACATTTTTGCACATTAAATTCTGGGTTATGGTACTCTATCATGCAAGAGTCTGGGCAATTAATCTTGGTGTCATTTTCGTACTCGTAATCTTTACTTTGAATTGATATTTTGATAAGGAATGAGGACTGCATAGTTTGGTCATGTTAGCCCATTTAATTTTGGCTACCTTTATTGAGACACCCTGTATATTACTGAACAGATTAGTTTCATTCAAAGTGTCGTGTTGATTGTTGCTGCTGTTGAGGACTTTTTGGAAGATCTAATGAAGAGTTATTTTGTTCCTATATATAGCTTCTTACATTTACGTAAAAAGGCTTCATTGACGACTCATTATTGGTTGTTCATCTTTTGTATTTTTGGAATCACAGTGACAGCTGTAGACGCACAAGATGACTCAGTTACAATTCATTACAGGGTGATAAATGGTCATGGCAAATGAGGCCATGGCAGCGCTAATGCACTCTACTAAGTGTATAAAAATAGAGGCTAGCGTAACAAGCTAGAGGACGACTGCCTGTCGGCCCTCCAACCTCAAAACTGATCAATTCCGTTCCAACGGGTTAAACCCTCGACAGGTCGGGTTCAACCCCCTCAACCCGCATCGTCCAATGCACACATTTCTATCGTAAAAACATCCCCTCCTACGTATGCTTATTCGTCCCTGCTCTGATGACGTCATCGAGAACTTCCTCTTAGGACTTCCCACGAGAACCCTCATTGGTGGCTTCCCTTGTTGAGGATGCCCCTCCTTTAGCTGTCCCTTGATCCTAACCAAGAAAAATAAGTAAAACAGTTGACTCTTACAAAAATATCGGTTACCAACTGCCTTTCATGCATCATTTGACTCGCGAACGGCGAAACTCAAGCTTGGTTCACGTTTATCTTTCCCTCCAGCAACTCATTAATTTTAAGACCACAGGTTGTCACAGACATGGACCTGCATGACCCTTTTTCGAACCGGATACGCTCGCAGCTGCCCTCTGCTTCGGACCTCCCGTTAAGCACTGCACTATCCCTAGGCTGAGTCGAGGGTTCCACAAATCGTCAAAAGTATGAGCATGCTTATTTCGCTTGGCGAGCAATTTTTTGAGTTTGATTGCTTTTAGTAAGTAACCCGTCCAATTATTTTGTTTTGATGCGCAAATTGTTGAATGACTTATCACTAGGTATATGGGCATCAAGATATTAACTTTCAACCTTTTCCTAACAATATACCGATACTGATTGCCGCTTTCTGACAACCACTAAAACATGATTTTTGTTAGGAGAGCCGTAATTATCAGGATTTGCGGCAGGAATTCTTATGATTACGACAAAACACCGTAGCCAAAAAGGCGTCAGAAAGTACCATGATTCATTCCCAGGACGGTTCTCCATGCGAGTGCGACGAAACAATGTATATACATTTGGCAGCTCTAGTCCAAGCAATGCCTCACAAAACTTATATGATAAAAAGCCTGATAAAATCTCCGTTGTTAACGATCACAAGGGAACAGAACAAGAAGAACTTTATGCCGTTGGAGCGACTTCGGTCGTTGGATAAATGCGGATAAATGCGGTGGCGATAGGATACTGTGTGGTCCCAGAGGCAACGAAAACAGGGTTCAGCTGAGGCGTGGGAAACGAAGTATATAACTGTTAGTCATAGCCGTGACAATTTGTTCTGACGCCTATATAGCACCTATCCATACGTTTCTCTACTGCTACCATAGAATGTAGGTAGTTTTTTACGCAGTAGTTACATATTACAACTTTTAAATTACATTTCAAATACTTCTTAACATCTTGTATCTTGTTATGATACACCTTGTCAGAAACAGTGCATTGTACGAAATATAAATTAACTTTTCCAATTGAATATTCTTAGCTTCTCATTTCAATTTAGTAAGAAAATACTTAGCCTTATTCATCGATAATGCCTTTAAAATCACGAGACCAATTCACATTGCATCATTAATAGTAAATAACATGCTGTAGAATGTGCTGAAAAATGTTAGCCTAAGAATTTGCTCCTTGAACAAGCAGTGCAGGGTCGCCGTGGCTTTCAAGAATGCTGGAATTATAATGACGTTTTTAGTAAGTTCAGTTCGATATTTCAGCTATACGTTTCAGTGCAATACGACACAAAAATTATATCAATACTATAGGTAACTTCAGATATGAATAAAACATTCTTTTATGCCCGGCAAATCTCCTCCCATTCCTCCCATATATACCTACATATTCCTCCCATATATACCTACAACATTCTTTCATACCCGGCAAATCTCCTCCCATTCTCGGCAATCGATTGCAGTTTCGAAGTTGTGCGAACTATCATATGCGACCCGCTTGCAAAAAGAATATTTCAAGAGAAATCAACGGAAAGACCTCATAGCAGTGTTTTCGGTTGCGCGGATGCATGCCAGATTCAACTAACTTCTATACTGCACCTACTCGATAATTGTTCGATTATGTTTTCCATGACTTTAGCTTGCATCATTCAAAGCAGTCATGGCAACACCCAAATATACGAGCCTTCAAAGGGAAGATCTTCCTCTAATTTCTATTAAAAGGAAAAAATTCTGAAGGCATCTCTCACCTGATGAATCCATGTCCAAGCAGTGATGAGCAGTATTTAAATACAATTGTATTTAAATCCGTATGTAAATACATTTTGTTATTTGAAAATGTATCTACAAATACTTTCGAAAACTTGTAATTAAATACTGTATATAACTGCATTTTTGTGTATTTAAATATAATGTATTTAATATTTATAACATACATTTTAAAATACATTTCGTATTACTTTATCTGTTTTTGCTGTGCGTTCTGCCTTGAATGCGTTTCACCTTGCGTTCTTCAAAATTTCCCCTATTTTTATACGTATATGCCTGCTGCTCTTGTCATGTATTCATGACTTGCTGTTACGATAGATAGGGTGCGTAATAAGGCTTTGCAAGTATTGCTTTCCCCAGTTTTTACAGCCTGAACCACAACGTTGTGCACTGGGCGAGAGATGAAAAACGAAAAAAGAAGAAGACAGAAGAAAGAAGCGCCCGTCCGGACGGTTCCTTGCGTGGCCCTCCGCATGTGCGAAAGTACGAGCCCCGCGGAAAAAGTCGGTCACCTCGATCGGCGGCCCACCTCGCCGAACAGAAGAGGAAATATAGAGAACCTACCTAACATAACAAACTAACCTTCTCAGTAGGAGCTGCCGCCAGCTGCAACATCCCCTGCGAAAAGGGCACTCAGGACATCCCTTAGGTTCATGAGGCCCATGTATATTGTGACAGGGAAAGGGTCCGTCAGAATATACCCTTGAGGGCACTATTGGTTATCAATCCAGTGTCGTAACTACTCTCAGAAATTTGCCTCCTGCTGTCCTCTGGACGTTGGCTCATGGGCATATTCTACGAATAAATATTGTCAATACTTTACATTGTATACATTTGTGGATGATACGAATAGCACTGTTCTTGCGCAAAGTGATATCATTCGTATAATATACCACATGATGGTACTAAAAGATGAAAATTCTTTTATGATAAATCATCAGGAAGCTGTGCCCACCGTATTAGGGGCACAGTAAACTGACGTTTTCAGCCTCCACACAAGTAGGGAGAGAAAATTAGCAGTTTGCGTTGAAATTTGCAATTTTGGGTAATATCCACATGTGAGTAGGGACATACTAAAAGTAGTAGGATTTTCTGTAAGACAGATAATTAGATAACCCTTTACCATAGAGAGCTTGTGAATTTTTAAAATTGGAATTTAAATATAGATGAAGAAAATAGCGATGCGTGTTAAGTAGCTAGATAGTTGGAGATTTCATGTATTGCTCCAACGGGGGAAGTGTTTTTTTCAACACTAGTACAACTGGTACAATACTTTCGTCAAAAACACAGAGTGGCAATCAGATTATGCTTTCAGTGCTGTATAAGGCTTTCCAGAGGCAGCTTTGAATGCTGACATGAGAGCAGAATCGCAGTTTTGAAGGAAGCTGTAGTACATATACGTGCGGCCAGCGACCTTTAACATGGTTTTTCTCAAAGAAACATACAATGTTCTCTGCAACCGAGCTAATTGTGGCAGGACGAATGAAATTATTCCAGGCGTATAGAGGGTTAAAGGTATAATAAAAGACAATTGCATAGCATATCTTAGACAATAAACAAGCGTTAGACGTCAAACAAAAATACAAACATATGGCAATTGGACAGCCTGTCAGT
>LQNS02276924.1:22224075-22236978 GCA_001587735.2 Parhyale hawaiensis | reverse complement strand
TGAAATTATTCCAGGCGTATAGAGGGTTAAAGGTATAATAAAAGACAATTGCATAGCATATCTTAGACAATAAACAAGCGTTAGACGTCAAACAAAAATACAAACATATGGCAATTGGACAGCCTGTCAGTATGATAAAGCGGATTGTGAATAATGGAGTAGCTTTAGAATACGACAAGTCCAGAATTTCCATAAAAAAGGAGGAAATTTTTTATTAAATATCTGAGTTCTTTTCTAATGGGATAATATTATACAGATCAATATCCTAATCAGATATTATGGTTTCCTATACGGATTGATTCCAGGTCAACTTGAGCTAAATTTTTTAATTATTTTGATACAATTTAAGACTATTCACTTATTCAACCATGAAGCAAGGCGTTCGGCTCAAGGTTGATAGAGATATACCAGTCACAAGTTTTCCATAAAATAGTAGACAGAGACGTGAGTTGATTAATTAATTAATTAAACAAACATCATTTTCTTTTATACGATTGAATGGCTGTCGTGATTCCTAAAAGTAACTAATAACGTACAAAATAGTTAAATGTTACGCATTTCGTACATATATCTATATTATGCAATACTAACGTGTGAAAAATTTATCGTGACAGTTGTTTAATGATATTTGAATTCGAATGCAATGACTCGTGATAAATTGAAATTATAAAAATACCTTGGGATCTCACCATTTGCTACGGCAATAATCGTTTCATCGACGGAAGCTAGAGGTCGAACATAATATATGGCATTTAACGTTCAGTAATATTGTCTTAATTGTTAGGTTCGAGAATTTTTTGACCCACTTTCATATTAGACACGAAACAAAATAAAACTATGAAAACTGTTCTAGAACTTTACGCCACGGATTTCTGTTCTGCCTCATTAAGGAGGCACAATCACTATAGTGTCACTGCTGGGCATTCTTTATTAATAATAATACGCGATCGCCGGCGAACAAAATGAAGCTCGAAAATTTTCATTAATTTGAACGAATTACGCGGTCGCAGCCGCATATATTATATATATTGCAATATATCCGTAATTCCACAAATCCAAGTCTTCTCTATGATAAATTTTTTTTGCCACTTTTTCTTGAGAAACGAGTTTCTATAAGCAACGTTGTGCTGACAGTTTAACTTAACACGTAACCATTAGTAGTTGAACTAGTTATAGTTAGGCAGTTTAAGCCTCCGTTTCCGAGCAGAACGATATCACAGAGGAAAGAGCAAGGGACATATAGTATGCAAAGAGAAACGGGGAACCCAAGCATGAAGGTATTCCCACACAGGATCAACGCGCAATGGAACAGCAAGTCGAGAAAGAAGAGGAAGAACAGAATAAAGAATGAGCAAGTAGGAGTATGAAATCGGAAAAGAAGCAAAGTGGGCAAGAAAGTGAGACGTCCCAAAGGCCTAGCTAATGGCTAGTAGTCGAACTAAAACGCCCCTATTTTTTGGCTGGGCGTAGAACAAATTGTAGTAACCATCCTTGCCCCGTATTGGTTGGCAGAACTCTACTCTCCGCTAAATCACATCTCGGTGTAGCAGTAGTAGAAGTTTTTACTAGCGCTTCAGTGGCACACTGCCTGTATCGCGCCGAACTATTCCTGTGTTTAACCACAGGCTCGTGCGCCGACTAGGGCGCGCTTTAAATTGTCAATGATGTTTGTCTCTGCTTTTCTGCCGGTAGGTCTCAGAGTGGTCAGTGCGCTACTGACAGGAAAAACATCTCGGTGTAAGCGCATATTCGGAGTATACGTAAAAACTTCCCAGTTATGCAACTACTGCTCCAGTCCTTAAATATCAAACTTGATATCATTGTGTGTACTGAAACATGGCAATCATCGAATATTAATTTCATGTTCTCGTTACCCAAATAAGAACAACTCAATGTCTTTCGCCGCCGATTCAGAGGCGGTATCAATCTTTATTACAAAAAATTCTAGATGTCAAAGCTAGTTGATAACTTGTGTAAAGTCGACGACGTAACCGAAGTTCTAAGTGCCACAGTGAAACATAAAACGAACGTAATGTTCCTTGGCTGTATTTATTGACCTCCAAGTGGATTAATAAATAATTTTAATAAGTTTCTATTAAACCATTATCTACCATCTAAGGCATATTATAAAAATTCTATCCTTTGCGAAGACTTCAACATTAACCTACTGAATAATGTAGGCTTATTATTATTATTATAGTGGGTTGGGTTACTAGCGCCGCTAACCTAGGCTTATCATCAATTGAAGATTTCATACACGTCATCAGTTCTTATGGCTTTTTTCCGGCAATTAATAAGCCTACCAGATATTCTACCGAAAATCTAATAACTAAACATTCGCCGTTAGATCGATCATATTTGGTTAAATTTTTACTCAGGTGCAAAATGTACTTCTGGAGTCTTGAATGTTGACCTCTCTGACCACTTACCAATTATGCTCATACTTTCCTGTAACACAGAAACCTATTACCCTAATAACTTCTCAAGGCCGATCAATGTTGCTCAGTTCCAAGAACGTTTTGTTAGCAAAATGCAGCAAGCGAGCTTTGCTTAAGTATTCAGTTACTCCAATGCTGACCTTGCAGTGAGGGTATTGCATGATCTCATTTGCTCTATTTATTTTGATTATTTCTCATTCACAAAGACTTAGAAAAAATTGATAAATAGCAAGCCGAAATGGTTTTCTGGGAACTTAAAATTTGTCATCAAAAAGAAGCATCGATTGCATAATTTATTCAAACGCGATATAATAACAGTATTGGTAAGTGAGATGGCTGACATTATGGAACATGAAATATGGAATGAAAGGTTTCATTAGGTCAACGGCAAGCAATTCATTCATTGAGAAGTAAATGATACTATGCGGCACATTTGTTCATATGGGCCTCGTGCACTTGTACCATACCCATACGTGTACCTGATAAAATGTATTTATTTAGTTTTGTTTATTTATCGGATTCTACTTCAATAGTCAAAAGCTACACCACATATTTCACCACTAGCGCAATATTGTACAAGAACAACTGCAAACTACTTGCACTACTACTACCGTTAACTACTACTTTCGTTACGGAGAACGGCAAACCACATTTTTGCACCTTATAATTCACAACACTCGATCATTAACCAGACCCATAGCACTGCCACCGATACAGAGTCCGGTCTGTCTCGATATAGTAGCTACCCCTGCGATCATTGTTGCAAATGCACCATGACAATCGCACTTTTCAGAGAGAAACATGTACGTGCTGAAATTCAGCTCGATGCAGTGCGCTGACATCATTTCACTTCCATCTGTTCCTCTGGAAATATGTAATATAGCAATAGGTTGATCTTCTCGCAGACTGTGAGATTACCCAATATCGATTATGAGCAGGATAACCACACAATTAAAATGTCAACGAACGACTTCATACTGAACATGCACAATCTACACTTAGTGCTGTACATGTTCGTGTGAACAGTGACAAAACAAGAAAAAAAAGTAACGCAGAGAATGTGTTCGTTCACCTGCTCGAACAAGGTTGAAAAAATGACGTGTGAATCAGCTAGTAAATTAGGTAAGAATAGATTAGGCTTATGCAAAATAAACTAGGCTATGTTTTGGTATGTTCAGTTTTGCTACAATAGGAGGCTACCCTATCATATAGGCCCATATACCTTTATCTCAGGCTACAGACTTCACCAACACGGACCAATCTTTCTACCCAGTGCACCCAGCAATAGCTTCGAAAGCAACGGTAGCACTGAAACCCTTCTTGGTATTTGCAGGAACTCTGTCGAGGTAGTAATACAGAATGAGTTTATTGCTGGTGCTCGAAAATACTCGACTGGCGGTTATTTCCGCACCGCAGTACCAAGTGCCGGGATCTGTAGTACTGGATAGAGTTGTAGGAGGAGCTGTTTGGATCTCCACCCCCTCGGTGCAGCACGTACCGTCGCTGCAGCGGCCCGCCACGTCGAAGTCTGTGAACGTGAGCTTTACGCGGTTACACGTGGGGGCCTCGATCACCTTAGTGAAGATGCTTCCTGTGTGAATAGGGGGAAATTAACTAGTACGGGAAAAGTAAACTGAGCCTTGTCTGTTCTTTAACACATTCACTTTCAATCGCGTCTCTCAAGGATTCAACACCGCTAGTCCGCTACTAATGTAAAGCTGTTGGATGCGCTGAAAATTCATTGCGGGTGCAGTTTAATAAAAGATACATGCATCAACAGTAACTTTATGTGAGAAAGATGCAATATTAAACGACGTTGAAAATACGAGTTGATGCATTATACAGTGCCAGCGTTAAGCTGCAATAGATTTTCGTCCACGTGCTATCAAATAAATTAGTGTTTATAGATAGGTAATTATCTATTTTCGGCGTACAAGTCGTCCCCGCTCAGGATTCCCCATTGCTCAAGTGCGCAGCTGCATGCTTGCGGCCAGTCAAAGTTTTTTTTTTATTTTGTAAGACAGAAGTTTCCCGGTGACTTCGTATCCGTTTCAATGCTGGGGCATGGCCGAAAAGTATACATCCCGCCGGCGTCGGGGACAGATGGTGAGTGACAGATCCGAGGTTAGTGGAGACCCGTCTATTTCCGCAGGGGTGTCACCCCCGGTTCGTGCTGGCCTGTCTGCCGTGCCCTACATGTGAGTTCCTCAGTACGTACGGAGCAGCGGGACTCCGTTTTTAGTTTTGCTACGCATCAAGGTTTGGATGGGTTGGAGAGGATAGTCTCCACCAACTTTGAATTTATCATCGTCAAGAGCGTAAACCGAAGCACTTTCTATTATCGTCTTTCTTTTTCTACACCAGTTCACAGATCGTTCCTTATTCGCTACCTGTGCTAAGTATTGATAACGATGTCGCTAATGCTATATGGCAATCCCAACTAGTTGTACGATCAGTTTTTGTTAACCTTGCGTTTTTAATTCGGTGATAATCATGCTATAAGTTTGCGCGATCATTGCTAACCATCATCGTTCGTGCACCGATTATTGTACGTAACGTAGTTTACAGATTTATCCTGAATCACACACGTTAATAGTTAATTTTATGTGCGTCTAATGTCCTAACGATCGTAACAATGCTTATCCCACAGACGCACAACAGTGGGTGGCTTTGATAGCACCATAGATAGCCGTATTGTAACTATATGTATATAGAAGCGCTCCTGACAACTTGGTGTTGCAATATTGTATTGCTATCTAGCCTATTCTACAAAAAGTACCTACTTTTTGTACCCGGAGTATCATTACAATATTTAGGTGTACCAAAATCTATTCATTTGTGCCTTTTAGCAGCAATAACAGTTTGTGTCATTTTCTTGAAGATACGTTCATAACTTCTTGAGTTAAGCTGCTAACAGTTGTTCTGACAAACATTAGTCAAACACACAAACAAGAACCGATCACCACCAAAATTTAATCATTTAGGTCTTTCAACATTACTAAGAATTCTTGTAAATCTTATAAAATTAAATTAAGAACGTATTGTGTTAACAAGCACAAAATCAAATACAGCGACAAACGGACGAACAAACAGATCATCACATAAAATTATCCACTTACGCTTCGTAATATACCTAACAACTCATGTAAATTTCATAAAAATCTGTTCATTACGTTTTGAATTATCGTACTAAGAAAAAATAGGCTGACAAAGAAATAGATGAACGGTTATTCACCAAAAGTTAATCATCTGTTACTGTTAACATGCCTAACAATCCCTGTAAATTTCGATAAAGCCGTTCATAACTTTTTGAGTTATATTAGTAACCGACAAATTGACAGACGAACATGACAAAAACATAACCTCCTTGGCGGAGTAATAAAACTATTTCTGTGTTATAGCAAACCTGCTATGCAATTTATTTAATACATCTAGAAGAAAGGACTGATTTACGATAAGAGGAGCAAGGGGTAAGTAAAACGGGAGGCCATAACAGTCAAGGTGTAACCATGGCTGCATTATGAACTAGATTACTAGAGCACTCTGAAAGAGCATACGTACGCCAAGCAAAGTCAGGGTTGACGAAATGATTCAAATTGATCTTGAAACCAGAATGGCATTTTCATCGTCACCAAAATTTTGTCATTTGTGTCTAGTGAGAGTAATAACAATTACTATAACTTTTTTGAAGATCCGTCCGTATTTTTTGAGTGGAGTTTTGTTCTACCCAATATTATGACAAATATTAGTCAAACACACAAACGGATACATCCATTACCACCAAAATCTAACCATTGGTGTCTTTTAATATTTCTAACAGTGCCAGAAATATTATAATAATCCGTCAATAACTTTTTTGAGCCATGTTTTGGAAAAAAATAGAGACAAACAACCAAACAGACGGACGAACC
This sequence comes from Parhyale hawaiensis, assembly GCA_001587735.2. Lineage (NCBI taxonomy): Eukaryota > Metazoa > Arthropoda > Malacostraca > Amphipoda > Hyalidae > Parhyale > Parhyale hawaiensis. The sequence goes on along the minus strand of LQNS02276924.1, from coordinate 22,230,629 downwards.
AATTATCACTAACATTGGGCCCTCAGGGTCTTTCAATATTTTTAACAATTCCTACAAATTTCATAAAGATCCGTTCATAACTTTTTGGGTTACCTTATGTTGCTCACGAACATCAAAGGACATAGAGACAAACAAGCAAACGGAAACATTATCACAAATATGTGGCCATTTGCTCTTTGTAACATTCATACCAATTCCCGCAAAGTTCATGAAAATCCATTTATTACTTTTTAAGTTATATTACAAAAAAAACGAAGTCATGCAAATAAACAATGTCAGCAGAAGCTAGTCACCTATTCCTCCTAACGTGTCTCCAGAAGCTAGTCACCTATTCCTCCTAACGAGCCTAACAATCCCTGTATATCTCGTAAAGATCTTTTCACAACTTTTTAAACTATCTTAGTGACACACTGCCTAACAGACAAACTCGGAAAAAACACAACCTCCTTGGCAGCAGTAAATATGTACCTACCTACCTACCTACCAACCTACCTACCAACCTACCTACCTCTTTTGACTACTTCTCTCTCTACCTACCTACCTACCTACCTACCAACTGCATTCTAACGTAGCTTGTCTTTCAGACGGGTGCCTCCTTGGCAGGAGAGAGAGGTCTAAGACAACCGCCCCCAATGCCTCCTTATAAATCCGGCCCGTCCAGAAGATGTCTACGAATATTTGAAACAGTCTCAACTGTGCTGGATCATGCCTGATGAACATAAAATATCAACCTGACACAAATGACTACTTTGGAATACCAACGCTGCACAGAACCTCACCTGTTTTGACCGGCGTGGGGTAGCCGTCCGTAGTAACTGTGCCAGCCACCGTAATTTTCTCATTTTTGGGCAACAGCGACGTTCGCAGAGCCTCTGTAGGACGTCCAGGAAGGAAGACGGGGCGATTAATTAATTAATCGAGACAAAGTTAGCACGGAGTAAATTACTCAGTAACGGTTTTAACACAATGTACAGGTTTCCATTCAATCGCATCACCTCAAAATATAAGCTAATTCGTTTCAGTATCCCACCGAGGGCCGAGTTCAAATTTTCCCCTAGTGTGATATTCTACAGCGATGAGGCAACAAAGGGACGTATTCCCTCTCATGCTAACTTCTAAGGCAATAAATATAGGGATTATCAGGAGTTAACTCATGAGGCAAAAGATAAACAGATTTCCTTCCCTCTCCTTCCCCCCCCCATCTCTACCCGAGGTTTACTGATGAGATAAACACGAATGTTCTCCATGAAGCTTTCTAATGAGACAGTGCTTAGAGTATAAACAATACAGATTCCTCACGTGAATTTCCTCATAAAACATGTACTGCAATCCACTGAATCTCCTAGGACATCTTTTTCCTGGGGAAAATTCACAAGGTTAAGTAATGCATGATAGGTACAATGCCGAAGACTACCGTTTCAGGTAATCAACAATCTAACAATCTAAGATTTCCCCTACAGGAGCAATGACGCCCGACTCTCTCCAGCCGCTACTATTGGAAGCCTCCGTCCGTCCCTCTCTCCCTTGCAGCAGCAGGGCTCACCAAAGTAGGACGTGGTGGTGGTCTCACAACGGGTCCCCGTGGTGCCGGCGGGACACACACACTTGCAGTCGGAGCCGGTGTAGCCCTGGTTCTGGCACGGGTCCGAACTGATCTGACACTTCTGCAGCCATTTCGCTGAAATGTACGGAGACGACTGCTTAGTAATATACGGCATGAATGTTTACGGCCTGCTGAAGCAAAGCGTTAGCCATGGTGTACGGGCGACACTGAGAGGCTCTATTTTAAGTATTTACTCATGGCTGTTCAGCGCTTTCTAGACCATTTCAGTCGAGGGTTTGCTCTGTTGCGAGCTATGTGATCAAGTGAGGACTCTATGCATGTCGTTAGATGGTTGCGCAAAAACGGTCAGTTTTTTATTTTCTTTTTTTTTTGCCATCTCGAACACTGCCAGTTTTGTGGTGTCTTTGCACAGTCAGTCGAACAGTTTTCTCATCACTTTTGAGAATTCTGCCTTATCCTCGGTTGGATAATCCAGCGGCAGAAGTTCGGACGCTCACTGAGTAAAATACGAGGCTTATATATGAGAAAATAATATCTAAACTATATATATCAAGAGTAAATTTGAAAACAACGGAACACATGTTAGTACCATTGAAGGTTGTTTTATAAACCAAAATGCAGAAAAATATACTGCATCAATGTAAAATCTGCGGAGTTTCTTCTTGCCTCTCGCATTTTGTCGCGTAACGTTTTAAAGAAATTATCTATGCAATACAAGTATCATCAAAATTTATCTTTTAGGCTCAAAATTGGAAATTACCTCAGCGGCAAATCTGTTGTTGTACAGTAGAATTATAGTCAGGAACCAAAAACTTGGCGTAATTTGAACTGTTGCGAAAATAATGCCAGTGTGGTTTCTTTCTTACGCAACTGTACACTCGTTGTCTTACACAGATGACCTGATCAGATGCTTGGAATCTCAACTGTTGTCGCTCGATTAATATAAAAATCGGTAATACTCGTATTATGATAATTTCTCGGTGTATATTTCTTGCAGATTTTTATGCATGAATCACCGTATCAGCGTAAGAAATACATCATGCGAGAATTTACAGAGTTGAGCTACTAAAAATGCATTCGGGTAGTGAAGAACAGATGAAACCAGACTGCGTAGTACTGTCGTGAGGAGAAACCTTAACCCCATCTTAGTGAGGCTAAAAACTCATTTGTCGCAAATGCTCTTGTTTAATCGAAAAGATATAGGAAACTAGAACGCCTCTTGGCGCAAGACCATCACCCGAGGTGGAGGGCAAATTTCAACGAAGTATATTTTTTATGGTCAGCTTTCTCTAAAATTGTGGCATTTTTCACATTTAGGTCAACCCATCAGACTCTTTGCAAAAAATATTTATAAGAACATTGCTCAACTCCTTCTCCTTCTGTATGTGTGGACAGACAAACCAATATACCTAAACATTCAACGAAAACATCACCAGCGCTCTCGCTTCGCTCCCGGCGATAAAGAGAACACTCGTGGCGAAACAGCACAGCCTGAGTCAGATAGGGTCAATATCACCGAACCTAGTAGCCCATTCATTCGGTAGCTGTTCAAATTCCATAGAACAGCAGCAATGCTCTTCAGTGATATCTCAGACCGGCACCTTCCTAATTGCCCCTATCTAATAATGAAGGAACCTGTGCAATTTCAACAGAAAAGAAGACTCTTCAATTATGATGCTATCGGAACCGTATCATGCGTAAAAAGATTGAAAAATGTCCCAAGTCAGGCAATGAATCTTCCACTTAAAACCTGCCTAGAAGTAGCAGCTAAAATATGAACTTGAGTCCTTCTCCTATCCTCTTGTAGCGTAATCTATTTACATATCTGGCTGGCCTGATTAAAAACACCGAGCAGCACAAGCAAAGCGAACATATGTTGTGAAAGAAATGAAAAGCGGTAGATAAGATACGAGTGCAATAGTCTTCATGTTTTTCCTTTGAAATTGACTGAAATTTGTTCAAGAAGCGCTGAAAAAGACAGCTATGGTTGAACTTCGTTCCAACGAAAATCAAAGCTTCTTACAAGTTGAATTTCCCCCATCTTATATTGAAAGGCGTAACGTGCAGACACACGAACGGACGGATGGATGGACTGACGAACGTACGGACGGATGGAGCCTCAAGCAGAATTATAATATGGATAGTCCTGGGCACGGGCCTTTGTGAACTTGGTGGCCTTTGTGCACTTGGTGGACTTTGTGGACTAGGTGGTCTTTGTTTAAATTGCGAACTTTTCGATAGGATGGCAAAATATTATAAAGTACATATTTTCATAACTAATTTAACAAAACGTAAGAACTTTTTCATGAATAGCCAAGCACCTCGAATACTGACAAAAAGAATTTATTGAGATCTAAAAATGCGCTAAGATATATAAGGCTCCACACCCCCCACACCCATAGAGTATCTGTTATGGAAATATCACTCACTAATGCAGCCATACGCTCTGTTGATAATGAGTTTGTCCATGAAGCTGAGGCCGGTCTTGGGAGCGTCCAACAGCCCCTGGTTGAATGGGTCAACGGCCCGGAGGGTCGTACGACCGTTGACAGAGAAGTTCTGGTAGGGGAGGAATGCAATGATTATTTCCTTCACAGTCGTGACGTAACTTTGGGGACAAAACTTCCAAGGATTTTTCATTTAAAATTGAATTGGACAATATACTAAACACAAGGGGATTATTTGTTTTAGAATTAAAGGATGAAAAATAGTAAACCAATAATATAGTTTTCCTCCGCCCCAAGCCACAGTCAGTCACACCCATGGAGCAGGCTGCGGTCAGTCATACCTCGGATACAGGCCGCCATTAGTCACAGTTCCAGTAGAGGTCGCTGTCGGCTTTCCAAACATTTCAGTCACAACTGTGATCTTCAAACAGAGAGCATCACGTCCCCCAAGCTTTGCCCCGTCGATAGATAAAAGCGCGTCATAAAATGGCACTCTATAGAGCACTACACCCATTGTACCGTCACCTTGGACAAGGCTAAGAGAGGTGGACAATCATTATCATTATATTAGCTGTTAAAACATCCATAGACACAACTATTGTGATTCAAGAGAGGAAGGGACATGTAGTACGTCGATGGAAACGTGGAACCCAATCACGAAGGTGGATCAACGCGCATGGGAACGGCGAGTCAGAAAAAACAGGAAGAATAGAAGAAAGCATCATAAGTATGAGTATGGAAACGGAAAGAAGGAGGAACAACAATCCGTTAGGGTGGGTACACACAATTCTCTTGGATGTGCACCATCACCCGGGTATACAAATGTGACAACACAGAAAAATACTCATGCTGGAGTAGGTCCCGAACCAAGCCCCCCCCCCCCCNTGCAACTCAGTTCAACGTGAAAACTTGAGAGCTTCGGCAGGTCGAAGTCAATCGGATAAATTTTTCTCTATCGAAGTGCCTAAGTCAATCGAACTCGCCTTCAGGCCCACCACCAGTGGCAACGAGTAGCCGCGTTTACTACCGCATGTCTGTTTCCACTCTTGGCCACCAGCATCTGTTGTTGTGCTCTTGAAGGCAACAGCGAAGTAAGCATCTTCCTCAGTTTTCACTTACTCCAAATTTCAAGATATTTTTAAAGCCCGGCTAGTGACGCTCACTAACCAAGCGAGCTGGACGGCTAACTTCAGGTAGATTTTCCGGTAGACTCACGGTTGTGTTTACTACGGCACGACAAAATATCTACTAGCTCGCATCGTCGGTGGCGAGGTGTTAGAGTGTCGGACTCTCATACGCTTGTTCGACCCTGTCTGGCCGACTTGTGCATGGGCTACTGAGTCGACATTTCCAGTGTTGAGACGCTACTGCGGGAGTGCTGACCCAAATGAATAATGATGTTGGTCGGGCGGTCACAACTGTCACATGGACCTTCTGTCTCTGACGCTATAGCTTTGACATCTTGTGGTCGACTGCAGCCGTGCACTTCTCTGGAGCCGGCAGGCGTATATCTGCAGCATGAATCAGTGTAAACAGATTTCCCAGTAACTAGTGTGCAATCAACTTGACGTTTACATTACTGGTTCAATCCCCAGTCAAGTGAATCCACCTATGGCATCACCGCTTCTTTTTCTTCTTATACCACACATTTGAGAACATAGTAGGCCGGGTTCCCACCATAGCCTTTTGGTCGTCATAGATTGTACAAAAGGTTCACACGTTTGTCACGGTGTTGCATACACAATTCCGTGTCTACCGAAAGCTTTGTTGAAATGTTAACTGTTACATGAGGTGGCTTTTAACAACGCCAGTGTCACAAGCAAAGTTTTCGACATCCCAAAGATTTTAGAGTGATGGAAAAAATCAAAGCCCTGTACAGTACGGTTTTTTTAAACTTGAAGCTGTCACACACGCTAGGCAATAGAGCGAGTTTCGTCGTCTCTGCGTCAGAATATATACATGTGCTCACTAAAATAGAATAGGGCACACACACAAAGCATTTTGAGTTATAATTCCGTATAAGTTTGAAGAGTTATCCGAAACTAAACTACCAGCACTTGCTAAAAACTCAACTGACGGCTAACGTAACATTTGCATACAAAGCAGCAAAGCATTCTAAAGCTTGACGGGCTTTGACGACATCAAAAGACCATAGTATGAACCTGCCGTTAAGTGTATCGACAATCCTCAACAAGCATTTTCTAAGACCACACTCTTCTACACATTAATTAACTAGTATTTTCGAAGACCACACCCTTGTACACATTAATTAACTAGCATTTTCTAAGACCACAACCCTTGTACACATTAATTAACTAGCATTTTCTAAGACCACAACCCTTGTACACATTAATTAACTAGCATTTTCTAAGACCACACTCTTGTACACATTAATTAACTAGCATTTTCTAAGACCACACCCTTGTACACATTAATTAACTAGCATTTTCTAAGACCACACTCTTGTACACATTAATTAACTAGCATTTTCTAAGACCACAACCCTTGTACACATTAATTAACTAGCATTTTCTAAGACCACA
>LQNS02276924.1:22202188-22218496 GCA_001587735.2 Parhyale hawaiensis | reverse complement strand
ACATTGAGGTCGCTGGAACTGGCGTTCGCTCGAAACTTCTCACATTGAGGTCGCTGGAACTGGCGTTCGCTCGAAACTTCTCACATTGAGGTCGCTGGAACTGGCGTTCGCTCGAAACTTTTCACATTGAGGTCGCTCGAACTGGCGTTCGCTCGAAACTTCTCACATTGAGGTCGCTCGAACTGGCGTTCGCTCGAAACTTCCAGGGACCGTTGTGTCTACAGGCAGAGAGAGAATATGAGTGTCTATGTTGTGAGCTGACGGTGCTACTGCAAGTTTGTTGTTGTTTAGTTGTTCAGGAACTTTAACCCTTTAGTGCCTACGGTAAACATATGATGACATTACAAGTAGTGTTAATCCTACGAAAAGTGATGTTCTATTGAGGCACTAAAGGGTTAATTCGTTTTTAGTGTATCGTGTACATTATACTAGTCCGTGTGCTGATTATAAGGTTTTTGGTTGTCTTTTCGAAGCAATGGTTAGGATTCACTCATCGGATAGGCGTTCTGCTTTTATTTGCGTGGGTGATTCAGTGATTTTACTCGTCACCCTGTGGAATAGTTGAGCTCAGCAAGGACCGATTGTCATAGCCATGCAGCCTCCGATTTTGTGACTGCCTCTGGTTGAGAGGAGTTAGAGTTTATTTATCACTAAAACGTTGTTGTTATTATTTTTTAGATTTTTCAGCGGTCTTGAATTTTTGATCAGGAGTTTATATATATTGGGCTGGAAATCAAGTCCTTGCCGTAGTTTTACTTCATTGATTTGAAGGATTTAACAAATAATAGCAACTAACTAATCAATAATATATTCTCGATTGCTGTTTAGAACTTTTCTCAACGTTCAAAAAGCTTTTCAATACCTCGTTGGTATAAACTACCCTATTTTGACTCGAAAAACCTAACCAACTATGTCTCCAGTTGTACATCAGTATTAAACACAACTTCGCGCATAGCATTTATTGATGTAGAGGAACCAATTTTCATTTCCAGTAACGATTCTGTAAAGGATTCGTTGCTTATGTTCATGAGTTGAGCGGCGGCGAACAAGCAAACCAACGTAGATGGTGGCTCGTTGATTTTTGTTACTGTCACTTAAAGCATGCGAAACCCATGATCCATACTTCTGAACCTTGCCTTTCCAGTGCAGATGCTTCGCTAAAGCTATGTGGGCGCATTCCACTTTCTCTGCTAGTTCCCGAGTCGTTTGACGAGAATTTTTGCGCAATAAGATTGTTTAATCGTTGCTCACCGATCGCAATTGAACCACCAGGACGATGTGTCTTTGAGGTCAGAATTTCCATTTTTGAACTTGGCCTACCAATAACGAGCGGTCTTTCCAGCTATGGCACTCTCTCCATGCACAGCGCAAACATCGTGAACATCTTTTGTAGCCTTACAACCTTGATTGAAAGCAAAAAGAAAATGTCGAAAAGACTCGTTTTTCTCCGCTTTGCATTCCCTTTTGGCGAACTGAAATTAAACGGAGAAGAATACTCGACAACAAAACAAATAGATCGTGAATAATTTCAAATAATAATTTTTGAAAAAATAGATTCCATAATTGAAAAATACAATATATTCCAGAATAGTAAAAAAACCGACAAGAACATGGTTTCCTACCCAATACATACATTCATATAAATGAATAAATAGGCACATGCAGGACGAAAGCACTATCACCACTCTCGCTTTTTTGGTGGGCGATAATCCTTAACCATCCACTTTCTCTCTTCGCCATACAAAGAAAAGTTCCGTTTCTGAATTCAATACTGGGGCTTTATAAAAAAGCTGCACAGACCTAAAAGTCGTTTACAATTAGACATTGATCAGCCGATCAAGCCATTATAAATAAGTTACATTCCGCTCTATTACTTTATGCGAAGCATATTTTCCAACGGTGTTGTCATATTTATAAAAAGAAAAAATGAAAGACTTTTATTGACAATGACATTGGTACGTTGGACCAACTGGTACGTCAGCAATTTGGCTGCATGCATGCCAGAGCATTAATCGCCGCATTATTTGGTTAACACATCATATAACTCTCTCTGTGATTCTATAGTCTGCACTCTGCAGCATATATTGAACCCAAAGCACATACAGTACGTACTTCGAGTCTGTGACTGCCGTCACAATAATTAGATTAATTGCACCGACTAAAGCTACTGTTTGAGTGAGCAAGTAGAAAAAAGACCAATTGTAGTTGTATAACTCTCCTAACTTTTATTATTTCATCTTTCAAGGATCAATGATACGTCCTTAACACAAAAAGTAATAAACTTCGCCGTCCCATCAAATTATCTTAGTTGGCTGCTGAATAATCTCTTTTGCCTGTATATATACCACTTAGTGCTATAGCAACACTACACGATACCTAGGACACTAACGTACAAGAATTACCCCACGAAACCCAACTCACGTCCGAAGTGCACTTTTTGTTGAGGAGCAATACCCAGCCGAATATCTTCCAGTACTGGCGGCCTATGAGCGTCCAGTTGTCGTCGTCGGTGCTTTTGATGATGATGTGAGGACCCAGGTGCGCGTCCCATACTTTCTCGTACCTGCAATGTTGAACAGTTCAAGATAATACCGGGACCAATGTGCACGTACCGTACATTTTTCTGTACATATTCTGTATCTGAAGTGTTGAGAAATTCATGATAATATCGGGACCGTTGAGCACATCATATACACTTTCATACATGATAAAATGAGCAATGTGTACGTATCATTCAATTAGTTTTGTATCGGGGAAGACAAACCAGTACACGGTGCTTGACATATGCGGCCTACACGCTTTGGAACAGAACCTAACATGAGCAATATAACCCAGCAGACTTTTTGTCTGAAGACAAGGCACGTTAGAAGAAAGCCACTCCTCTGTTTCATCAGCATTTACTCTTTTAAAACAGTAGCTGTGATGCTAGAGGATTTAAAGATAGTCTGTTACTTCCCTTGCCTTGTATAGTGTATAGTGGATAATACCGAGGACACATATGCTCAAGAGACAAAGAGTGAAACGCGAGGACTCAATGGAACTAAAATAAAACGTAGCCGTGACCGCATGTAGCCTATTGACGTCACATCATTCATTCTCTAATACCGTTAAGCACAGAAGCCATCCCTGATGAAAATGGCCAATATACAGAAACCGAGTCCAACTCCAAATGGCTTGCGGAGAGGAGGCTAAAATCACGCCAAGACAATTTCCGCGTCGTTCCTCCTACTCGACGAGAGTCTCAGCGCACTCCCCCCCACTCAGGGATACAAGCCCAGCTATTTTATTATTATTAAAATACAGCAGACTGGCGACGTGAGACAGCAGGAAAACTTCATATGGTTGTCTACCCTTACGAAAACAGCCCAAGAAGAGAAAATAAACAGAGACAATTAAAGATCACAGAATTACTGTTTAAAAAGTGTTTAGAGGTGCCAATCCCGGCACCAACAGAAGCAGGGCCATCAAAATCATTCCAAAAATCTACACAGGATGGAACAAATGTACGAAAATACAGGCTTTTACGACATGAAGGGCACCAATACGTCGAGTTAGCCGCTCTCGAGCAAATGGCTCCGGATGAAAGACCGCTATGGTTCTTGTAAATACAACTGTTGTCTGTCTGTTTGTGTGGAGATAAAAGACATATAAAATTTTAGCTCAGCTACCAAGTCAACTGACTTAGCAAGTTTCGCTTTTAAAAATCCGGATGTCCCTTGCAGTTCGGAGCGAATTAGAACTCAGAAAGCAGTTCGCTTTCCTAGTGTTTACAGTTAAAAACGGGCACCCAAACACATCCGAAAGCTGGGTTAAAGAAAACACGTTCATTTCATGGGGGAGTGAATCGGCCTGTAGATACAATCATATTGACTCTCCAAGGTATACAGTTCCTAATGGTATTATACCTGAAGTATAACATTAAAAACAAAAAAAAAGTCCAGCCCATCTCATAAAAACTGGCAAAAGAATAAATGAAGCAACACAAAGTTTAACGTTTGTAATGTTTGTGTGCAACTTAATTCTGTCTTACTGCCGCATGGAAAGAGAACCCAATAAAAGTCAAGGTCACTTTTCATGGTGAGAGCACTTACTTGAGACACGTATTTGCTTCCATGTGCCGGATGCCATTCGAAATAGCCTGCTGGTCAATCGTTTCTGAAATAAAACGTAATATTACAATTGTATCTGAAAGGAAATATATCAAAACTCTTTGAACGTATATGAACGTGAATATAACCTACTAATCGTAGCTGAAATAAAACGAATTCTTATTAACGTACGTGACATAGAAGGAAACCGTATGAGCGTATATATCTGGAATACCGTGGAATAGAACCTTGTGGACGGTCCGGAATAGAACCGAAACGTTATGCGGTACTTTTTGGTGGCGCACGTGTCCCTTACCCATTGAACGATATAGAGGCAGCGGCTAATTCCTAATGCACGGTTTTTTAGACTAGAAGGGCGACGGAGTCTAAATTTAATGTAATTCCTCTATCACCCTTTCAAAAGCAAGTTACAGTAACACAGGAGGCATCTATCAAGAATTGGATGAACAATACGAGAAGTGCAGTAACGCCTTAAATGATACCAAATGCTGCAGTGGGCATATTAGTCCTCCTATTATATAATAGCAAGAGCACCCACCGTCTACATGAGGACGAATAATTTGCTCTGACAGATATCTCTCAGACTCGTTTTTTCTATGATCTTGCTGCCATCAAGACCATTCCAAACATCCACACATGATGGAAAAAACGAACGAGAATACTGGCCCGTATGGCATCGAAACGGTTCCACGGCAAACTCATTAAGAGCACAAGTACGCTGAGCATACCTCACCCGAACATATGGCTCCGGAAGGAACTCAGACAGTGGATGACTAGGGCTATTATATATCTTATATAGAAAGCAGACCCCACGAACTTTGAGACGATACGCCAGATCACAAGGCACAACACCATCCAGCATGAACGCACATCGACGAACCACTCTGTCAAACAAACTCATATGACAATCGGCACCAGAACCCCAGACTACGGAGCAGTATTCCAAAAGAGTCAGGACATAGCAATTAAAGCAGCGACGTGTCAATTCTACCGAGCCAAACACCCTCCCAGCATGCCTCATAAGACCAATTTTCTGCGATGGTCGTGAGGCAACTGAACAAATGTGGGGCTCAAACGTCAACTTTGGATCAAAATTGACACCCAAGATTACCAAGTCATTAACCACAGGCAGTGGCATACCATCCAGTATGAGTGCGGGGAAAGGAGGTCTCACTGTACGTGACCTAGACACGAGCATGGTCTTCGTCTTGCCCGCATTTAGCCTCATCCCCCACCTAGAACACTAAGAATCAATCACTTCCAAATCACGCTGAATGAATTTTGAAACCTCCAACCTATCACTAGGCTTATTGCAAGCAGCCAGCAAATTAACATCATCAGCGTAACCAACAAGCAAATTATTAACAAGATCAAACAGGTCCGCTGTGCATACGATGAACCACAAAGGGCCCAGAACACTACCCTGTTAGACACCAGAAACCACGTCCAAAAACTCACTCCTCTTCCCATCAACAAGTACACATTGACATCAGCCAGATAACAACTGACTAATTACCGCGAAAACTGGACCACCAATACCCATCAATCTCAGCTTATGGAGCAGCCCAAGGTGATTCACGCGATCAAAAGCAGCACTGCCTCATGACCCATCAAGAGCTGCTGTAACACATGAGAAATGTGTAGCAGATATATTAGCGCAGAAAGAAGACTAAGGTCAATGAATGTAAAGCAAAACAAATAGAATATGCATAAAGTGATACAAACACCACTGTAAAGAAATACACACTGCTAATGTATTACAAGTGAATGATTGGGAGTAACAGGTGATTTACAGGCCAGCAGCTCTTCATCTCACACAAGCTCAAGAGGAAGACATCAAGAAGGTACGGAGTAGTATCGCCAGAATATTATGAGGAACTAATTTGCAGTTAATATAAGGCTGGAACTTTCTCCGATCTCTGTGCTTTGACATTCAGCTGATGAGTTTGTTCATTCCAATTTTCCAGGAAGGGACGGGAAGTAAGCAAGCAACAAACTGCGTACTCTCACCTCGTGGATTTATTCAAAATAAGAGCCCGTTTATATATGATCTTTGCCTAATGTTCTGTTAAGGCATATATTGCAGCTCCGAAGAATTCGTCATCTTGTATAAGGATAAACTTTTCGAATGCTTAAGCCAATTCTTCTTACTTAAGAATGCGTTTTTTTGCACGAAAAGCTCGAACTATTTTACTTAATAGTTGTTAATCAGTAGGAGAGTTGTCAGGAGAATGTGGAGGATGTTTGCAACATTTCATAATTCAAATTTTGCAAATTGCGGATTGTAAGTTGGTAAGAACGAAGCCGCGTACTATCACGAATAAAAATTGTGCCACCGCTATTCACAAGTCTGCATTGGTTCTCATTAAATCTTTAAGTATAGGATCGATTTCCTTATAAAAATAAGACGACGATGTTACAGTTTTTCGTCCTTGCAAAAATGAATAATAAATAGCCCCGTTGCAGACCAACAAGATGCAGCGACTTACAAATATTTAGGGTCCAGCGACGGTTGCGGGTACCGTTTCGGAAACGCTGCACGCACATAACTCTTGCTTTACTATCGTGCCATATTATCGAAGAGCATAAGCATGCATTTTTCATTACACGTCAATAGAAAAATGACTCCTTGGAAACAATATGCAGCACACTGTGAAAGATTTTAAAACCCTATTTATTCGACGGACATTAACTTGCTATGGAATAGACTAACACATCTTTTTGAGTTTTCCATTTTATTATAATATGGAGCAAAATCTGTGCAGCACATATGGAGCTTTGACGACCAGTTTCAGAGAATTTATTCCCGGTATTTTGCTCAGCCACAGCATTTCAATTCATCGCGGGCACGAATGACTGGCTTTGGTCTCCATCTTGGTGCGTTTTAAGGCTCGCTCTCATTTCCCTGAACAGAATTTTTTTAACCATCTGTGAACGGCTTTGGTGTCCGCAGTAACGCTACCTAACGTCCGCTTGGTGTTCCGTTTTGAGCTTCCGAGGCCAAGAAGTCCAGCTTGTCGTCGTACAAGATAATCACTCGATATCATTCAGTGATCAGTTCAGTTAGAGAGCAATGGGAATCATTTGTACCAGTTATACTGGGTGGAATAAAAGCAAATCATGATTAAAAACAAAAATATGCATAAACGAATTTATAATTGGCAGGTCAAGAAATTTTAAGATCAAAATAGGATATACTAAGTGTGACAACCTAATAATACAGTAATATCGAAGGCCGTCCTCCAGTTCCTAAAAGAATTACAAATATCCTGAAATGAACCTGTGAAATATTCCCACTTTAGTAGCTACGAATCGTCGCTATGTCCGCTGATCAGTGGCGCCCAGGAAATTGGTATTGGTGAGCTGAAGGGGAGCTGGAGTAATTTGTGAAGGGGCTTCGCAATACATGCAAACATGTATGATGGTTAAATTGTAACGATACTGGAAGGTGAGGAAGGGTGAGTAAGGAAGGACTTGGTTCACTACTGGGGGAGCTGCTCAAGCCTCCGACGGAGACGCACCCCTTCCATGTCACCTTAGCAACACCACTACCACTGGTTCCATGTCACCTTAGCAACACCACTACCACTGGTTCCATGTCACCTTAGCAACACCACTACCACTGGTTACTCACTGTCTCCAAAGCGGTAGGCGACCCAGCGCTCGCCGTACCACCACGGCCACAGGTTCCAGTCGCACTTGACGGCCTTGCGGACGGTGGGATGGAAGGCGCGAGCTCGTGCTGACGACTCCAGAGAGTTCAGACTCACTGCTTCGTTTTCTGACAGCGCAGCCTGCAAGATATTGTAATATCGTCACTTAAACCCCTTACCGACCAGGCGCATCTCGGGGTACTCGATCGGACACTACAGTCTGCACACCAAAATTTCGGCATATTTATCCTATTGCCGTGCAGGTGGATCTCATGCACGGCCCAGACCAGTTAAAAATAGTACTATTCATATGTAAATTTATAAATTTGTCAGGTGATAAACCGTACCTAATTTAATGTAGTTTTCAGTTTTATCAATTAATTAGGATATATTTGGCATGAATAAATGAAAGAAAGAATAGATAAATGGAAATGAACAATGCGGATGTAGATTTTGGAACGATATGTGGATATCCATGGGCTATCGATTCAGACATCCAGTCCACTTGTAATTTAAATAAAGTATTCCAGCAATATGACACGTGTTACTTCGGTGGCGGTTTTGGCGATGAATTTTCACTTTGTTTGGGACAGACAAAGTGTGTTGGGGTTAGGTGAGGCATATTAGGTTAGCATCAGGTTAGACGAGATACGCTTAATTATCATAAGATAAATTGGAAGCGTTCTGGTCAACATCGTCACCAAAACCATCACTGTGGCATATAAAGTCAACATGTAACCTACACATGAGGATGTGCTTGTGCTGCACGCAGAGGTTCACATTAAACGCCGCCAGGAATTAATTTCCTGCGTAACAGAGACACAGTCGTAATAACCGTAATTACCATTGTTATAAATCCGTACTTGGATAGGTAATCCATCACAGGAACGGTCACTGTTGTCCCAACAAAAGAACAACGGACATAAAAGTCACATAAACTTGACACGTGGAACGCTGAAGGTCAAAGAGGGCATATGCGTGATGATACTCCCGTGCATACGAGCCGATGTTATTCCAACGGCTGTTGAAAGCAGCACTATACTCTTCCAGGTTTTTCCGCTTTGTTGACTAAACACGGCGGTCATTCGTACCTCCACAGCCTGTTGGTTAACTGATGCGACAGCTAACCCTTTTCCCGGCAAGCGACTATACGAGATTACTCCCATGTATAATGCTAAGCCTACGATATCAGTTTTCCAGCCGTCCAGTGAACCAATCAATATATAATTTCAGCACTATCACTAATGGCCTACAATTGGACATCACTACACTGCAACGCTCTGTTACAGAGATCCAGACATGACGGGAAGGGTAAAGTCAACTCGACCACACCCTCTACTTTGAAACCCATTGGTTCATTATGCAGATATAAGCCAACAGGCCCAATGCAGTGGAGTGTACGACACCAGTCGATCACAGATCAGCAAGAGCTATGGCGCCAGCGACGGGCGTCTCTATGTGACAGACCTGCGCCCCTCGATCCTCCTTAAGTTAATTATTTCTGGATAGGCAACAGCAAGCGGAGCGGACAGGTCACTGACTCGCACTGTGAAACGCTAGAAAGAACTTGCCGGCCTGCCTAACAGATATAAACGGGTGACTTTGAGCGTTCAATAGTCTCGGAGATCGGACGACGATGACGTTTGTTCGAATAGGTTGGTGCATTGTATTTATTAGTGTGCACACTACAGTCTCAGTTACAGTCGGTTAGTCGCCTCAGATGGGAACCGCACCCCCGTGGTTTCACTTTGATCTAACATTGAGTCATAGCCTACACAATACGTATTGTGTATTCTATGGCTGATATGGCTAATATTTTATTTTGAATGTGTTTGTTTATGTTACGCGGTAGGATTACCTTGTGTTAGTTCAGCTATGGGTCCAGCCGTAGAGGGACGTCACGCCGGTAAGCCTCTAGATTGATAACCACTGTGTCATACATTCTACTTCTGAAGTAAGTTTCGTGGCTGGGTGACGATGAATGCAGGTGGTAAAGGGATCAAGCAGCTCCACCTCAAGCCTGCTGCACGCGGTAGCTCATTACCTCCGCCAAGGAGGTTATGTTTTCGTCATGTTTGTCTGTCTGTCAAAAACTTTTGAACCGATTTGGACGAAATTTACAGGGATTGTTAGGTATGTTAGGAGGAACAGTTGATTAACTTTTGATGGAGATATGTCCATCCGTTTGTTTGTTTGCCTCATTTTTCTCAATGCTATAACTCAAAAAGTTATTGATGCATTTTATGAAATTAACATGAAGTGTTAGATATATAACAAAGAGTAGATGAGCAAATTTTGGTAATGATCCGTTTGTTCGTTCGTCACTGTTTTTAATTTTATGCTTGTCAGCACAGTAACTCAAAAAATAATGAATGGATCTTCATGAAATTTATAGGGGTTATTAGTAATGTTAAGACATAAGTGATTAAATTTTTGTGCTGATCGGTTTGTTCTTTTGTATGTTTGACTCACGTTTGTCTTAACGTTTGTTAGCACTATAAATGAAAAAGCTTTGAACGGATCTTCAAGAAAATTGCACAAGCTGTTATTACTATCAAAAGCGTGTTTACTAATCTAAAACCTCAAATATGTTTCTTTTAATACCAAAGTCTTGGTTAAACTTAAAAAACGATGGCAACGGAGACTTGGCGGAGGTATGCGCTCTCAGAGTGCTCTAGTTGTCCTGTGTTTTCACTGCAATGCGTTCGCAAGTTTGGTTGCGTCAGCGCTAGCACAGCCCTGTGTCTGCTAAAAGATTTACTGAAACAATAGCCGCCAAGTCAATTAGCTTAAGGAGAAAGTGTCACTTGCGAAAAATCTGATGTAGTATTGGATCTTGGGAAATAACAACTCAAAAAGCACCGCACTGTTGTTTCTTTCAACAATCGAAAGCTTTGAAGTGAAACGCAGGAGACAAACGAAACAAAAAGACCATTGCTTGCCACCGGCTCACTAGAAACCGACGTTTCACATGGACCTTATAGGATTAGTCGGATACACCATGTCAGTAACAGAAATGTTGGAATTACCTGCGTCAGTGCGGGGTTCATGAGAAGGACAAAGGCCGAGAGTTGGACGACCGCTGCACTGAGGAGAAGGACCATGGTTGGTCGCAACAAAGCCGCCACAGAGCTGCTCGCGTACACCTCACTGTCTTCTAGTTACTACAACCAGACATAACAAGTGTGAATAGTAATTATAGTTATAATAAATTTATCCATATAATAAGCAGAGAGCTCAAACGGAATCGCTCAATACATGTATTCTTTCGGAACCGTCTCTTAGCCGCCTGGTAAAGAATAACTCACAAAAGCTTACAGCAACCACGAATTTCTCGTCACGGCCGATCTACGTACGCGTGTTTTCAACGTATCCACTCATCCACTCGTTAGAATGTCTTACTGTGTCGTAGAAACAGCCAAAAAATGCCCTGGTTTCCGAGTTTTATCATACCTCAAATTTGAAGAGACGTTTGCAATTTTCCTATTGGCATTTAGTGAGGAAGCGGATTTGACGGCTAATATTTTAAAAGCTGTTTGTTGCGTACACAAAGTTGTGTTGACAACGTCGCTACAAAATATAGGGAAGAGTGGACGAGTGAATGCGTTCGAAATACTAACGTGTAGACAGGCCTAAAGAATGACAGTATATTGTTAACAGTCAGCACAGTGTGACAGTATGTGTCATATAATGGGCTAAGTTTCATTTCTCAACGTCTTCACTGCAACCAAGACCGATCGTGGAAGACATAAAAGAAATGTGAAAAGTCAAGTTACTCATTACTCAAGTACATCGAGAAACCCATTCATGGACACAGAGAATAGCAAAACAAGAGGAAGAGCAGTAACAATAAACCGTCAGAATGAAAGAATAAAAAAAAGTAAAATTGAGACGAAAGGCGAGATGTCTCGCACGCTGAAGTAATGATAAATTCCAGGCTAATCTGGATAAGCAGAAGCGACAACATTGATATCAATCCTTTTCTTCATCTCGCATACAAGGAATCCATCAGTGAAACCTAAAAGTAAGTATACCAAGGGAATTAAAAAAGTTCGCGGAATTTCTGAAAATATGTAACGTAACTTTAAGCTTTCTTACGTCCGTGCATATGAATTGCTCTGCCAAGTGATATTCTTCTCTGCGAATATATTCTACCAGCATAATTTGGCGTAGGTTGGTGCACTTGGATAGGCAAATGAGCGATTACTCATATGAGCATCACCTTGAAGCGTTTGGTATCGAAGTCACTGTAAGTTCGTTAGTATCAAATTTTCCTGCGCTTAGCTATCTGCGTGATGAGTGGTAATTGCGTTGCGTTCGAATGAACACGAAACAAATCTAAACCATTGTTGTGAGAGCGGATTAGAAACTCGTAATTCTTAGCAGTTTTATATTAACTAAAAGTGAAGGCCTCGTCTCACCGCTACCACCATTTGTTATGACCTGCCTTGCGTCATGTATATATAGCGGTCGAATGCAAGTTGTTATATCAGTCAGAATTTGACGTTATTGGATCAGTAACGACTATGCGAGAAAAAGTTTCGGCAATTTTTTTCAATTCCCCTCATATGTTAGTATGGAATATAGGAAATTTAGACAGCACCGAGAGATAATTTGATAATTTCTCATATTTATTTTGACCTCATACTGCCCGGTGCTCTGGTGAAAACTAGCCCTAGCTGGAGTAGCGAGGGAATCGAAACATAACGCAGCCGCCGCGTTCTGTATGACATGCTCTTGACGCCTCTAACCACTGAGGCACAAGAACAAGTAATGTAGGTGTTGCTGGTCTTTGGATGTCATCAACGAGTGTAAATGTTAATGGAGCAATGGAATCAATAAAATCGAGAAATAATAATAACTATCCGTTTTCTGCGAGTTTTTCCTTAAAACTGTAATAATCCTGTAGGATTAAACACCTGCATTAATGAATACGTACCGCAATCTTGTAGGGATTTAAACACAGCAACAGATAATCGGTATTCGAGAATTTGCCATCAATGGCGCAAAAGAATAATTTCACAGATCTAGCAGGTTACTCTCGGCAACAGCGTGCTTTAGAAGACACAAATTTTGGGCATTGCCATTGTGGACACGGAAAACAGACGTCACGAAGGCTAACCTATACAATCTCCCTGGGGATCTGCTCATCATAACATAGGATGACCAAACCTAACTAACCTAATCCTATGGCCCAACCTATGCCCCTTGAGGGGGCCGGGATTCAAAATGAGGGGAAAAGGACACGAAGTATCTCCGCATTCTCTAGAGAAGCAATTGATTTAAGCAAAGAAAACGTAAATTGCGATAGAAGAAGAGCGGCGACGCCACTGCATGTGAGGTAGCATGTTGCTTTACAGAAAATTGTGCATACGGGGTCGCTTTATTGGCTTTGACGGGTTTGGGGAAACTGTTCATTTTCCTCTCATTTCGGAAAATTTTTAGACATAACGGATGAATTTTACGGTGACTTCTATTGAAAGTGATTTAGGCTCAAGTCGTTGCAATTTTCACTGATGAAAATACCGCTAAGCCTGAAGACCGCCACGGCATGAGTGCACAGGCCTCCCTACACTTGACTAAACAGTAGAGGTCAAGCAGTGAACACACGTATCGAGCGTTATAAGCGTGGTGAAGAAGCACGAGTTCACAGTATCTGTCGATCAACCAATGCTGAAGATTTTTTTTATTCAAAAAGCAGTGGTCTATAAGTTCTATGTCTCGTTCAATTTTTCCGCAGTATGTGATTGACGTTTGCAGCATATCACACTCTCAGCCAAGCCCAGTTCCAGTAAAACATTTGGTAATTCCCAATTCCCGAGACATTCCCAAAGCAGGCGAATGAGGCAAAAAAGTTTGTACATTAAGCTTCAGGTTACACAGGCATTGTGAAGTATTAGAAAAGTGCAGAAATTTTGTGTGTACCGCTCACAGTAAGTACCTAGTCGTATATTTTTTATTTTCATGGTCCGCACGGCGCATCATGAAAGTAAAGAAAGCAATAGTTTGCATGTTGCCGGTCAGCTCGTACAATCACTGTGCCGGTAATCATGTGAAAGTGATCAAACACTCTCATGTGGGGCATGGCGCCTGCTGTATACAATAGTAAATTTATCAGTTACGAACACAGCTGCACAAGCTGTTCAACAGCAGCAACAGTAGTAAACTTGAAGAAATTGCTTTCGGTAGCAATTTATGAGCAGTCTCTTGATTCAACTTTTAGCGAAGAGCCTTTTAGATAGAGTATGAGCTCGTCTTCTGTGCTCTGTACTCGCAGTGCAAAATTACCTCCGCCAAAGATGTTAGGTTTTTGTTGTGTCTGTCTCTTAGTCTGTTTGTCAGTCTCTTAGTCTGGTATGCTGTTTGTCTGTCACAAGATAACTCAGAGAGTTGTGAACGGATCTTTACCAAATTTACAGGGATTGTTAGGATGTCAGCAGTAACAGAAGATTAACTTTTGGTGAAGATGCGTCCATCCGTATGTTTGTCAGTGTGCCTCTTTTTTCTAAGTACTATAATTCAAAAAATTATGAACGAATTTTTATGAAATTTACCGAGTTGTTAGGTATATAACGAACAGAAAAATATGACGAAATTTTTGTGATCTGTTTGCTCGTCTGTCTATTTCTGTGTTTGAGTTTCTGCTTTATTTGCAAAATAACTCAAAAATTTATGAATGGATTTTTATGAAATTTACAGGACTTGTTAATAATGTTAGAAGACATATATGATTAAATTTTTGCAATGATCGGTTTGTCTGTTTAACTAATCTTTATCAGGCTGTTTATTAGCAGCAAAACTCAAAAAGTTAAGAACGGATTCTAAAAAAAAAAAGAAATCTGATATAACTGTGAAAAGACACAAATGATTTGATTTTGTTGTTGATGCAAGGAAAATCATGGTTTAAGAACTAATTTGAAATTTTCGTTACCGTTGCCCTGCTTGGCGGAGGTATGCGCTTACAGAGTGCTTTAGTTATTATTATTATTATATTGTTATTGTCCCGCTATTTCCGAATCGGAGACAGAGTGCTTTAGTACCGGACCTTGTTTGCTCATGTAAGGGCCAGTATTCATTTTCCTAGTAAATGCTGTTTGAAACATCAAGAGGTGACATCATAATTTTCTAATATCCGGTGCAACTGTAGCGACAGTTGATGCATGAACGCGATGTTATGATACAGTAATATTTTGCAATAGAATGTTTGTAGCCTACAAGAAATAAGTAAAATATATGATTTTTCTTTACATTTACAAAAAGGCGGGTGCGAATATACCACGCGTCACGCACGCATTATTTACTTTGATAATTTTTGCCTTCCAGAAGAGCAAACATGAATTTTTGACCGCATTGTCACATTTTAATATATAGTTGATAGCCCAACATAGTTAAGAAGGTGCGAAGGAGTGAATAATCTTTAGATATTCATTTGGAGTGGATACATTTGACAACATGGGCAGTTGCTAATAATTGAGCTGAAATTTCAAAAATTAGTTTTTTGTCAATATAAGAAAGGCAAGGTGAAATAATATGCTCAAGATTATTCTAGCGTAACTGCACATCGATGTTTGTCTGCCACATACGGCAAGAAAATTTCCCATGATCATACTTATTCAAAAGCATAAGAATGCTAACCGGAACGAAAAAAGTATAGATTGGTCGTAACAAATCAAAACTCGCGCTTCTATGCCCGTTCAAAAACATAGGGCATGCACGCCTGAGCACTCCAGCAGTCAGAAAGAAAGAAAGGATAACTGGGTACGAAGAACCAACCTAACAAGCCGTACAGGTGTGTCGTCTGAAGAGATTTTGCAGGTGTACCGTATACCGAGACTGGAACAACCCACAATGACCACTACAGAGCGTAACTGTACTGAGTGGGATAATGGTTGGCGCGCTTTTATAGTAACGACCCTGCTGGCGGCGTTTTGGTTTGGAAGGCGTGACAATACCAAGCGGGATAATGACTGTGAATCTATAACCGCACGTGTCAAGTGCGCACAGGACAGTGTGTAGTTCAGGAGGCAGACTGGCATCGGAAGGGCAGAATAAGTCATTGACAACGGCAGTGATTTTAAAGGTGAATGTTAGGTACGTTAGGGCTAGACGAGGTACGTTATACTTAGACGAGATATAAATATCAGTGTTAGACGAGGTTAAATAGACTTAGACGATGCACTTTATGACTTGACAAGGTACTTTAGTATTAAACGAGGTATGTTAGAGTTAGGCGAGGGATGTTAGACTAGAATAGGGTTAGACGAAGAGCGGTCAAGAACGATGATAGATTAAAAAACATAGAATAGGGGCTGGTCGTCAAGGCCCTGAAAACACTTACCGTGAAAGCCCCGCTTCTGTCCCTCAGGGCCGGGGATAGAGCTGTGTATATACACAGCTTACACCTCTACGTATGATACGTTTGACAGTGGACCCTACTGTCTCCTCAATGGCGACTCGCCCACCAGGGTCCCTCGGGACGGTCCTGGCTCCTCTCCGGACCTGACCGTTATCTCAGCTCATCTTGCACTCGACTACTCCTGGTCTAC
>LQNS02276924.1:22147810-22170617 GCA_001587735.2 Parhyale hawaiensis | reverse complement strand
CGAGTGGACGGCCCCTTTCATGGCCTACCACACGAGAGAGACTAGAGGTGCCCAGCGTATGGGATCAGTTATCTCGATCAATGGTTCACCTCACGGAACAGAAAGGGGGATAAATATGTAGAGAACCAACGTAACTGAACAAAACTAACCATTTCAGCAGAAACTGCAGCCAGCTGCAACATAACCCGCGGAGCAGGCACTCAGGACAGCCCTCGATCACACGAGGAAACAGTCCAAAGACGCGCTGATGTACACAGTGCCATTCGGATTATGGAGGACTAGGGGACCCTGCACAAACCTGTGCAGGTTCACAGGGCCGTCACCAAATCATTCTGGGCACACAACCGACCGGCGCTGCCCACAAGTCGGTCAAGCAGACGAAAATGACTCTCGTCTGCCGAACCACACACAAGAGAGCATACTCCAACAAAGGAAGCAAAAAAGCACAAAAACATTTCCGGAATACTCTAACGTCCCCAAATACAGCGGGAACCTTAGGCAGCATCCCAATTTAACTAGAAGCACTAGAGATCAGACACCTAATGTGCGACTGAATTAAAGGTCGACTTCTGGACAAAAAGGACTCCAAGTACCTCAAGAAAGCTTGGCCCCTGAAGAATAGTGCCATAATTCTCGAGTAGAGAATCCGATGGTAAGCGAGTACGAGACCGACTGACAATCATAAACTTTGTTTTATCTGAATTCAGTTTTATACTCCATGAGGAGCACCATACGTCAGAGCCAAGTCTTTGTTTAAAAACCGGGTAACATCCTCACGCAAGCCAGGGACCGGTATTACCGCAACTAAGGTAAATCGTCAGCATAATTGACCATAGCATTTTCCAAGGAGGAAAATATATCACATGCGTACAAAACAAATTACAAGGGACCCAAAAGACTAACGTAAGGAACACCCAAAACCACCCTGATAAGTGTGCTCACGCAACTATCGACTGAAACGCGCGGCGTGTGTTTAGAAATAAAATCCCGATTGATTGACAATCTACCACCCACACCAAAAAATACCAATTTGTACACTATGCCTCTATGGTTGGCTCTAACAAACGCCGCATTGAGCTACAACTGAACGAGGCGCGCTTCTCAACGGCGATCCATCACCGATTGGACGAAGTGTGACACAGACAATAGACCACCATTGCAACCCAAGTTCTTTCTGTCTCAGACTGAACCGGTGCTAGCAACCAATCGTTCCAGCAAAGCGACTCAATTTGCGTGCCACCAATTGCTCAAACGTCTATGATAAAATTGATGTCGGAGATATAGGTCGGTACTTGCCTACGTATGGTGAGACAGGACCTTTAGGGAATAGGTGTAATATTTCCAGGTCGCCAACAGCGAGGAAAGCTGCCCCCATTGAATCAGGTAAGTGACACAGAGTTTAGGAGCCTGAGGCCAGCAAGGGAAAATGGGAAAATGCTAACAGGGTCCAATACACCATGTGGATAAAGATCCATTAAAAACGCTCACACAGTGCTAGACTTCCCAATGGGGAGAAATAAATTTTTTCTTTGATTGTTTGAACGCCCGCGAGGTAAAGCCAGGCCAACGGTGACATCCCAGCGGTAACGACAGGATCTCTCTCCTCGGCTTACTGCTGAAGTGAGCTGCTAGATGTTCTGCCTTAGAAAGGGGATCGACATCTATTGTATACCACACCGGGGTCAACGAGGGGCACCAGTGAGGGCTCAGTACCGGAAACTGAACTTTGCCATTCGCTCCACCTAAGATGTGGCTTATTTGCACTTAGTAGAAACTCTCTAGAGCCTCGCTTATGATGATCCTGGGCTGCTTCGTGCACACAATTGGCTTCAGCTCTACGCAAAACATATGCCTGTCACAAAGAACGGTCACGCGAACGTCTCCAAGCCCGAAAAGCTGCTTGGTTAACGTCATATGTCAATCAGCACTGGCCATCAAATCATTATTTGTCCCGTCATCGTACAAGAATGGACCGCTTTGGGATAAAACTTTTCAAAACCGATACACTCAAATCATTGAGTTCAGAGGTATAGGTCACCGCCCAAAATGCAACGCCAAGAAAACTCTTTACGGCCGCTACAATAGCATCCCAAATAGCGCCACCCTTGGTATCCACTTCCTTTCTGATCTCGACCACAGACACACTAGGTTCAACTCCAACAACAGAACAATTAAGTGGAAGTGGTCCGAGATACTAACAGCCACAGGTGGGCCACCGAAACACTGACGACATCAGGTACATCAGTCATGGCAGTCAAGACAATTTTCAAGAATATGAGTAGACGCTTGGACAAGCTGTGCCCAATTGGACAAGGTGCAAATGTCCAAAGCAGCTTCACCATGGATATTAGTTGGTGCTGCCAAACCCATCCACTCGTTACACATTCAAATCTCTGGCAAAAACGAACACTAATTTGGGATGCAAATCCAGGATCGATGCCATTGCAGATAGGGGTCAGTCATAAATTGAATCGTTAGTAGAAGGATTCCTATACAATGAGAAGAAATAGAAATTATTAAGTCGACTATAATAAATCCTGACAACCATTGTCTCATGAATGTGCATTCATTCTCTAATACCATTAAGGACAAAAGCCATCCCTGATGAAAATGGCCAATCTACAGAAACTAAGTCCAACTCCAAATGGCTTGCGGAGAGGAGGCTGGAATCATGCCAGGGCAATTTCCGTGTCGCGCCTCCTACTCGACGAGAGTCTCAGTGCAGCACAGGACATCAGCTTCCCCCCCCTCCCACTCCGGGATACAAGCCCAGCTATTATTATTATTAAAATACAGCAGACTGGCGACGTGAGAAAGGAGGAAAACTCCATTAGGTTGTCTAGTGTCTACCCTCACGCAACCAGCCCAAGAAGACAGAAGAAAACAGAGAGAATTAAAGATCATAGAATTACTCTGTTTACCAAGTGTTTAGAGCTGCCAATGCTAGCACCAACAAAAGCCGGGCCATCAAAATCATTCTAAATATTTTCACAGGATGGAACAAATGTACGAGAATACTGGCTTTTACAAGATGAAGGGCACCAATACGTTAGCCGCTCTCGAGCAAATGGCTCCGGAAGAAAGAGCGCCACGGTTCTTGTAAACACAACTGAGTCTGTTTGTGTGGAGATAAAAGATATATAAAATTTTAGCTCAGCTGCCAAGTCGATTGACTTAGCAAGTCTCGCTTTTAAAAATCCGGATGTCCCTTGTAGTTCGGAGCGCATTAGAACTGAGAAAGCAGTTCGCTTTCCTAGTGCTTAAAGTTGAAACGGGCACCTGCACACATTCGAAAGCTGGGTTAAAGGGAGCACGTTCATTTGATGCGTGAGTGAATCGGCCTGTAGATACAATCATATTGACTCTCCAAGGTATACAGTTCCTAATGCTATTATACCTGAAGTATAACCTAAAAAAAAAACAGTCCAGCCCATCTCATAAAAACTGGCAATAGAATAAATGAAGCAACACAAAGTTTAGCGTTTCTAATGTTTGTGTACAACTTATTGCTGACTTACTGCCGCATGGAAAGAGAACCCAGTAAAAGTCAAGGTCACTTTTCATGGTGACAGGACTTACTTGAGACACGTATTTGCTTCCATGTGCCGGATGCCATTCGAAATAGCCTGCTGGTCAACCGTTTCTGAAATAAAACGTAATATTACAATTGTATCTGAAAGGATATATAAAAAACTCTTTGAACGTAGATGAACGTGAATGAAAGCTACTAATCGTATCTGAAATAAAACGAATTCTTATTAACGTACGTGACATAGAAGGAAACCGTATGAGCGTATATATCTGGAATACCGTGGAATAGAACCTTGTAGACGGTCCGGAATAGAACCGAAATGTTATGCGGTACTTCTTGGTGGCGCACGTGTCCCTTTCCCACTGAACGATACAGAGGCAGCGGCTAATTCCTAATGCACGGTAATTTAGACTAGAATGGCGACGGAGTATAAATTTAATGTAATTTCTCTATCGCCCTTTCAAAAGCAAGTTACAGTAACACATGAGGCATCTATCAAGAATTGTAGGAATAATACGAGAAGTGCAGTAACGCCTTAAATGATACCAAATGCTGCAGTGGGCATCTTAGTCTTCCTGTTATATAATCGCAAGAGCACCCACCGTCTACATGAGGACGAATAATTTGCTCTGACAGATCTTTATCTCTCAGACTCGTTTTCAAGATATTGCTGCATTGATTCTCCTGTTTGATCTTCGATTTCAAATGTCAAGAATGACACGGACGACTAAATTCTTTGGCAGAACAGGAAAGTCAATTTCGTTGTGCTGATTGAATGCACCAGCTTACCTGACACAAAAATAGAACCCATTGTGTAAATACACATAAATATATTTATTTATAATGTCAGTGCGCTATCACGATTGAAGAAAACAGATGCAACAAAAATAGGTCAGTTTGGAGATTGTGGCCGTCCTGTCACCCTTCGTTGAAAACAGAGAGGCGAAAATTAAACCAGGTAGCAGATGATGGCAAAGAAACTGTCTTCAGTATTGAATACACTTCTTGTTTTACTAAACTGAAATCTTGTCCACGAAGACATTTGAAGTATCTGTCAACACTCTAATAGATCTTCATTTTTGCTTTCTTCCCACAGTTAAATCGCAACGCGCAAAATTGAGCTGATGATTAACGAAGCGAAGGCCAAGACATTCTTTAGAGATCCAAAGAGTTTTAATAAAAGGAGATAGCAACTGCTACGGAAAACGGCAGCTAACTCTCTCCCCAAGGCAGAAGCCTTTTTGACTTATAGTACTTCCTACTTGGTGGGAAGCGAAGGCTGGGAGTCTGTGATTGGGGGAAAGCGAGAAGCCACCGAATGGGGAAAATTGCCCTGACAAGTACGGCCATATGTGGCTGCATTCCCATTTTCTATCGAAGCTCCTTGGTGATATACTTGATGGGAGCGACGAAAACGGGGTTTCAAATTGCAGTCGTTACTTTTACTAGATTAAAATTTTTTCATCGATTATACAACTTTTCGGGTGAATGGAAGAGTTTCGAAAATGTGATAACTTGGCGCATCAATCATATGCTGAGGAACGGTGGTATTTCAAAGCTTAATTATAGGGAACTATTGCACTGGATCTCAGCGTAGAAAAGGAAAGATTGTACTGGTCAGCAAATTAAAACGAAGCGCGCTTACTTCTTTTCAAGGCTATGTACGGCAGTTGCATGACGTTCTTTGTTATCAAATGAACGAAAAAATATTGTAAACGATGAACCAGAGCGTGCAAACTTTCTACTGTCATTTTTGAAGGCTGGGCACCTTAGTTCATAAAGCAACAATTGGAAATAGCTGAAGCCTGATCGCTGTTGTATTCGAGTAACAGATTGTTACAAGCTGTTCACGGAGCTAAATAAATTATATGGAGAAAGCCTGAAGTTAAATATTGAAGTCCACTTTGCATGGACATTATTATTATTATTAAAATACATTAGACTGGCGACGTGGGAACGGAGAAACTCCATGAGGTTGGCGTACCCCATTGCAACCAGCAAATCGAGCGAAGAAAAAAAAAAAAGACAGAGAAGATCCGAGATCACAGAATTGCTCTGTTTACAGAACGTTTAGAGCTGCTAATATCCGCACCAGCAAAGACAGAGCCATCAATAGTTCAATACCATTCCAAACATCCACACATGATGGAAAAAACGAATTAGAATATTGGCCCGTATGGATTCGAAACGGTTTCACGGCAAACTCATGAAGAGCACAAGTACGCTGAGTATACCTCACCCGAACAAATGGCTCCGGAAGAAACTCAGACAGTGGATGACTAGGGCAATTATGTATCTTATATAGAAAGCAGACCCCACCAACTTTGCGACGATGCGCCAGATCACAAGGCACAACACCATCCAGCATGAACGCACATCGACGAACCACTCTGTCAAGCAAACACATATGACAATCGGCACCAGAACCCCAGACTATGGAGCAGTATTCCAAAAGAGTCAGGACATAGCAATTAAAGCAGCGACGTGTCAGTTCTACCGAGCCAAACACCCTCCCAGCACGCCTCATAAGACCAATTTTCTGCGATGCTCGTGAGGCAACTGAACAAATGTGGGGCTCAAACGTCAACTTTGGATCAAAATTGACACCCAAGATTACCAAGTCATTAACCACAGTGAGTGGCATACTATCCAGTATGAGTGCGGGGAAAGGAGGTCTCACTGTACGTGACCTAGACACGAGCATGGTCTTCGTCTTGCCCGCATTTAACCTCGTCCCCCACCTAGAACACTAAGAGTCAATCACTTTCAAATCACGCTGAATGGATTATGAAACCTGCAACCTATCACTAGGCTTATTGCAAGCAGCCAGCAAAGTAACAGCATCAGCGTAACCAACAAGCAAATTATTAACAAGATCGAACAGGTCCGCTGTACAAACGATGAACCACAAAGGGCCCAGAACGCTACCCTGTTAAACACCAGAAACCACGTCCAGAAACTCACTCCTCTTCCCATCAACAAGTACACATTGACGTCTGCCAGATAACAACTGACTAATTACCGCGAATACTGGACCACCAATACCCATCAATCTCAGCTTATGGAGCAGCCCAAGGTGATTCACGCGATTAAAAGCAGCACTGCCTCATGATCCCATCAAGAGCCAGCTGTAACACATGAGAAATGTGTAGCAGACATATTAGCGCAGAGAGAAGACTAAGGTCAATGAATGTAAAGCAAAACTAGTAGAATATGCATAAAGTGATACAAACAGCAGCGTGAAGAAACCTCACACAAGCTCAAGAGGAAGACATCAAGAAGGTACGGAGTAGTATCGCCAGCATATCATGAGTGGAACTAATTTGCAGTTAATATAAGGATGGAATTTTCTCCGATCTCTGTGTTTTGACGTTCAGCTGATGAGTTTGTTCATTCCAATCTTCCAAGAAGGGACGGAAAGTAAGCAAGCAACAAACTGCGTACTCTCATCTAGTGGATTTACTCAAAATAAGAGCCCGTTTATATATGATCTTTGCCTAATATTCTGTTAAGGCATATATTGCAGCTCCGAAGAATTTGTCATCTTGTATAGGGATAAACTTATCGAATGCTTCAGCCAATTCTTCTCTACTTAAGAATGTGTTTTTTTTTCTTTTTGCACGAAAAGCTCGAACTATTTACTTAAATAGTTGTTAATCAGTAGGAGAGCTATCAGGAGAATGTGGAGGATGTTTGCAAAATTTCATAATTCAAATATTGCAAATTGCGGATGGTAAGTTGGTAAGAACGAAGCCGTGCACTATCACGAATAAAAATTGTGCCACCGCTATTCACAAGTCTTTATTGGTTCTCATTCGTTTTTTAAGTCTAGGATCGATTTCCTTATAATAATAAGCCGATGATGTTACAGTTTTTCGTCATTGCAGAATTGAACAATAAATAGCCCCCTTTCAGACCAACAAGATGCAGCGACTTACAAATATTTAGGGTCCAGCGACGGTTTCGGGTACCGTTTCGGAAACTCTGGACGCACATTAACTCTTGCTTTACTATCGTGTCATATCATCGAAGAGCATAAGCATGCATTTTTCATTACACGTCAATGGAAAAATGACTCCTTGAAAACCATATGAAGCACACTGTGAAAGATTTTTAAACACTGTTTCTTTGATGGACATTGACTTGATATGGAATAGACTAACACATCTTTTTGAGTTTTCCATTTTATTATAATATGGAGCAAAAGCTGTGCAGCACATATGGAGCTCTGACGACAAGTTTCAGGGAATTTATTCCCGGGATTTTGCTCAGCCACAGCATTTCAATTCATCACGGGTACGAATGACTGGCTTTGGTCTCCAGCTTGGTGCGTTTTAAGGTTCTTATTTCCCTGAACAGAATTTTTGCTAACCATCTGTGAGCGGCTCCGGTGTCCGCAGTAACGCTACCTAAAGTCCGCTTGGTGTTCCGTTTTGAGCTTCCGAGACAAAGAAGTTCAGCTTGTCGTCGTACAAGATAATCACTCGATATCATTCAGTGATCAGTTTGGTTAGAGAGCAATGGGAATCAGTTATACCAGTTATACTGAGTGGAATAAAAGCAAATCAAGGTTAAAAACTAAAATATGCATAAACGAATTTATAATTGGCAGGTCAAGAAATTTTAAAATCAAAATAGGATATACCAAGTGTGACAACCTAATAATAATATCAAAGGCCGTCCTCCAGTTCCTAAAAGAATAACAAATATCCTGAAATGAACCAGTGAAATATTCCCACTTTAGTAGCCGCGAATCGTCGCTAAATCAGCTGATCAGTGGCGCCCAGGAAATTGGCATTGGTGAGCTGAAGGGGAGCTGGAGTAAAAAGTGAAGGGGCTTCGCAATACATGCAAACATGTATGATGGTTAAATTGTAACAGTACTGAAAGGTGAGGAAGCGGGAGTTAGGAAGGACTTGGTTCATTACTGGGGGAAGCGACTCAAGCCTCCCACGGAGACCCTCCCCTTCCATGACCCCTTAGCACCACCACTACAACTGGTTACTCACTGTCTCCGAAGCGGTAGGCGACCCAGCGCTCGCCGTACCACCACGGCCACAGGTTCCAGTCGCACTTGACGGCCTTGCGGACGGTGGGATGGAAGGCTCGAGCTCGCGCTGACGACTCCAGAGAGTTCAGACTCACTGCTTCGTTTTCTGACACCGCAGCCTGCAAGATATTATAATATCGTCACTTAAACCCCCTTACCGACCAGGGGCAACTCGAGGTACTCGATCGGACACTACAGCCTGCACACCAAAATTTCGGCATATGTATCCTATTACCGTAACGGTGGATCTCATGCTCGGCTCAGTCCAGTTTGAAATAGTACTATTCATATGTAAATTTATAAATTTGTCAGGTGATAAACCGTACCTAATTTAATGTGATTTTCAGCTTAATCAATTAATTAGGATAAATTTGGCATGATTGAAAGAAAGAATAGATAAATGGAAATCTAAGAATATTTCTTAAATAATAATCTTTTCAAAATTTAGAACCTGAATTTACCACAGAAAACTTTTGCCTCAAGATCGCTTCCAAATGAATGCCGAAGGATTATCGTCTTCGGGCGTCATTGTGTCTTCCATTTATAGCGCGTAAGGAGTCATCTACAAAATGCGCACTTTCGTCTTGTTTTAACTTAAAGGAATAGCGGTAAATATGGGGCCAGTTCAGCTTGGCCCCGGCCCCAAAGAACTCCGTGAGCACTCACTCCGGAGCAGTTGGACTGCATGGGACGTGTAGCGCCCTCGCACTCACTTGTGAAAGGGGACCCTCAACAATCCATTGCGCGAAATGACAAAATACTGAAGTTGCATGAAACGTTAGCGCCTGATAACCTTCCCTCAATTATGAATAGGATTCCTAAGAGATAACTAGTTAGTGTAAGGCGCGTTTTATCTAAGATTGTCTCTGAAAACTTGGGCAGCATATATATTTTTCACTGCCTCTCTAATGCCACCCACACATTATTTTTATTATTCAAGGTCTGAATTGAACAGCAGGCGAACTGGCGCCACCCTGTTACTCGTAAAGAGATACTTTAGCCGCTACTGGTATTCGTATAGAAATACACACTTATTATATTGCTTGAAACGTGGGTAAAATAGATCAAAATTTGGGGTAAGAAGAGGAATGGAGGACTGCTGGGATTATTTTGGAGTACCTGAGGGACTAAACTTGTACCGTGAACATTTCTGGCTAATGTCATTTCAAGTATCCCCAGAGGAAAAGAAGCTCACAAATCACCAGGGCTTTATATAATCAGATGGTGGTGGTCACTCCGGGAGTGGGGGGGGGGCAAAAGATAAATTCCTATTGATGACGTTTCTTTTTAAACATATTCATTATTCACACGTACGCGCGTATGGAAGAAGAACTTATTGCCTAGGGAAAATTGCATATTTTGTGGAAAACCTACAATATTGACGGATGAATAAATTAAGGTAACTCTATGGGATTAATGTATCATACAGAAGTCTGTAAATGATATGCATTATTGAGACGGGTAATAGAGACGGTGTGTACAATAACAATAGGCAGATAGGCCTAGCGACGGTACAGCATGTTGTGCTCGACAGGTAAATATGACTAGGTGCATGGCTATAGCTCATTGACAGCGGTGTGGAAACTGTCCGGGCCGTTGTGAACAGATTAAGGGCATGTTTAATTGGGCGCAAAGTTAACCCCCGAGGCTTGACCTATCCGAAACTTCAAGCAAAGCTTTGGCTTTGCTACGTTGAATCGTGTTTCAAGTGTTATAGACGCAACGTGATTAAGTTGAGCCGGCTGAAGGCTCTAGTTTACGGAGCAAGATTGAAATTCTAAAACCCTCATGGGTAACCGAATTCCGTAACTAAGAATCAATGCCAGAAACTCAATTCAGTAGATCGAAGTCAGTGAAGTTGCGAAAAACCAAACTGTAAAGGACTAATTTTACCGCCCAATCGAACATGCCTTACGCGCGGGTGGTAAAATTGAAATGTCATTTCTGTACTAAGAAGGAAAACCGCATTCATATTTAGGTAAAGTTTGAATTTAACATATATACATGGGGAGTTTTGCTGACGAATATGATATAGAGAAGCTTCCCCACAGCTGGTACATTGAGTGTTGAGTAGAGATGGAGACCGAAAGTGTTCAACGAGAGAACAACCACTAGAACTTTGTAGCTCTGGCGACGAGTATATGTTCAATTCCTAATGCGATAGTGTTTTTAAGACATTATTACTTAGCCGTGTGGAAGAATGCCCGAAAAAATGATAATTCATAGAAAAAAAGAAAATGGCGGATCATATAATTTTATACAGCAAAGGTAGGACGGCAGTAAGATCAGGATATGCACGCATCGAGTGGCAATCATATGGCAATGCAATTCCAAGCAATAGAATGCTGTTAATGCAAACGGAATAATAAGTAGGTCAACTAACAAGAGAGTCAAGCAACGAAAGGGGTTAAGTGATGATGGGAAGGAGCATGGCGTCACTGATGGGTCAAGGGCTGGGAGATACCAATTTGGTTGGTGCGGGATGGGAGTGTAAGTTGTTCGATTGACGGCTCTTCCCTGTACTAATGTACGACCTACCACCGAAACAAAGTAAAATTGTTGAGTACGGAGTAGTGAGTAGCTGACCAACAAATTCTGAGAGTTGAAGTTGCAGCATATAGCATACTGTCTAATTCAGTACGGAAATCATATTTTAACAGAAATCATTTTTTAACAATGCGGATGTAGATTTTGTAGAGAGATGTGGGTATCTATGAGCTAAGGATTCAGACATCCAGTCCACTTGTTATTTAAATTAATTATCCCAGCAATATGCCACGCGTTACTTACTTCAGTGACGGTTGTGGCGATGAATATTCACTATGTTAGGGACAGACGAGGTGCGTTGGGGTTAGCTAGGTGAGGCATATTAGGTTAGCATTGGGTTAGACGAGATACGCTTAATTATCATAAGATAAATTGGAAGCGTTCTGGTCAAAATCGTCGCCAGAACCATCTTTGTGGCACATAAAGTCAACATGTAACCTACACATGAGGATGTGCTTGTGCTGTACGCAGAGGTTCACATTAGACCGCGCCAGCAATTTAATTTCCTGCGTAACAGAGACACAGTCGTAATAACCGTAATTACCATTGTTACAAATCCGAACTTGGATAGGTAATGCATCACAGTAACGGCCACTTTTGTCCCAACAAAAGAACAACGGACATAAAAGTCACATAAATTTGACACGTGGAAGGCAGAAAGTCAAAAAGGGCATATGCGTGATGAGACTCCAGTGCATACGAGCCGATGTTATTCCAACGGCTGTTGAAAGCAGCACTATACTTGTCCAGGTTTTTCCGCTTTGTTGACTAAACACGGCGGTCATTCGTATCTCCACGACCTGTTGATGAATTGATGCGACAGCTAACCCTTTTCCCGGCACGCGACTATACGAGATTACTCCGATGTATAATGCTATGCCTACGATATCAGTTTTTCAGCCGTCCAGTAAACCAATCAATATATAATTTCAGCATAATCACTAATGGCCTACAATTGGACATCACTACACTGCAACGCTCTGTTACAGAGATGAAGACATGACGGAAAAGGTAAAGTCAACTCGACCACACCCTCTACTTTGAAACCCACTGGTTCATTATGCAGATATAAGCCAACAGGCCCCATGCAGTGGAGTGTACGACACCAGTCGATCACAGATCAGCAAGAGCTATGGCGCCAGCGACGGGCGTCTCTATGTGACAGACCTGCGCCCCTCGATCCTCTTTATTTCTGGATAGGAAACAGCAAGCGGACAGGTCACTGACCCGCCCTGTGAAACGCTAGAAAGAACTTGCCGGCCTGCCTAACAGATATAAACGGGTTACTTTGAGCGTCCATATCAGAGCCTCTAGCCTGCTGCTACTGCAAACAAGCTTATCCAACCACGTAACATAAATAATCACACGTGTGATGTCAGAGTCAATGTCAGCCAATCAGCGGAGTCTACCCTTGGCGTGGGGGCACCAAAGTGAAACTAGATGCATTGAGTCACAGCCTTCACAATACGTATGGTGTATTCTATGGCTGATATGGCTAATATTTTATTTTGAATGCGTTTGTTTATGTAACGCGGTAGGATTACCTTGTGTTAGTTTAGCTATGGGTCCAGCCGTAGAGGGACGTCAGTCACGCCGTTAAGCCTCTAGATTGATATTCATTGTGTCATACAGTCTGCTTCTGAAATAAGTTTCGAGGCTGGGTGACGATGAATGGAGGTGGTAAAGGGATCATGCAGCTCCACCTCAAGCCTGCAGCACGCGGTAGCTTATTGTCCTATGTTTTCACTGCAATGCGTTCGCAAGTTTGGTTGCGTCAGCGCTAGCACAGCCGTGTGTCTGCTAAAAGATTTGCTTAAACAATAGCCGCCAAGTCAATTAGCTTAAGGAGAAAGTGTCACTTGCAAAAATTCTGATGTAGTATTGGATCTTGGGAAATAAGAACTCAAAAAGCACCGCCCTGTTGTTTCTTTCAACAGTCGAAAGCTTTGAAGTGAAACACAGGAGACAAACAAAACAAAAAGACCATTACTTGCCACCGGCTCACTAGAAACCGACGTTTCACATGGACCTTATAGGATTAGGCGAAAACACTATGTCAGCGACAGAAATATTGGAATTACCTGCGCCAGAGCGGGGTTCATGAGAAGGACAAAGGCCGAGAGTTGGACGACCGCTGCACTGAGGAAGAGGACCATGGCTGGTCGCAACAAAGCCGCCACAGAGCTGCTCGCGTACACCTCACTGTCTTCTAGTCACTACAACCAGACATAATACGTGTGAATAATAATTATAGTTATAATAAATTCAACCATATAATAAGCAGAGAGCTCAAACTGAATCGCTCAATACCTGTATTCTTACGGAACCGTCTTTTAGCCGCCTGGTAAAGGATAACTCACAAAAGCTTACAGCAACCACGAATTTCTCGTCACGGCCGATCTACGCGTTTTTTCAACGTATCCACTCGTTCGAATGCGTTACTGTGTCGTAGAAACAGCAAAAAAAAAAAAAAAATGCCCTGTTTTCCGAGTTTTATCATACTTCAAATTTGAAGAGACATTTGCAATTTTCCTATTGGCATTTGGTGAGGAAGCTGATTAATTTGACGGCTAATATTTTAAAAGCTGTTTGTGGCGTACACAAAGTTGTGTTGACAACGTCGCTATTAAATATACGGAAGAGGGGACGAGTGAATGCGTTCGAAATATAAACGTGTAGACAGGTCTGAAAAATGATAGTATATTGTTCACAGTCAGCACAGTGTGACAGTATGTGTTATATAATGGGCTAAGTTTCATTTCTCAACGTCTTCACTGCAACCAAGACCGATCGGGGAAGACATAAAAGAAATCTGGTAAGTCAAGTTACTCATTACTCAAGTACATCGAGAAACCCATTCATGGACACAGAGAATAGTAAAACAAGAGAAAGAGCAATAACAATAAACCGTCAGAATGAAAGAATAAAAAAAAAGGAAAATTGAGACGAAAGGCGAGATGTCTCGCACGCTGAAGTAATGAGAAATTCCAGGCTAATCTGGATAAGCAGAAGCGACAACAACATTTATGGCAATTATTTTCTTCATCTCGCATACAAGGAATCCATGTGAAACCTAAACGTAAGTATACCAAGGGAATTAAAAAAGTTCGAGGAATTGCTGAAAATATGTAACATTACTTTAAGCTTTCTTACGTTCGTACAAATGAATTGCTCTGCCAAGTGTGATGTTCTTCTCGGCGAATTCACTTAACCAGTTTTGGCGTAGGTTGGTGCACTTGGATAGACAAATTAATGAGCAATTACTCATATGAGCATCGCCATGAAGCGTTTCGTATCGAAGTCACTGTAAGTTCGTTAGCATCAAATTTTCCTGCGCCTTGCGATCTGCGTGATGAGTGTTAATTGCGTAGCGTTCGAATGAACAGGAAACAAATCTAAACCTTCGTTTTGACAGCGGATTAGAAAATCATAATTTTTAGCAGTTTTACATTAACTAAAAGTGGAGGCTCGTCTCACCGTTGCCACCATTTGTTATGACCTGCAGCTTGCGTCATGTATATATAGCGGTCGAATGCAAGTTGTTATATCAGTCAGAATTTAACGTTATTGGATCAGCAACGACTATACCAGAAAAATTTTCGGCAATTTTTTCAATTCCCCTCATATGTTAGTATGGAATATAGGAAATTTAGACAGCACCGAGAGATAATTTGATAATTTCTCATATTTATTTTGACTTCATACTGCCCGGTGCTCGGGTGAAAACTAGCCCTGGAGTAGCGAGGGAATCGAAACCTAATGCAGCCGCCGCCCTCTCTGTAACATGCTCTTGACGCTTCTAACCACTGAACCACAAGAACAAGTAAGTATACTGCGTAGTGGCCGGTCTTTGGATGTCATCAACGAGTGTAAATGTTAATGGAGCAATGGAGTCAATAAAATCGAGAAATAATAATAATAAATATACGTTTTCTACGTGTCTTTCCCTAAAACTGTAATAATCCTGTAGGATTAAACACCTGCATTAATGAATGCGTACTGCAATCTTATAGGGATTTAAACACAGCAACAGATAATAGGTATCCGAGAATTCGCCATCAATGGTGCAAAAGAATAATTTCACAGATCAAGCAGGTTACTCTCGGCAATAGCTTGCTTCAGAAGACACAAATTTTGTGCATTGCCATAGTGGACACAGAAAACAGACGTCCCGAAGGCCTAGCTAATGGCTAAGGTAACCAATACAATCTCCCTGGGGGATCTGCTCATCATAACATAGGATAACTAACCTAGTCCTATGGCCCAACCTATGCCCCTTGAGGGGGCCGGGATTCAAAACGAGGGAAAAGGACACGCCTGGGGGATCTGCTCATCATAACATAGGATGACCAAACCTAACTAACCTAATCCTATGGCCCAACCTATGCCCCTTGAGGGGGCCAGGATTCAAAAAGAGGGGAAAAGGACACGAAGTATCTCCACATTCTCTAGAGAAGCAATTGATTTAAGCAAAGAAAACGTAAACTACGATAGAAGAAAAGCGGCGACGCCACTGTGAGGTAGCATGTTGCTCTACAGAACGCTGTGCATACGGGGTGGCTTTATTGGCTTTACGGGAAAATTTTTAGACATAACGAATGAATTTTACGGTGACTTCTATTGGAAGTGATTTAGGCTCAAGTCGTTGCAATTTTCACTGATGAAAATACCGCTAAGCCTGAAGACCGCCATGACAAGAGTGCAGAGGCCTCCCTATACTTACTTCGTTATCGTTACGTTGCGGCGCATCCCCTTCGAAGGTATTAGCGCCCTATAGACCTCCCTACACTAGACAAAACAGTAGAGGTCAAGCAGTGAACACACGTATCGAGCGTTATAGGCGTGGTGAAGAAGCGCGAGTACACAGTATCTGTCGATCAACCAATGCTGAAGACTTTTTAGTTAAAAAGCAGTGGTCTATAAGTTCTATGTCTCGTTCAATTTTTCCACAGTATGTGATTGACGTCTGCAGTATATCACGCTCTCAGCCAAGTCCAGTTACAGTAAAACATTTGGTAATTCCCAATTCCCGAGATATTCCCAAAGCAGGCGAATGAGGCAAAAAAGTTTGTTCATTGAGCTTCAGGTTAGACAGGCAGTGTGAAGTATAAGAAAAGTGCAGAAATTTTGTGTGTACCGCTCACAGTAAGTACCTAGTCGTATATTTTTTTTATTTTCATGGTCCACACGGAGCATCATCAACGTAGAGAAAGCAATAGTTTGTGTGTTGCCGGTCAGCTCGTCAGCTCGTACAATCACTGTGCCGGCAATCATGTGAAATAATAATTAAGAGATCAAACACTCTCATGTGGGGCATGGCGCCTGCTGTATACAATAGTAAATTTATCAGTTACGAACACAGCTGCACAAGCTGTTCAGCAGCAGCAACAGTAGTAAACTTGAAGAAATTGCTTTCGGTAGCAATTTATGAACAGTCTCTTGATTCAACTTTTAGCGAAGAGCCTTTTAGATAGAGTATGAGCTCGTCTTCTGTGCTCTGTACTCGCAATGCATAATTACCTCCGCCAAAGATGTTAGGTTTTTGTTGTGTCTGTCTCTTAGTCTGGTACGCTGTTTGTCTGTAACAAGATAACTCGATCTGATCAGAGAGTTGTGAACGGATTTTTTCGAAATTTACAGGAATTGCTACGCATGTCAGCAGTAACAGAAGATTAACTTTTGGCGAAGATCCGTCCATCCGTATGTTTGTCAGTGTGCCTCTTTTTTCTTAGTACTATAATTCAAAAAAACTGTTATAACTGTCATAAGACACAAATGATTTGATTTTGTTGTTGATGCAAGGAAAATCATGGTTTAAGAACTAATTTGAAATTTTCGTTACCGTTGCCCTGCTTGGCGGAGGTATGCGCTTACAGAGTGCTTTAGTACCGGACCTTGTTTGCTCATGTAAGGGCCAATATTCATTTTCCTAGTAAATGCTGTTTGCAACATCAAGAGGTGACATCATAATTTTCTAATATCCGGGGCAAATGTAGCGACAGTTGATGCATGAACGTGATGTTATGAACCAGTTATATTTTGCATTAGAATGTTTGTAGCCTACAAGAAATAATTAAAATATATGATTTTTCTTTACATTTAAAAAGGCGGATTTGAATATACCATGCTTCACGCACGCATTATTTACTTTGATAATGGTTGCCTGCGAGAAGAGTAGACATGAATTTTTGACCGCACTGCCACTTTTTAATATATAGTTGATAGCCCAACATAGTTATGAAGGGGCGAAGGAAGTGAATAATCTTTAGATATTCATTTGGAGTGGATACATTTGACAACATGGGCAGTTGCTAATAATTGAGCTGAAATTTCAAAAATTAGCTTTTTGTCAACATAAGAAAGGCAAGGTGAAATAATATGCTCAAGATTGTTCTAGCGTATCTGCACATCGATTTTTGTCTGCCACATACGACAAGAAAAATTTCCCATGATCATACTCATTCAAAAGCATAAGCATGCTAACCGGAACGAAAGAAGTATAGATTGGTCGTTACGAATCAAAACTCGCTCTTCTACGCCCGCTCAGAAACATAGGGCATGCACGCCTGAGCACTCCAGCAGCCAGAAAGAAAGAAAGGATAACTGGGTTCGAAGAACCAACCTAACAAGCCGCACAGGTGTGTCGTCTGAAGAGATTTTGCAGGTGTACCGTACACCGAGACTGGAACAACCCACAATGACCACTACAGAGCGTAACTGTACTGAGTGGGATAATGGTTGGCGCGCTTTTATAGTAACGACCCCGCTGGCGGCGTTTTGGTTTGGAAGGCGTGACAACACCAAGCGGGATAATGACTGTGAATCTATAAC
Organism: Parhyale hawaiensis; assembly: GCA_001587735.2. NCBI lineage: Eukaryota > Metazoa > Arthropoda > Malacostraca > Amphipoda > Hyalidae > Parhyale > Parhyale hawaiensis. Next base: position 22,152,657 of record LQNS02276924.1, on the reverse strand, counting down.
CGCACGTGTCAAGTGCGTAGAGGACAGTGTGTAGTTCAGGTAGCAGACTGGCATCGGAAGGGCAGAATACGTCACTGACAACGGCGGTGATTTTAGCGGTGAATGTTAGGTACGTTAGGGCTAGACGAGGTACGTTAGACTTAGACGAGATATAAATATCAGGGTTAGACGGGGTACAATAGACGTACACGACGTACGTTATGGTTTGACAAGGTACTTTATTATTAGACGAGGTATGTTAGAGTTAGGCGAGGGATGTAAGGCTAGAATAGGGTTAGACGAAGAGCGGTCAAAAACGATGACAGATTAAACAAACATAGAATAGGGGCTGGTCGTCAAGACCCTCAAAACACTTACCGTAAAAGCCCAGCTTCTGTCCCTCAGGGCCGGCGATAGAGCTGTGTACATCCACAGCTGTCACCTCTACGTATATGTTTGATTGGGCTTCAAGTTCAACCGTATCTTACTGAGTCTATGTTACCTCTATTAGGGATTTTTATTACTAGATTAAGCAGCTGGCAGCAGCCTCACTAACGGGACCATACCCAGAGAGAAGACAAATAGGCTAAGCACAGTTGGGCAGTGCTGCTGTAATTTTACGAAAAATTTGTGACAACCCTGACGTCGTAAGCGATCGCATGCCAGTGTCCATCGTATGTTTATGAACATGATATCAGTGTTGTGTATATCTATATTCTCAGTTGCGCCAAATTTCACTTAAATCTGCATCGGAGGAGACGTTGCTTCTGTCAATAGCAAATTCGTTGTTGGCTCAGCGAGACGAGAGACAATACATGATGACGTCACAGTGACCTCGAGAAAAAAAATTAAAAAGCAGGTATTTCTCCTATGGATGCCGTGAAGTGACAGCGGCCCTGCATCGAACCAAAGAAGCCCGGGTTTATACAGTTGGAGCACTCAGGCACCGAGAGGTGAGAAGTACGGAGAGGGATTCCAAATTCACACCCAACACTGACTGCTTCTCCTGCTCTTCACACTACCAGTTTTTCAAATTCTAGAAAAGGGCTGAACTGTACCTCGTTAGGTGCGTGTATCCATTGTATGAGAGATAATAAATTATTATTACTATTGTGTCCAACATGGTAAGGGTACAATGCCCTGAAGTTCTCATTCTTAATACAAACATAAGAGGGAATTAGCATTTTGTCTGATAGATAGGAGGTTCGCTAAGAAGTTGTGTATCCGAGTATAAATACGTACCTATGAACCGGTACGATGTGCGACAGAGGCGCACATACTCCCATCAAGTTGTGCATGCGAATGTAGAATCTGGCCCAGGCACAATGTACTAGTATCACATTACCTCAGCTGCGCAGTTTAATTCCAGTGGTGAAATAAACCACTCCGCAGTACAGAGGTCACTTTTACTGTCGAGGAAGCCAATTTCAAGATGTGCTTCGCCATATTCCGTTGAGGTGTAATGTTCTTTAATTTTAAAACACCCCGTTACTCAACCGACCTTTAAGTTGAGCAAATGCACACTTAAACCGAAAATTATATGAAAACACAGAATAAGGAGTCGGTCTATACAAAACTGCAGTTATTCGAGCGACCGAGGCGTGATGTGTTAATATCATATTGGAAGCATTCTCGCCAATGCAGCTTCTAGGACCCGTCTTTTGTAACTAAACGCCGATCCAGGAACAAAACTCAACAAATCGAATTTGAGTAACGAGGCATTGCAGTACAGTAAAAACAGCACAAACGAAGTATCTAAACAGAGCCCATAGCCGTCATAAGGCCCAATTTAGGGGCTTACGGCTCCTTAAGAAGTTAAGATTCGCCTCGTAAAATGTTGAGTTTTATTTCAATCGATTTCTATTTCGAAAAAAAAGTCGAGACTTGCACACACCTTGCTGGGGCTAAGCCCCCATCTGTTCAATTATACTACTGTGTAAAATAAATGTTAGTTACTGTTTCATCCTTCGGCGTCACTGTTAAATGACCGTATCGACGGTGTAGCTAAAGACGTTTTATGTACTGCGTGAAGAGGAGCATCATTCAAGCAACGCAGAATAACGAGTAAGACAAGTCCAAAAAGTTCACTTAATTCAGAGTCGCCTACCCAACCTAACAGAATAATTATGTGCGACTACTCGCAATGGTTCTATGTGCATATCCAGTATTTTGGTCATATCAATTGATTGTGCTTGCACGATCAACTCTTTGGCTAAGTTTATTCTCTACGTCTGCTTCTTTTCTGCCTCAGCTATCTTTATGAGTCTCGTTTAATGGAAATAGCCGTCAGCTTTTTTTTATAGCAGGTTGTACTGCAGATCTCGAGATGATGAGTTTTTAGCAATAGACACCGTACCTATTTCCTACTCTGTATAAGCCAATAGTTTTCTGTCTCAAGGCAACGATAAACACTTTTGCCAGTCCAATTGTGGCATTGAGGTATGAATGATGTATGCATAACACTTCCTGAAACACATAACCTCCTTTGTTAAATTTCTAGAATGTACCTAAAGATATTCTAGAACGCTCTACACAAGAAGTAAAATGATATAAAGACAATATTATTACATGTGTCCCCGGAACACAGGATGGACTAATACATGAAAACCTAGCGGTATAGATATGTCTGTCACTCCACCGATGATATGATGTAATGAACACATACTGTGAAGTGATACAAACATTTCAAGGCTTGTAATAGCATTTTTTTAATACATACTGTAACTATAATATTTTTCTTATACAAAACAGATAAAAACTACACAGCTGCAAAACTAGTATCTCTGCCTAGCATGCAAAACTTAAGCGCAACTTCAGAAAAATCAGTGGGAAAAAAGTATTTGGATAATTTGAAAGAAATCTTATTACATATATGGTGCTGCGCCTATATACTTTTATGCCAACAATCGGGTTCTGTACCTACGTTTTTAACCCCTCGAAAAAGATTTACGCTGAATCTTCGAGCTTTTCTCCGTATTTTTTTTATCGTATTTAATCAAGTCTAGTGACTGGCTAGGCCACGTCAGTTAATCTGTTATCATTGCTATCTTAGATCCAGCTATTGGATGCTTTGGTGGTTTGGTTAGTATCAATATCCTTTGGATACAGCAATTCTTTTTGGAGGTCCATTTTTCATCCGATTTCAGTGAATTATACTGCGATATCCTTCGATGCTTAACACTACTCATTGTTCTTTTGATCACATCCAATGTTCCTGTTCCATTGAATACAAACCAATCTCACTTCATTATATCATTGCATCCACCATTATGTACCAAAGTTGCGATATTTTCCTGGTTATAGGCAGTTCCCCCAGGCCCCATACATGCTGTACATCATTATCTCATCTGCCCATAAATTTACTGGAAAAAGAGAACGTTGGGCCTCAACTTGCTATTAGCAAAGTGTAATCTTTATTTCTAAACACGCACTTTATGTTTCTTTGACCAGTAACAGCTTCTGACAATGAAATGGCGAATTGCTTATTGCTCTTTTTCAAACCCATGTTCCATTAGCACTAGACCCTACTGAAAATTTTCTAATGACGCAAGGAGTAAAGTAAAGGTAAAGTTAACTTTGGTAGCACCCTTTACTGGGAAACCCACTCGCACTGGTTTGTGCTGAGGATGTAGGCCCACTGGCCCTCGAGGAGTAAGTGCAGCTGTAGCCGACCACGGGTCATCAAGAACTATGGCGCCAATTTGACGGAATGTTCAAATGACCCGCGACCCCCCCCCCCCCTTCATATCTGTGGAAGGCAAGTTGCAGCACGGAGGGAGCATTGCAGCTTACAACTGCCGAGTCAGTACACCTAGATCAGCAAAGAGCTCGCGTGCCTGGGTTGGCCTCGAACCTGTAATCCAAGGAGTTAGACGAACGTAAGCGTGCTGCTACCGTGGAGACAATATATACTTTCAACTCCTTATAGACTAGGCAACGGCTTCACTTATTCAAACTTTGGGATGCATCAGTTCTTGGGAAGTTTCCTGTGGTCCTAAGCCCATTCTATTTCTTTAAGATAAACCCTACAGTGTTGACAGAGACACTGGGCTCAAGAAATTATGCGGTAGCCTCTATGGGCAGTAGATATATGCATAAAGCATACATGTTCTTCACATCTTTTACGAACCCCCTTTCTTAGCATGCATATTTCATATCTTTTTAAGAACCCCGTTTGTATGCACCTTGTAGTGTCTTCAGAGAGGAGTTTTATTTATGACTGATGGAGAATCAACTAGGTACCTTACGTTTACTGCATGCTGCATTATCTAAAGTGGTTTCTAATGCATCCTATAATCGAATGTTTCAAGAATCTGACAAAAAAGAATAACAAAGTGATAAAATAAGAGTCCATACACTTCTTTTCCCATGTTTTTTTTTTCTACGTGATCCTTATTTTCCCGACGAATAGTTTTGTTGCTAGTCCTGTTTGATGATGCTAAGAACGTAGTTTATATAAGTCTCTCCATCATTTATTTAAAATAAAGTATACACATATTATACGGTATACTTATAAAACCAGTTTTGATATCACCCCATACTTGTTTCAGTGCACAAAGTATTATGTGGAGGAACTTTCTTTTCTTGATCTGCCGCTGAACTGGTCGTAAACCTGCGGTCGGGATGCTGATGCGCAAACCTGCGGTCGGGATGCTGGTGCGCAAACCTGCGGTCGGGATGCTGATGCACAAACCTGCGGTCGGGATGCTGATGCGCAAACCTGCGGTCGGGATGCTGATGCGCAAACCTGCGGTCGGAATGCTGATGCGCAAACCTGCGGTCGGGATGCTGGTGCGCAAACCTGCGGTCGGGATGCTGATGCGCAAACCTGTGGTCGGGATGCTGATGCGCAAACCTGCGGTCGGGAT
>LQNS02276924.1:22132101-22147105 GCA_001587735.2 Parhyale hawaiensis | reverse complement strand
GGGACGCATTGTCATACGCAACACAGCCGCCGCACCAATTCCGCAAACAAACAGCCGTAGCGTTTCATTGACTCCACGTGCGGGGATGACAATGAGCGAGAGTGAGTCGTAGTAGTTGTAGTAAAAGGATTACTGGTGGTGTAATACTCGGGGGCGTAGCGCTGCATTCTCAGTAATTTTCATTTCGGGTTTTCTGCGGAGGGTCCCAAAATTTATGCGAAGTCAAATGAGTGGCGAGGGCCTAAACGACAGAGGCGAACGAATTCGCTCGGCCACGCCGCACAGAACCAAGAGACGAAAGAACAAAAGATGAGAGGAAGATGAAAACGGAAGGAATAAATACTGTACATATGCACGTACCCAAGTGTAGGGTCTGTTCCATTGCCCCTCACACAGAAGCAAGTATGAGTCCTGTGGGTTGGGTCGCTTACCACCATTAGGTACAAAGGTTGACGCCGCCATAAAAGTCTCATCGCTGTGCTAACTGTACTGTGGTCCGTGCAAGGGTATACTTTAAGCCCAACGCAATAACTCAGACAAATAAGCAATAAAGAGGTTATGCAAACCTTGCAGCTGACAGTGAACTCATCTAGCCTTGACCATGAAGTCACCGACCGATAATGTGTTGACGCTCGGCCCGGCCAGCAGTTACAAAAACTCTTTACATAACGGTCAGTGCACTCGGTAATGATATAATAAGCAGCACAGCTGCAGAACCGTTTTGAATGGCAGCGCGATCGTTGCACTGTTACTTTTCTGCGCGATAGAAAAAGGAAGTTCCGCAGGTGATCAGGAAGCGGTGACGAACCCATTGTTTCTTAAGGGCTAGTTGCACGGCAGGTTCTGATAGCCAAGGAGGTCTAATAGCTGTACAAAGTTGAGTAGGTACGGAAAGGCGTTATTATATTGCAACCCATCGGCTCTACTCTGAAATTGTTCGGGGCTTAGGTTCTTACATCTTACGTTAAATTGTTCGGGGCTTAGGTTCTTACATCTTGCGTCAACTATGGCATAGACGTCATTAGGTCCATTTTAGGGGACTCAGGGCTCCTTCAAACCACTGAAATATTCCTAAGCCTCCTATAATTTCGATGTTTAACCAAATATGTATATCCATACTCTCCAGTGACTGCAGAAGAAATGTTTACATTTGCAACACAAGTGAAAAACATAGACATGAGATTTACTGTCGGTATTCCTTTTGCATTTCAGCCGTATAAAAAGTCGGGGTAGGACCGTACATATTACCTTACTGCGGCCCCGCCGATGTCAGGTGCTTGCAGGTAACACTTGGTTGTATCATGCGGAGTCCCAAGGGGGTATCCAGCCACACCCTCATAGCGTGGAAGACAAACTCAGTACTCCATTTCATTTTCTCACCGATTTTAATACCCTACTTCACGGCTCCTGGTCATTATAGTCGGTCGTGCCAAGCTTGCAGTGGAAAAACCACCTGTGCCCTCACCCAACTCGAACAGGAAATATCAAAGATAAGCGTAGTTGCAGCAGACTTGAACGCGAGCAAAGTGTCGGTCTACAAACTCGAGAAAGCTGCCGCGGTGTTCGGCTCGGTTCAGCCAATGCCACCTAGACAATGTTTTCTGGGTGGCCTTGGTTCAGCCCGCTATATGAGGTTAGGGTTTCAAAGGGCAAGCCGGGCTAAAAACCGACAGCACCAAGTTTTTTAAAGAGAGAGGTGAAGTAACAGCCTTGAATAACAGCAGTAAAGGCGAAGAAGAAGCATGCAAAAACTGAGCAAGCAGAACTGTAGTCCCGGCGGCTCCTGCACGATCTAGCTTCAGATCCGGTAAAACCTGCCATGGGTTTGTCATCCCAACGCGCCGTGAAGAGACGCTGCTCATGGAGGCCAGAAAGAAGAAAAGGGCCAACTTTTCAAAAATTGCAAGCGGTAAACGTAGGATCATTAGAAAACAAAATGGGGTTCAGTAATAGCCAAGTTGTCAGGGGGAGCTCCAAGAGGAAGAAAAGCTTGCAGGACGTGTCGTTATAAGACCCTCGATAAACTGTCTACATAGACTGTGAAATACCCGGATAGTGTGAGGATGTTTTAGCGGTGTAAACTGTGAAGGACAGAGGTGGACTAAATTTCCTGACTAAAAACATCACAGTGAAAGGTTATAATAACATCGAGTTGTTAAGGGAAGTTTTGTTGTTGATTTATGACATTCACGAAGACGTCTTATTCTATGCACGATGGAACTCCAGAGGGGTAAAAAAGTTCCGTCACACGCCACAATATCAAAGCGTTGGATTGGCTGGATCAATTTTTCTAATCGAATAGAAAATGCCAGCAAAGTGATGAAAAACGAATGGGAAAAGCCGATCCCAACCAACCTTACCGCCATGAAGGAAATAGGGGTCTCGGGAATATTTCAGGAATCGCATGACTTCCTTTCATACCAAAATGATCCAGTAAGTACTAAAGTCAAAGGTAAATATGATGAAGCACAAATGAAAGTCTACACGCAGAAAAATGGTCGTTTGCCACTAAGCGACATTAGTTAACTGTAAACTACCTTGTCGTTTGAATTTGCGCCGATGCACATTGTCGATTGTGATGAACAACAGACGAATAACAGCGTTGTGATGAACAACAGTGTCGCCTACGATTATTATCATTGCTTAGTAGCTAAAATATTGCTTAGTTACTGATAAGAAATCAAGTGTTTTTTATCGTAAAGAACATACCTTTCTGTGTGTAAAGCACCAATAAAACAAATGTAAGTTGCACTTGTGAGCTTCATCATCTAAATATCCCTAGTGTAAGCATTTAATTAGCGGACATTTAATCTGAAGACTCAATAGCCGAAATTCTATGTATGAGCTCCCTCTTATATATCTACGTCTTTGCAATAACATTTTCGGCATGATTTAGCGAGCAGCACAAGCACTTTGTGTGCTTGAGTTGATTTTATGCTGTGTCGACCTAGCGGTAGAGCGACGGCCTGGTGATCCGTGGTCCGATCGAACTCCCGATTCCACTCTTTGTACTGATTCTACTAAAACACAAAAGCGGACGGATGAGCCCAAGTCTGAATAAGGCCACGTACTGACGAAAAATACTGTACACTGAAAATAGTGCAAACTTCCACTAACTCCTTCTCAAACCTAATGACTATATATACTGAGCGAAGGACAGCTTTTTCGACGTTTCAGATAATGTTCTTCCAACGAGAAGCGCTGTTCAGTTTGGCGCTCAAGGGTCAGTGGCTTTCGCTTCGCGAAATATTGGCACTTTGCAATCTCGCGCAAGTTGGAATTGAGACAGTTTACCCAAAAAATTTATTTGTTCCTGTAGAAGATCGACTGCAATAATTTGCAGACAGACTCTGAGGTTTTTGGCTCAGTGGCAAACAAAGGCGTCATCGACTGGCCCAACTAAATTTGGTGCACGAGTCGACGCGCTGCATGCCCGAATGAACGACTTCGAAAGTTGAATACATTGAGTTGTTTAAGCCTATGTTTCGAAGAAACGATGGCGGCCTCACAGAGGAAGAAAGAAGGGACATGTATGTAGTATGCCGACAGAAACGAAGAACCCTAGAACAAGAGTTATTATTATATATTTTGTATATAACTTCTGTAGCCTAGCCGTCACTCAGGCGTTTCAACAGAGAAACTACTCGTGCAGTATTCAAATACCGCATATTGGGTAGGCGTGGTGGCCACGTGCGCTACTACGGGCAGGGAAACAAGGCGCAAAGTATAGTAGGAGACACTCGAGTGGTCGGCTTCTTTTGTGTCCTTCCACACGAGAGAGACTAGAGATATCCCGCGTACCAGGTCGGCTATCTCGATCGACAGCCCACCTCACGGAGCAGAAAGAGGAAAGCAGAGAACCTATCTAACTTTACAAAACTAACCTCGTCAGCAGGAACTGCTGCAAGCTGCAACATCTCCTGCGGATAAGGCACTCGGGAAGCACGAGAGGTTTAGTTAGTTATGGTCAGGGGTACAAGCCTCCATTTCCACACGAAGACGATGTCACAGATGATTATTAAGAAGGGAAATATAGTATGTCAATAGACCCGCGCAACCAGTGCATAAGGGTGTTCCCACACAAGATCAACCGGCATGGGAACAGCAAGTTGGGAAACAAAAGGAAGAACAGCTGGAAGCAAGATCAGTACGAGATGGAAATCGGAAGGAAGCAAAGTGGGCACGAAAGACAGACGTCCCGCAGACCTAGCTAATGGCTTAGGTAGCCTACACAATCCACTATTGTCGCCACTTCCCACATTAGGATGAGTAAACCTAACTAACCTAACCCTGGAGCATTAAGAGGGTGTTCCCACACAGAATCAATGCGCATGGGAACAGCAAATCGGGAACTGAAAGAGCAGAATAAAGAGTTATCAGACATCGATCAAACAGGATGTTTGGCGCTCCTGCTACAGCAATACTTCAGCGAATTGAGGATTTTATTCCACATCTTCCTAGTAACAGTACACTGGAATATCATTAATATTCGGCGCGTATACAACAGCAATCAACTAGCTGGGGGTCATCGCACAGGGAACCAAAGGGGCGTTAATAGTTTCCAGAAGCAGACAATAGCGGAGTTCCCAAAAAGGCAAGGTAATATGAAAGGGTGAATTACTGCGCGGGTGTACTGACCAGTTAATTGTAAATTGCTAGCAAATTATTGAAGGGATGTTGTTTACAGACTGGTAATACTAATGGCTGGAGAACTGGAGAGCAAAATTCCTATGCAGAATAAATAAAAACGCTCGTTTTATGGTACGTCCCGCAAAGCAAGCACTGTGCTGCTGAACAGGGTAGTAGTGTGAACGTTCCGACTATACCTAATAGATATTATTAACAATAACAATGATCGTTTATTACCGTGCATACAGTGGATACACCTGAGGTTTTTTTCTTCAATTAAAGAATTTTGAAGATTTGGTTGTGTAAAGAGCAGAAGTAGGTAGTCTGTGGTGAGAGTTTACGAGTTCGCCGCAGCACTTCCTCTAGCCTCTCGGTGCTGCACGCAATGTAAATGAGTTGCCAGTGCCGCCAGAGTCCGTCCGAGACTCGAACCCGACTTCCCAGCGTCTGATGCATAGTTACTGCCACTCTGCATCGAGAAAGCTCCGCCTAATAGCCCCATGGACGAAGAATGAATAAGTACTGAGCCTCAGGATGATATCTGGGAGATGAGTAAATAAATAACTGGCAGCGTAGTCTGCTGCGATTTACAAGTTAAAATACCAGCCAGTCTGTACATTCTGTTTCATTCTGGCAGCCTATTGAAGTGAAAGAAGTGACGAACTTTAAAAAATGAAAAAAATTAAGTATCAGACAGTTATCAAGTATATATTTCACATGCCAGGCATGTCTTCGTTTGATATCTATAGGCCTAAACAATAGGGTCAGACGAAGTCGTGTCTTTCACATGAAGATACTCGGCTGCTCGTCAGCGTCTGATACGAAGCTTCGAGTTACACTACTGACCTACATGGTAGTAGGAGATCGCGCCACGCTTCACACGTGTAACAAAAACATGAAGCTTGTTTACAGTTTTTTTTTTTTGTCGAAATAAATTTTTATGACTGCAGTGCCTGCTGCGATGACCCACCGAACTGCGCCATGAAACACCCACGTGCATCTAAATTCATCTCAGTGAAACAGTTGTTTGTGCATCCAAATTTTTCCCAGTGCAAGTATTGGCACGAAAAGATTATCACTTCTCCAAAGATTCATAACAAAAGGCTTATGCATCTTGTGTATTTATCGGTGGAGTGCACTCGAAAGCTGATTTTACAAACCTTCAAGCTGTAGAGCACCAACTCTTCATGGACATATCTCTCAAAAATGCCTCATATTTGGAAAAACAAACAGCTCATCGCAAAAAGGCACAGGAACTCAATAACAAACGAGGGGGCTACACCTTCAGACTTGCAGTCTCTGCATTTCTCAAAATACAACCCCCCCCCAGTGTAGACCAACGCTACGTTGATGACACAAATAAGGGTACAAATAATACAACATGTAGCGGAAAATCATTTTTAATGATTTATATAAAAGGACCTAAACGTGGAACAGCAACTTGTGCTCATCATATTGCAAAAGCGTAGAAAAATAGCAAGTAGCAGTTACAGAGTGCCGCAGCCATGCACTACATTAACATCTGACTAAATATAAATACTGGCAGAGTAAGTACAGGCTGGTACACACGTAATGAACCTTTCAAGAAAATCAACAGCAAGTAATGGGGCCACGCAGAATTCTGGCCCGCTCCAGATGCTAAAGCCGTAGAAAGATTCTGGGCCGGCCGAACAGTCTATTAGGGTGTGAAAAGTAAAGGGAGTGAGTTACCTTAATGGTAGAATACTTGACACTCAATAAAACAAACGTTAACCCTATTTAACACGGGTCTGTTTCCCTTGAACCAGTTACTTAGCACTCAAACAAGCGAGTTCAATGTGAGTTTCACAAGAAAATTATATGCTTCGCAATTTCTACATCTTTTGTTTCAATTTCTTATATTGCTCTAAATGGAACAGCCCGAGCCGGATAGGGTTAATATTTTTTTTTCAGGTGAACCACACCAAATACATCGATCGTGATTCATAGATGAGCCCTATATAAAATATAGTAATAAAATTTACAACATTGTAGTTACAGTACAACGTCAAGGTAAAGTCAGCTTGACCATATCCCCAGCTAAAAGCCAGTAATAATAATAATAATAATAAGCTCATGTATTTCTCATCTGGAGACCGTGTCCAACAAGGTTAGGACACAGTATCCTGAGGTTTTCATGCTTAGTACTAACATAAGAATACGCAGTGGATCGTGTTGCAAACAATGCCAACTGGCCCAATACGAGTGTGGGGCTACAGCCTGCCCAAAATCGTCAAGAGCTATGGTGCTTTTCACGGAAGACCCTAATGCAAGGACCTGCACCCCCCCTTTCCTTCCGGACATCCCCAATTCTGATTAAGGTCAGCACCTCCGCAACAGCTTTGCAGATATCAAATGCTAACCATGCACGTCATGCGACGTAAGAGCTCACCTGCCTGGGATGTGGGGGGGGGAGGGGTGGGTATTTAATCTCGTAGCGTTCCGTGCCACCGTTATTAGCCTTCTTTAACCAGCCGCTACTGTGAGGACGACTAAATTCATTGAAAAAAAAAGAAAAGTTGTCCTTGAACACACGGGTAATTGTTCCTCTATAATATATGTGCGATTCGAGTGCATACTGGATAATGGGCCAAGGGACTAAGGCGACTTCCGTGCACCAACAGGAAGCACCAGCCGTGGCGAGATACTCCAGCACGTAAACTGCACTTGATTCCGTATTGGTGCACGAAAAGCTGTGCCGGTTTTGGGACCCCTTTTCACTGTAACAATTAACATAACGATGCCATTCGGCTGTCATATAATATGATTTTTGGAAAGGTTGCTTCGCTTATGCGCGCCAGTACTTATTATACACACCGACCACAAGACTGTAGAGAAAAAAACTCGGACTAACAACGGCCCCGAAACCAGTGCAGAGTATCAGATTAACAAGGGGCTTTGTTCGATTCCCTAACTGATGTGGAGATGATACATACAAGCAAATTAGCAAACTACTAGTTCACTATTTCAGTTCTGAAAAATGGATTCGCAAGTTCCGGTCGAGTTTCAAGCGTTCTTTACAAACCAATCGTGATTGAAATTACCTTCAGCTCAAAACTGAAGTTCCGCACCAGTTAAGGCTAATCGACTCAAACTACATACGTACATCGGCAAAAGTGAGCTAGGGAACTTGTCTAAAGCAATAGCATTGAAAGAAAATACCTTCGTTCCCGCGGGGAAATGTTTTATAATATTTTTCTTGTTCTTGTCTCGTTTTATCAATTAGTTTAATACAACAGTTGACTTCCAGCTAGCAAGAAAAGCGGAATTTTCGGAGTAAGAAATTATTTTAACTTAATACTCTATTCGCCCAGTAGTAACAAATATAACTGCAAATGACAGCCGTTGTCCGGGACGTACGTTGTGCTTCAAACTTGCAGCTATTATTATTAAATCACACCAGACTGGCGACGTGGGAACGGAGAAACTCCATGAGGTTGACAAACCCCCACGCAACCAGCCCAGCAGCTATTCAACATCTTTATCATACACCTATTTAGCTATGCCTGAGTGAACGAAACATATCAGCCACAAACCACGCAGCGTCTACAAAAAAAAGAAGAAGGAAAAAAACACTCGTTAAATTCGAAGGTATCAAATACCCGGTCAGCTAAACACCTTACTGTTGAACTATACGGCTTCTCCCCCGCTGCTACAAACAAAGAGTAAATAAATCCCTCATTAACTTCGAAAGTTATCGTAATACATCAGTTCAGCGACGTACTTGAGTGAGTAAATCTCGCAGTCTCAAGCTCCAATGCTCGTAATAATCAATCGCCTAATTCAGTATCAATTTACGCATAGTATTATTTGATACGTTAAATAAAAACCAGCCTGTTCCAGGTTACGGTATTATTCAAAACATCAACAAAATATGGACATCGCAGAAGCTTACGGTATAACGAAATCATCAACTAGATACAGACACATATTAAAAATGCTCAAACTACCTATATAACAAAACCAAGGTATAAAGCCAAAAGGCAGGTTTGACTAAACAATATCTGCACTTCAGACGAGACAAAAAGAGTGATAATTCCCACTGGCGTCATTGTGCAATTACCTCCGCCAAGGAGGTAATGTTTTTGCCCCGTTTGTCTGTCTCTTTGTCTGTCACCAAGATTACTCAAAAAATTATGAACGGATCTATACGAAATTTACGGGGATTGTTACTCATGTTAACAGTAATAAAATCCGTTCATCTGTCTGTTCGTTTATATGTTTCCCTCTTTTTTCTTAAGGCCATAACTCGAAAAGTAGTGAATGGATTTTCATGAAATTTATACAGTATATTATATGAGTTGTTAAGTTTAATACGAAGAGTAAATGACCAAATTTTTGGGATGATCTGTTTGTTTGTTCGTTTGTCGCTATGTCTGCTTTAATGCTTGTTAGAACAATACCACAAGAATTGTGGAGGGATCTTTATGAAATTTACAGGAGTTCTTAGAAATGTTAAAAGACATAAATGATTAAATTTTGGTGATGATTGGTTGGTCTGTTTGTGTGTTTGAGTGATGTATATCATAATGTTTGTTAGCAGCATTACTCAAAAAATTATGAACGGATCTTCATGAAAATTACAGGAATTGTTAGGTAATACTAATAAAAGCCACATATGATCAGATTTTGGTTCTCATACAAAGAAAATAACAGTTTTAGAACCAATTTGATTTTTTTGTTACAGTTGCCTTGCTTGACGGAGGTATAAGCTTTCAGAATACATGTAGTTTGAGTTGGCATCGTACCAGCTAGAGTAGACCTTGTATAAAATAACAAGTATTTATTGCTAAACATGACTAGCTAATAGAATAATATGATTTCGGACGTAACGGGTTAGCAATGCCTTCATAGATATGCAGGTATAAAATATTTTTTAATGTGTTGGTCAAACGTTTGGACCGATGATATGCAAAGAGAAAAAACTGTATATTTACCTGCAAAGAGTTAAATCTAAACAGGAATTTGTTTAGATTTACCTTTTAAAAATAAATATAAACTTACCGTTGTACAAACTTCTCTGTGTATGTTCATGGTTTTAAAACAATATCATATTCAGACACAACATTCAATTAATGTTCATAATATAATACATTAAACAACAATCAACATAACGCAACGCATAAAATAACAAAATCCACACGTAAAAAAAAATTATTCTACTCAAATACAAAGAAAATAATTTTTCACCGATATTAATACAGAAGGCATTGTCCAGCGCTGACCTTCGAATGATATTTAATTAAAGGTTTGACGAGTAACAGAAGGTAAATCAACGGTACGATGCAGACAATAGCTAAAATAACAATAAAACATAGGAACTTCAGTAGCGGGGTCGCCCAAATAGGTCGAGTGCCATATACAATGTAGCCTCGATGTGTCCACCTAAACGAAGCTGATATTATTTTAGGCCTATTTAGCAGCCGCGGATATTTAAGCTTTGCAAGTCTGCCAGGCGTTGACTTCGACATGGCATACACCTGTAACATGCATGGAGTAAATGATACTAAGTTACATTAGACTGCTGGCAATAGACAGACTAAAAGGCCCGTTCTCAGAGGGGGGCAGAGACTCGCGCTCCGGCCCTCTACGAGCTATCGCCGTCATGTCAAAACAAAAACATCCAGACGTCTAATGAAAAAAACTCAGGCAAGGAAGGGACTGTGCAGCAAAACCTGTGGTGTACCACACAGAGCAGCCAATTACACCACACGCAAGACTGAGCAGTAGCCTACCGAGTGCACAAATTAGCTATCAGGTCGGTGCAAAAGTTCTTGCCCATTTAAAGGTTCATATTGAGAACGAAAAAAATATGTGTTTTTGAAAAAAATTATTAATAACAATAATATCCTTTGCTCTCTATAACTTGATTCTATCTTTCAACGAGCTTGTAAATGTCTCGCTTGTAAAATTATTTTGGTATTGCAGTTAAATATGAATCCAACTCACTCTCATCTCTTCTCGTGATGATACCTTAATGGCATCTAAATGGTTTTGTAAAATCCTCGAAATAGCCAAGTGATAATCCGAGGGAGCAGGTCAGGAGAATATGGTGGATGAGGCAAAACTTGCTAGCCAAATTCTCCCAGGAGAGCTTGGGTCAGTACAGCAGCGCTGTGTGTGGCCGAAAACTATGATGATGGAAGATTACTTCCTTTCGTCTTTCAAGCTGAAATTTCCTTTCCAAAAACAGGAATACCACCAGGAACTTCTCTCCTTCACAGCACTATTGCCATAAGCGCACTCAATTCTACTCTAAGAAGACAGCAAGATTGCTTTTTTATAATCTCCTGCTTAACAAGCAATGGCCGATAGAGAGCCAGGCAGGAGGAAAGCATGCTATACAGAAAGCATCTGGATTACAGAGAAGTAGAATAAATTAGCTGAATGACTAGCCTACTACTTAGTTTTCTCATGGCCCATCTACTGACCTGGGCAAGTTCTATCCAATTCATTCCAAAGTAATTAAAGTGCTTAAAATCAAATCATTATGCAATCTAAATAATACTGCCATACACTAAATCGAAATACAATGATGAATATTTCATTACTTTATTCAAGGATATGCTGTAATTATAATAAAAAATATTCACAAGGTTAAGTTGCAAGTCGTGAAAGTTTTTTATCACGATAATAATTTAATACCTTCATTATATTATTGCTGGTCTAAACTTGTAGACTCACGGCGACTGCTGCGCTTCCATGCGAAAAAAAAAACCTGCAGTAACAACAGCAAATGCTGCTGTTACATAGGACTCGCTGTACAAGATATAGCCGCACAACCGAAGAACTAAGACACGCGTACACCAGAGAGGGGAAATAGACGTGAAGTAGCAAAAACAAGAGCAAGAGTTGCTACGACCTTCAGGCTAGTGAGAGATAACACAGCACCGCACTGAAACAAAAATATATCTAAACTAGAGCTGGAATCGCACAACGCAGCCCTCGGCCTAGCAAGGCTATTCCTTAAAGACTGAATGGTAGACAGACAAAGATACCAACGGAGTGAGGTATCATCGCCAAAATTAGATCATCTGTTCCGTGCGACACTCCGAACAGTTCCTATTGTTTTCATGAAGATCCGTCCGTAAATTTATGAGTTGTGCCGCTAACAGACGAATAAACCTTGGCAGAAACATAAGGTAATGAGGTAAAAAGATGCAATCACAAGCCAAACCAGGCCAAATGACGTACTTCACAGACACCACATAACGTACCTAATGCAACGACATCACATGAAGTAATATACGGACAATAAATCATACGGATGTACGAAGCTTACTTAGGTCATGAGTAGAACAAAAAAGAGAAGGCACAAAAGCCACTGAAAATGGAAGGGCAAAACAGAGAACGTAAGATTATTATTATTATATTAGTATTTTCCCGCTATTTCTGAAACTTAGACAATCAATAGCGATCTAAGATGATTTACTCGGCTTACAGCCGGCACCACAACGTTGCGAACGTTGCGCTCAGGTGGCAAGAGATGAAGGACGAAAAGAGAAGAAGACAGAAGAAAGAAGCGCCCGAGCGGACGGTCCCTTCTGTGGCCTTCCGCACGGGCGAGGTAAGAGCCCCGCAGAAAAAGTCGGTCACCTCGATCGGCGGCCCANAAAAATTATGACCTGTGAGTGAATTTTATTACTTTTTATGACTTTTTTTATGACCAACCAGTTTTTATTACTTTTTATGACTTTTTATGACTTTTATGACCTAGTAGACACCCTGGAGATAACACAGCACCGCACTGAAACAAAAATAAACGTAAACTAGAGCTGGAATCGCACAACGCAGCCCTCCGCCTAGCAAGGCTATTCCTTAAAGACTGAATGGTAGACAGACAAAGAGACCAACGGAGTGAGGTATCATCGCCAAAATTGGATCATCTGTTCCCTGCGACAATCCGAACAGTTCCTATTGTTTTCATGAAGATCCGTCCGTAATTTTTTGAGTTGTGCCGCTAACAGACGAATAAACCTTGACAGAAACATAAGGTGATGATGTAAAAAGATGCAATCACAAGCCAGAACCAGGCCACATGACGTACCGTACTTCACAGACACCACATAACGTACCTAATGCAATGACATTACATGAAGTAATATACGGACAATAAATCATACGGATGTACGATGTTTAATTAGGTCATGAGTAGAACAAAAGAGAAGGCACAAAAGCCACTGAAATAGAAGAGCAAAACAGAGAATGTAAGAACCTGTAAGACGCAACTAAAGAACGTTACGACGGAATGGTAAAATTGACCAACGAAGACGTTAGCATTCTACATTGGCAGTATTAGAAATGCCAGAAACAACGAGCCCAGGCATATACAGGGCAGAAAGAGAGTATGTGACTGGTACACAAGGCTCGAGCAACTTGGTATTACAATTAACTCTAAAGAGTACATTGAAGTCTTCTATTTTGAGCAAGATATGTTCCAACAGAGGAGCGCGAAGTACGAAATCCGAGTAAGTACGCGGCATTTGTTTTGGAGCTTCTCAAAGAAAATAGTCCTAGGTAGGTAATAACTTAGATATGTGGTAGGTAATAACTTAGATATGTGGTAGGTAATAACTTAGATATGTGGTAGGTAATAACTGAGATATGTGGTAGGTACTAATTTAGATATGTTTACAGAAGTTTTCCATTCGATGAATTTCCGATTACGGCTGACGGGAAATCCTCTTTGCAATTTTGTTGTAAATGCAATTTTATAAATTGGCAAATTTTATTCTAGCGGTTTCCATTATTCTCTCTCCATGCTTCGCGCTCTTTTCTTGGGTGTTGACAAAATTCTACTTTAGGAACTACGCATCTCGCCATTTACGACGCGAAAGGCCCCCTCACGCTTCTTTTTTAGCGTCATTTGTACCAAACTTGGTTAGAAATATTTAGCAAAGCAGTAGGCTACAAGGCTGCGATACTGAAAGTGGCCGCCATTTCAGCTATAAGATATAGGGTAGCTAATACAAAACATTTAGTGGAAATTCAATTTCGAAAAACAGACCAGGTTAATATATCGGGGGAAATCAAAACGTTCAAGAAAAATATCACAAGATGCCTCATGAGAAATGCGAAATTTTCGTACAGAGACAACCAGATACCTCAAGTCAAAACGGTTAATTTAGCACCGACTAAATTTGTCAAATAATCAGGGTTAGCGAAAACTCACGCTCGTGCGCATGATACGGGCCATCGCTGAAGCACAATTGAACCTCTTCCCGCCCAGGACTATTAGGACCAGGTTAAAATAGTGCTAGTCTTACGAAAAGTGAGGTTTTAGGTGGACGGTGAAAGTGGCATGAGGTAGTACGCAACGCTGGCGGGTCATAGGCTAAACAAAGTTCATTAGTTCGATATTTGCCAAAGCTGCGGTTCTAGCTCAAGTGGAATGAAGAGGTTGCCAGTTAACGCAGGTATACTGTATAATCATGGGTGGGATGCACTCGGCTACGGTGTACTGCAAAACGTATTAGCAGCTTGAAGTACTATGTAGTACAGAGACGCACTGTATTCCATTGAGTCAAAGGTCCAAAAGCTCTTCACTCCGAAAATAAGTGCATTTTTATTACAAGAAAACGCAAGTGCTCAACAACGAAACAGTGAAGGTGATCAGGTCTTAGTCAAATAGCCACTCAAGTGCGGGATCTAAGAGATAATACTTAACAGGCATCCGAGTAATTATTAAAAAATACTTTCTTGTCAACTTGGATTCGAATAAGCAGTGTGGTATGCATAACTGGTACCTATTATCTTATTGCAGCTCAGTTTATGTTTATTTAATACTTTTCATTATTATTATTATTATTATTATTATTATTATTATATTGGCATTGTCCCGCTATTTCTGAAACTAAGACAATCAATAGCGATTTAAGATGATTTACTCGGCCTACAGCCGGAACCACAACGTTGTGCTCAGGTAGCAAGAGACGAAGGACGAAAAGAGAAGAAGACAGAAGAAAGAAGCGTCCGTGCGGACGGTCCCATCTGTGGCCCACCGCACGGGCGAGGTTAGAGCCCCGCAGAAAAAGTCGGTCACCTCGATCGGCAGCCCACGTCGCGGGACAGAAAGGAAATACAGAGAACCCACTTAACTATACAAAACTAACCTTCTCAGCAAGAACTGCGGCCAGATGCTACATCCCCTGCGATGAATGCACTCGGGACCCTTGGGTGTTAATACTTTTCATACTAATGAAGTACTATCATTACATAAGTTAGTTAATGTCTCATTCAACATAATGGATAGAGTGTTGCAACGAATTTTTCTCAGTGGCTCGCGAAGACAGAACACCTTCTGTCGGTAGCACCAGACCCGCGACAGCGCCCAACTCTGGGGCGTCTAAATGGTAGT
>LQNS02276924.1:22110652-22125746 GCA_001587735.2 Parhyale hawaiensis | reverse complement strand
GGTGAGAGCCACCCGCCCACAGGGGGCAAGAGGCTAGTGGAAGTTGAACTTCCATCCGGCGTCTAAACAAAGCACTTTCGCCTCAACTAACGTTTCGTTAGCTCAAGGCGAATTGTTTTTGATGTAACACGTAAAATGTTATGTGCATATTATAACCCTATATACCTGGTTTTATATATCTATAAAATAAAAGCTTTTCGGAAGCTTTTCAAAGTCGCCCTGCATTTCAATTTCCCCCTCCATTACGGTACTATAGAAGCTATTTCGCAAATTTAATTACAAAAAATGACGGCAAACAACGATGGACGCGGTGAGACTCGGTAGCAGGCGAAGTACCTATTACTGTATACTCATGGGTACATGCACTCGGCTACGGTGTACTGCAAAACGTATTAGCAGCTTGAAGTACTATGTAGTACAGAGACGCACTATATTCCATTGAGTCAAAGGTCCAAAAGCTCTTCACTCCGAAAATAAGTGCATTTTTATTACAAGAAGACGCAAGTGCTCAACAACGAAACAGTGAAGGTGATCAGGTCTTAGTCAAATAGCCACTCAAGTGCGGTCTAAGAGATAATACTAAACAGGCATCCGAGTAATTATTAAAAAATACTTTGTCAACTTGGATTCGAATAAGCAGTGTGGTATGCATAACTGGTATTGTCTTATTGCAGCTCAGTTTATGTTTATTTAATACTTTTCATTATTATTATTATTATTATATTGGTATTGTCCCGCTATTTCTGAAACTAAGACAATCAATAGCGATTTAAGATGATTTACTCGGCCTACAGCCGGAACCACAACGTTGTGCTCAGGTGGCAAGAGACGAAGGACGAAAAGAGAAGAAGACAGAAGAAAGAAGCGCCCGTGCGGACGGTCCCATCTGTGGCCCTCCGCACGGGCGAGGTAAGAGCCCCGCAGAAAAAGTCTCTTACCTCGATCGGCGGCCCACGTCGCGGGACAGAAAGGAAATACAGAGAACCTACCTAACTCTACAAAACTAACCTTCTCAGCAAGAACTGCGGCCAGATGCTACATCCCCTGCGCAGAAGGCACTCGGGACCCTTGGGTGTTAATATTTTTCATACAAATGAAGTACTATCATTATATAAGTTAGGTAATGATTTCTCATTCAGCATAAATTATGTTCTAAGAGAGGAAAAGGAAGAGACATAGAGTATGACAAAATAAACGGGGAACCCATGCACGAATGTGTTCCCACACAAGGAACACCACGCACAGGTACAACAAGGTGTAAAAGAAGAGGGGAACGAAGAAAAACATCAGAAGTGTGGAACTGGAAGCAAAGCAAAGCGGGCAAGAAAGAAGGATGCCCCAAGGTCTAGCTACGACTACGGTGGCCAGTACGTAGTTCACGCACCGTAATCAACATAATAAATTAGATACTCTATCACAAACGAACTCGAGGGCCCAGCTTCACAGACGAGCCAAATCTAGGCTCCGGCATAGATTGCCATGACTGAATAACAGCAACCTTTTTTTTTTTTTTTTTTGCAATAGGCAACAAATGTAGGTTAACATAACCCTCTTCATACCAGACAGTTATTTTATTACACGTATTCTTCGTAGTACTATTGTATAGCCCGAGCTTGGTACAGTTAGGGTCAACCCTTCCATTATGGTAACTTGACCATAGTAAGAACGTACATGTGTTAACTATTATTATACTGAATAGTTCAAGTCTCCGTTGCCACAACAACGGCGATCTAACGGAGAGAGAAATAAGGGACTTATAGTATAACGACAGACATGGGGAACCCATTCACGAAGGTGTTCCCACACAGGATCGACGAGCATGAGAACAGTAAGTCGAGAAAGAAGAGGAAGAACAAAAGAAAGTAAGATCACTAAGAGTATGAAATCAGAAGGAAGCACAATGGGCACGAAAAACAGAAGTCCCGAAGGCCTAGCTAATAGCTAAGGTAACTTACACATTGCCCCTGGGGGCGCTGCTCCCCATAACATAAGATTAACGAACCTAAACATAAGGTCCATCCGTGTCCCCTGAGGGGGCTGTGCGCCGTTAGGAGGTGATTCTTATTGGATGCATGAACTTATGCACCTGCCAATTAGCCATTACCAGGGTTACAGTTAACAGTCGGAGTCGGGAGGAGGCGGAAATTTTTGGGTGCGTGCAGGACACACCTGTTCCAGGAGTCGAAGTTGACACTCGCTATAGACCGACCGAGTCGTCGGGCCATGTTCACCATCTCGGCCCCGGCAAGCTTCGGCAGCCCCGGCCCTGTCTACACCATTTTAGCGACTCTCACCCCGGCCCGGCGAAATTTCAGTCCATATTAAATATTCGCTCATAGGAGCCCAAGCCCCCACGAAACTCTGTATTTTCGCCATCCCGGTAAAAGCACACGCGAAGTCATTTTCAGTGAGCCCGACTATGGCCAAATTTTAGTCCCGGTCCTCTGTACCACTGGCCTGCACCATAAGTTGGAGTTGGAAGGAAATTGGCAATGAACAAATAATTTACTAAGGACTCCCGGACTCAAAGTTGAAGATTTTTGGACGCAAGGAGTCAAGAGACGGAATCGGACACCTCCGTATCCTCTCAGGATACAAATTGGACCCTAGACGGTCTAGACTCTAAAACCCCTCATTTTACAACCTACTGTTTGTGGCATACAATTCAAGCCTAAACGCCTACAATTGTAATGCACATTTGCAAAACTTCATCTCTAAAATAAGTTTCGCTCTTGAAGCACAATGGTTGTAGTTTTAAGGGCGATTGACACGATATTCAGAAACCGAAACAACTGGGTAGAAGGGGCAGAACATTCTCAAGTTTTAATGCCCTGCTCGCACGAGGGAATGCTCTCATAATTAAATACCCTCGAGCTCCCTAGGGAGCTTCTTGTTGTCAAGGAAAAAATGTAAGAGGAAATCGGGTTCATGGAGTCAGGCTCACGTTGGACCTAGGTAATCCTTGGTCTAGCGGGAGAACAAAATTCGGAGTGCGTGCCTTCGCAGACAGTTTAATGTTTTCGAGGTGTCTTAGTCTAAGGTTTTGGTCGCACTTTCTACTTTCCCCGCGAACGCACAACCCTTATAAATGACGGCAAAAAATTAACACTTCACCAAAACCCCCGCCGTCTTGTGGGCTTCCTCATTTTTCCCCTATCTAATACTGAAGAAAGATTCCAAGGTACTCAACTTTTTTTTTTCGCCTTTTGAAATCTGAATTTTCTCCTATCTTATTAGTTCTATTTTTCCCCTATCTAATGCTGACGAAAAAGATTGCAAGGTCCCAACTTTTTTTTTCGCCGAAAAAAAATTGCAAGGTACCCCACTTTTTTTTTACATCTTGAAATCTGAATTTTCTCCTATCTTATTCCCATAGAGCGTGACAGGAAAGATATAAATATATAAATAAATAAATAAAAACACGACGTGAATTATTATATAGTACTGATTACTGAAAATGCTGACCAATACGAGATTGTTTTCGAGGCATATCAAGGTAGTAGGGCTGACTCAAAGTTTAAAATTAATTTTTGCTCTTGAGCTACATTTTACACTGAAGGCTAGAGTTTTTAAGACAAACGTGCTGCAATCTCTGCAGCTTTATCCACGCGTTTTGGAAAAGTTAAATGAAGAGGAAAGTCAAACATACATAAAGGAAGGGTTAACCCCATCCTCGGCAGTAATAGCTACTTCGCTACACATGGATTCTTCTCCAATAGCCTAAGAGGAAAGCAGTAGGAGAAAGAACCCTTGTAAGGAAACAGGGCAGCTTCATAAGAAAGGTAAAGGGTATAAAATAAGTAAAATAAAATCACATGGGTTAACTCACAACTGTGACATACAAGAACAGGCAGGCGAGGCGGCAGTCTCAACAGGTCAGTCACACAGGCTCCTGCTCCGTCAGCTCACTACTGCAGGAAGATGACAACACCGCTACGTCACTGTCATAAGCATTGTTATATGAGCAGTACATGAACTCTATGCAAAAATATCGCAATGAAACTGTACCAAACTGAAGTGCAGACAGCCTTAGTGGACTACCAAGCTACATCTAAAAGTCGGCGTCGGTCCAGTATCTAAGTATTAGGTATTATAAGAAGATTTAAGCCTCCCTAAATAAGTACTAAGCTTTTCTAAGAAGGGACATATAGTATATCGATAAAAAAACGGGGAACCCATGCACGAAGGAGTTCCCACGCAGGATCAACGCGCATGGGAACAGCAAGTCGGGAAAGAAAAGGAAGAACAGACAACAGTAAGATCAGTTGGAGTATGAAAGTGGAAGGAAGCAAAGTGGGTACGAAAGACAGACGTCCAGAAGGCCTAACTAATGGCTAAGGCAGGTCCAGCATCTTCAACTGTCGGCAAGTGCTGAGTAAGTAGCCTGTTCCAACACCGCAAGCATTTCAAGAAATGGAAAGAGACACATTTGGCTACTCGACGTACAGAAACTTTCGGTGAAGCGATAGTTTAATAATATTCCAGTATCTAGGCATTTAACACTCTATAGCCAGATGGGGTAAGACACGACCGCGGCGGCCATCGAGGGTAAGAAACGACCGCGCCCAAAAAATTCATTATTTGCAGTAGAGGGTTGAAAAAAAAACACTGAAATGACTGGGAATATATGCTTGTGACAAGCCAAGAGCGAAGGAACCCGTCCTTTTTCTCACCGTAAGCGAACTTGACACCGTGTAGGACTTAGCCCAGGAGATTGTGCTGCCTTTACGTCTTGATACCTGCTGCACAAGTGGAAAATCGCTTCAATTGTAATCTATTTGATTAGTCTTGCAAGGCGTTTCATTAGGTTGCAGGATGCTTAATCCTTGTTTCGCTTTCTGAAAACTTTTTCAGCTTTTTTGCTGCTACATTAATGGATGGAGCTGGCCTGTCGGTGTTGAGGGTAGTAGGCCCAATGCAATATGCAATTTTGGCAATAGGCATGTTCGACTGCGGGTTGAAGTGCGCCAGACCGGTGGATGTAGCTCCGGGATGATAAGCTTGTAAATTAAGCGTTATACTCTGCGTATCTAGGCCGGAACTAGAGTGTGATAGGGATATCAGGTCACTGCACTCCTGCGGCAGCTCTACCGTGATGGTGATAGAACGTTTCATCCTAGTTGGTGCATCGCTCGTTATGCGCTGGCCGGGAATATTCCAGGATTGCGCCAGTGTTTCGTAAGTAGTTGGAGTTCACCGCCGATGGCGTTGGTGAATAGCATTCTCCATCCCTCGGCCAGGACGCAGCGCTTGATTAGCGTGGGGTATGCCAGCGAGACGATCTGAGATCTGTTGGAACTCCTCCCTGGCCTGGAAAGCGTAAGGGAGTTGGGGTGAGGTGTCATTGAATAGGTTGCAGAGGCAGACGAAACCTACTAACTGTAGTGTCGTGACCACTAGGGCTTATTCATCTCAGGGTATCTGCAGGAAGGGCGCAGGTCACTCCTTTATCAGGGTGTAGCGGTATAATGGCGGGACCAAAGTTCCTGTAATTATCCGAAACACGTCAGCGCAGTTAGACTGTAGGTTCAAAGTGTCAACACAGTGGTGCTGACTCAATACTCCGTTGCGAATTTCAGTTGCCCAAAGGAGTAGGAAACGCAGCTGTTTTCGATATAGAAAAGGCTCGCGTTCTCCAGCCTCGCGGGTGCGGCATAGCTGCCTCAGGATATCAAGGTCTTTGTGGCCCTTGGAGAAGTACGAGGTTACCTTAACCTTGGACAGCACTATCGAGGGTGATTTCAGCCCCGTGGAGCTAAGCGCTGGATGCTCCTATGTGGAGGAGCTTGCAGGTGGAAGAACCCGAGGGGACAAAGTTCCCCCTGTAGCCCTGATAGGCGTAGTAGCGGACGGGTGGGTGGCAACCCTGGAGCGGTGTTGAATGGGTGAACAGAAGCCCATGCAGTTCTTGTTGGTTGTGAGCCCAGAGGGAGTCCCTCTTGGCTACTGTAGGCTGTTGGTACTGTTAGAGTTTTGAATGACCAGGCCGGCCAAAGTGACCCACGCACCGGGTACTGAGATACCCACAGACCTGGTTGCCATGACCCGCTTACTAGCGGAACAATCACAGGTGGCAACACCTCGACGGAGATGCAGTCCGGAGCTCCTTGCAGACTTGCAGTATAGCCCGAGGATTCGTGCTAGGAGGAGTTCGAGCTCCACTGCTGCTGGTGAGAGCGTGGTACCACAGCGGGCCTGGACGCCATGCCAAGTCCATACCAACACTCACCACAGCTACCGAGACACCCCAAGGCCTGGTTACCATAACCAGGGCTGTGTTCTCGATCCAGCTTGTTTTGTTTTACAACAGGTGCAGAGCAACCCAAAGACCTGGTTGCCATAACCGAGGCTGCGCTCTGCACCCTGCATTTATGAATCTTTATTTTTTAAAAGTTTTTTATACACAATAGGACAAATTATATCCACGAGGCAAAGCTCGCTGGGAGAGATGGTGTCGATGCAAGTGCAGCCGAAAGGAGTGAGCAGGCACCAGGTGACCTGCCTGACGGCTTCACAAGTGGGCATGAGGAGCGGAGCCAGCACACGCCTAGAGGTAGCCTCGGCTGGCTGTCCCGGACGCCACATGGCTGATGACGTAGCCACTCGGCGGATAGCCGCGTGGAATGGCGGTGCTCTGAATCGGTTGAAGCCAACTCCTCCGGAGGCCCGACAACCTGAAAAACTTTTCAGAAAGCGAAACAAGGATTAAGCATCCTACCACCTAATGAAACGTTTCGCAAGACTAATCAAAAAGATTAAAATTGAAGCGATTTTGTCCACTTGAAGCAGGTATCAAGACGTAAAGGCAGCACAATTCCCTGGGCTAAGTCCTACACGGTGTCAAGTGAGCGAGAGGTGATAAAAAATGCTTTAACAGTTTCTGCCTTCAAATTTTATCCAGCACTTTTTGAATGCCTGTAAGGGCGCGGTCGTGTCTTACCCCATCTGACTATACCTATATGCTGGAAATTCAAGTCCCCGCTGCTCTCAGGGCATGGGCCTGTTGGCCCGCCCTCTGCCACCTATTAAATGTAATTGTATGCAGTCCAGTGGTGTTTGTGCCCAGTAGCTAACTGTAGAAAGAAGATATGAACAACCACTATCATAAATTACGAAAGTTAGTTCAAGCCTCCCTCTGAAACTATAGTAGCGATACTGCAAATGCTGTGTTTATGAATACAGAAATATGATGAAACAAACTAGATAAGTACATATTACTGCAAGCGGAAAGGGTTACTCCAGGATGAAAATTCCTCCTGAACAGCGCACGCTAAGGCCGCCGCACACGGAAAACGGAAGCCGAATAGCCACCAATTTACCCACCCGACTACGCTGCACTGACTAGGACTTCTAATTAGCGTATTAACAGCAAGCCAAAATATGTGTTATTGTGAATTTAATACTGGTAGTGGTAGAGACCTGGAATGTACTGAAAGACTAATGTGTGGCTCATGTGTAGACCCGAGCGCAGGCTGTCAAGTCCAATCGGGGAATTTCAACGCACTCTCAAATAAGAGAAATGCTCGTAACTTTGCAACTGAAACACAGCTATTTGCTTACTGGCAAATACGGTAGCAGCGGATTTCATTTCAGACAATTTCATAGGATGTTGAAATAATACAGAAACCAAAACTGTGCTCGACACAACGTTATCGGATGGGTCGTTGGGTGGCAGTGCAACTGATGTCAACCGTGTGCTTCGGGCTAGGACTAGATTAAAATTTATTTAACCATACCGTACATCTTAAGCCAACGCATGGTAACGATTTGTACGGCCACACAAACATAACAAGCGGTATTTTTGGGAAGTGCAATGGCGGAGAAAGAAAAAACACATGAGAGCAGGCTTTGGCGAGAACGTTTAGGTCAAAAGGAATTAAGGCCCCTGCAAGTACTGAACACTTCGTTCAGCAGCTCAGTCAGAGGTCCTCCAGATAAGCAGACACATACATCTTGCGATGCACCCGACAGTCAAACAAGTGTCGTATCAGAGAAACATCAAAATGCTTTGTGTCAGGGTAAACACAGCTGCGTGTCTACCAAAGATGTAGCAAGCATCACTCGTAAAATGTACTATAGGTACCACTTCAAGTTCGGAACAAGTTACAACTAAGAAAGCTGCTCACTTTCCTGCTATTTAAATGGACACAGTAACGCATTCGGACGCAGAACAGAGAGCACCCGTTCATTAGATCGTCAAGTGAACCAGCCAACAGCACTTCAATTTCTTCCCTTTTTAAGACTGTGTGCGGCGCGAAACGAAGCTTAACAAAGAAAACTAGAGCACTCTGCGAGCGCATACCTCCGCCAAGCGAGGCAACGGTAGCAAAAAATTCAAATTGGCTATGAAACCATAATTTTCTTCGTATAAACTCCAAAATCTAATCATTTGTGTCTTGATAGTAATAACAGCTTGTGCAATTTTCTTGAAGATCCGTTCATAACTTTTTGAGTTATACGGTACTGCTAACAAACGTTATGACCAACATGAGTCAAACATACAAACGAAGAAACCGATCTGCACCAAAATTTAATCATTTATGTCTTTTAACATTAATCAGCCGCTATAAATTTCATAAAGATCCATTAATTATTTTTTGAGTTATTGTACTAACAAGCATAAAATTAAAAACAGTGACAAACGAACGAACGACCAAACGGATCATTACTAAAATTTGGTCATTTACTCTTTGTTATATACCTAACAACTCATAAAAATCCATCCGTAACTTTTTGAGTTATGGCAGTGAGAAAAATGAGGCAGACAAACAAACAAACGGATGGACATATCTTCACCAAAAGTTAATCATATGTTCCTCCTAACATACCTAACAATCCCTGTAAATTTCGTCCAAATCGGTGCAGAACTTTTTGAGTCACCTTGGTGACAGACAGACAAAAACGACGAAAACATAACCTCCTTGGCGGAGGTAATAAGGATCCCGTGATGAGCGCTCTAGCTTTCAGGTGCAAAGCTAGAGTCACAATTCTCACACTAGATCCCTAAATGTTCTCCCCTGGTTAAGAGCTTCGACGTTGCACCACCAATACCTCAACATTTTCTGCAAAGAAGATTGACTAAGAAAGTAAAAATCAAGAAAGCAGTATGAATAGTTTACTAAAGCGGACTATTTCGGGTATCCTACTGAGCATTAGCGGTAGCTATATCTTGTCTTTATAGCTAGGCTGATGACCAAAACGTGCTGCATTGTTTGTAAATAATGATTCATACTACTTTCCTGATCTTTGACTTCTTACTTATACCAACAATATCAACCTTTTTCCATGGTTCAAAAGCACTACAATGCAATACCAATGAAAACATCACACTGAAATATGCTTGCCTTGAATAGGGTTTCAACACAATATGTTGGCCATTGATGAACTATTACACGGTATGGTAACTATTATCACAATGAAATGAAACTATAGTGTAGCATATACGATACCCACAGGGACATCACTGGTCTACACCAGGACCAGGCGAGGAATAAAATATATAGTCACCAGAGTTGAGGGCGTAATTGGTGCTCACAGGGAGCAAGTATCTAAGTAAAAGTATAATAAATACTGTTAGGTGCAGTTGCTGCACACAAGGAGCAAGTGAGTAATAAAACATTGTTTAGCATTGCAGGCATAAGTGGTTCACACCAGGAAGAAGTGAGTAGTAATAAAACATTTTCAGGTTTTAACTCTAGCGACGTTAACAGCTGCCCATCAGTACCAGCCGTGGAGGAGTACGAGTAGCCAAGAGGAATAGGAAATTTCTCGTGCTGAGAGATTACATCACTGACGCTCATTGCTGAGTAGGCATCACGTGTATTTCAACGCCTCTGATAACACCGCAACGAGTGCCATTATTTTTAGGGACGGTATTACAGTTAGGTACAGTAACCTGTGTAGAACAAAGAGTCAAGCGCAGAAATACAGTCATTCGATTTAAGCCTGTACTTTGTGTAGGAAAGATATCGTGTTCGTGACAGTAAATGGTTTTGACTGGTCAATCTTGTGTAATTGACACGTGTCATGTCGACCTAGGTGTCACGTAAGCTCCGGATGGCGGAATATTTCATCAGCGCACCCACCAGCTGATTAAGGATTTCCTTCCTCCTTTCAGACACACTCTCTTTGGTTAAATAAAGAAGGTAATAAATAAGCATCCGGAGACATGCGGCCGTTCAACTGTTCGGCGAAGCTTTGCAAAGACCTTTTCTAGCTGCATGTTGTCCGTGCAGTGTCATTATCTTTCTAGTAAAAAATGCGGCGTGTATTAAGCGCCCAGCGCAGTGCACAGCCACAAAAGAGCTCCCTAAAAGTGCAAATTTGCTACAGTGAAGGGCGAGTTGCTAGTGCAGCCACAGGATACAAAGAAGTGGTGCAACAGAAGGACGGAATAATGGAGAGAGAAAGATAAGGAAAATATATAGGTAGCTAAGGACGATTTTCGATGCAATGTAGCAACATCACATGTATTAGGCATGTTCCTATTTTGAAGTAAACCACATGTTTCCACGATAAGCTTCAATTAGCGAGTAAAACAAGGAGTCCAACAGTAAAAGAACCACGAATCTACTCTTAAAGCTCACTGCTAAGAATAAATATTGCATCGACCCATATGTGAACGCGAAGAAAAACTTACATTACATAGAACATTCCACAATATAAAAACACTTTTTCGTACATTGGCTACCTAAACTTCAAATACTTATACGAAATATGATTTTTAAACAAATCTAGATGCCAAGCCTGAACTTATGATCCGAAATGAAGTTTGGCACAGAACAGACACAGCTAATCTAGATCTAGAGAGTACCTAGTGTCTGTACAATACCCTCAACACTTCATGCAATTCAGACGACATGTCTGAACAACGGTAGCTAACTAATATTTTTAACTTTATCCCTACTTCGGCACGTCGAAACCTAAAAACTAGTCTCTGTACAATGCCCCAGACACAGCTACCTAACACAACCTCTACAACTGCAGAGAGAAGTACAGTAGAGGTCAAACTTGAGCTGACTAACAGCTTCAACTTTGGCGTTCCATCGGCATGTCAAAACCTAAAAACAAGTTTCTATGCAGCACCCCAGACACGATCCAATACAAGCCACTGCGTGCATAAAATAGACGTCACGTGACTAAAACAAACGGGGCAATTTCGGTGTGAAACGTCGACAGCTTTTAACACGAGAAGGTAGCCTATACAATAAATACCCCTTAACTGTCAATAATGGATGTAATTTTTCAACAGAAAGTAGACTTTAAACCTGACGGAACTCTTTTCGGCATAACATCAACACCTCGACCTAGAAACTATGCTGTGTAAAGTGCAGTACCCCAGTCATAACACAACACAAATTATACGACTGACTTATGAGAAGGAACTAGACGTCAAACCTGAACTGATGGGCAGGCTTAATTTTGGCGTAGCGCCGACATCGCATGGACCAATTGGACCATAGCCTCCTGAGAATTACCGCAGGCCCTCTTTGTTTATTATTGCCCGTGACGCAGTCAGTGCAGAGCTGGACGCGGTACTGGACGGACGCCGCCACTCTAGCGTACCAGTTGTTAAGTAGAATAACAACACCGCGTTGCTGCTTGGCTAGCAAGTTCAGGTAAATGCCAAGCGCCACGAGGCCTCCACCCCACACGTACCTGTAGGATGAGTATAAGTTAGGAGCGCTTAAAGCGATAGCATTCAAGCCAACAGTTTCTACCGTACACAATTGTAGACGTTACACATAGCGTGATGCCAACCAGAGTTACAGAGACAAAGTCGGACACGCGCCTATGCCAGGAATTTGTGTCTAACAATTTAGATATAAGCCCGGCCTGCATTGTGTAAAGGAGTCTAATTTGCGGGGAGCTGTGGAGAGTTTGGGTGCATGGAGCTGGAGTCTTAACACTGGCTGGTCCCGGTGATCGGAGTCGGAATTTTAGCCATCCGACTACAGTATGTAAATCTGATTTTACGGAAAATAATGTTTCCTTCAGGTACTACAGGCAGAAAGCCCACAGAGAGCTCTTGGTTACGTAGTAAAGACTGTTATTTTAGCAAAATTATTTTTAATTGCGCATTGAAAGAGTCAGCTTCGCTTTACACAATAAATGTGAGGCAGGAGTTAAACAAAATGAGGAATTCATGTGCAAAGAATCACTGCCAAGGAAGTAAAAACATAAAATACGAGAGTTGCAAATCTGGCAAGGAACAGACTGGATTATGAACTAGGCTACTTAGTCCCAAAAACTACTCTTCCAAGTTCACTTGATGGAATTTGCGTCGTCGAAATGTNCATGTGAAAAGAATCACTGCCAAGGAAGTAAAAACATAAAATACGAGAGTTGCAAATCTGGCAAGGAACAGACTGGATTATGAACTAGGCTACTTAGTCCCAAAAACTACTCTTCCAAGTTCACTTGATGGAATTTGCGGCGTTGAAATGCATAGCGACACAGCAGCAGGGAAATAGCATTGCCGAATCCCAAAGTAAAATCCATGAGAGGGCGCATCAGCTAGTACATATTAGTAAGGACTAGAATCGTCAATCCTGGCGGTCCAGCCAGTGGCGGAACTGGCTGAAAGTGGTGGCGACAAAAGCTTGTGGATTGAGAAAAGTGCTTAGTCGAGGACAAAGCCGGGATCTCACTAAAGCGTTTCGTGCTTCGCACGCAGTACAAAGTGTCCTAATGTTTCTACGTAAACAGTGGAAACTTGCACAGAGTTCTGAGGTATAATTCACTGTAAATTTGAAGAGCTATCCGAAGCTTTACACAAGACACTTGCTAAGCAAACTTGGCTTGAAAACAAGTACTTTAGTAGTAGTTGTGGGCGACACACAGCAGTGTTTGCAAGGAAGCAACAAGAAGTTGTAACATTTTGTACTACGGACGGAGAACAGATGGCTACAGTGTGAACCGGCATTAAGCCGTCGGACGTGTAGGAGCGTCTATCTACGAACTCCACACGAGCATCAACTTGCCACACCCTTCTCATACGACGGTTAATGCGTGACTGTCACAAGGAAGTTCTAATAGGGAGGAGCGCAGCCTCTCAATTTAGCCTAAGGAAGAGTTTCGAGTAAATTTTCCCCTTGAACTGGCTGAGTGGCATATCCAATCGGAGAGCGGCATTGCCTCACGCAGCGTGTATAGGAAGGAGTCCTGAGCTCAAATTTTATAACTATTAACCATCGACGAAATTCCGAGCGAATGGAAGTATGTAAAAGAAACTTGTATCCTGAATACCATCTGATGATGAAAGTACCAGGGTGAGCACAGGGATAGCTAAATCTTCAAACACGATTGTGTTGCAAAAATATTGAAGAACTGCCAGTCTGTATCTTCTTTAATTATATGCGCTGACCACTGCCACTTCAGCCCCTTCAAGGACTCCAAACGCCAGCTTCGATCACGTGACAAAGCCATGTGTTAACTCGCCCAGAGAGTGCTTGGGCTTGCTCCTCCCATTAGAAGCTCCTTGGCCTGTCACTTCCGCAGCATTGAGCACTTGAAGGAGGAAATGTTAGTTTCTGGTAATAATAGAATACAGTGGTGACACACACTCCAACTATAGTTCTTATACAAGAAGCAGGTTAACGAGCAACTGTCGCTCCGGCAGTTCGGTGACATCCAACTCACGCACGCCACTCAGCCACAATTGACAAAAATTCTATTCGGTCTCAACGGAATTAAGTTCTGACGCGGAATCCATCAATATTTACTTAGAAATTAAATGCCGAAAATTTATAAACGCAGCTGACTAAAAGCTTGAAATTAACATTAGTGTGTGTCGACGCCACAATTTTAAGACGACGAAGATGATCTGGATCTATACTTCCTAGGGATATATTCGTCACAAGCAGGTGAAGAGTACACGTTACGTTCACTTTACTAAGCATGGAAGTCAAGTGCACTCAATAAGAGGGAGTGCACCACAGACAAATGAAGACAAAACACTATAACTAGAAGTAGGAAAGTGAAAGGAAGCAAAGTAAGTGGGAAGGAAGTAGGAAAGTGAAAGGAAGCAAAGTAAGTGAGAAGGAAGTAGGAAAGTGAAAGGAAGCAAAGTAAGTGGGAAAGAAGTAGAAAAGTGAAAGGAAGAAAAGTAAGAAGAAAGTAGGAAAGTGAAAGGAAGCAAAGAAAGTAAGCAGGAAGGACGTACCGAGGGCCCAGCGATGGCGACCTATAGGATCTTAGTGAGAGCCCACAAATCACTCACTGTAATGTGAAGGGCTTGGTGAAGAGCAGGAAGGACAGGAGTATGGACAGAGCCTTCCTGACAGTGGTGACAGTGACAGCTGTCAGCGCTCCATGTAATGTGACCAGTGCCAGCACGGCCTGCACTCCACAAAAGCCTGATAGCGACAGCACAAAGACAGGCAGCACCAGATCCCACAAGTGCTGTGGACAGAGAACACGAGTACTACGCACCATCATCACCAACATCGCCTACATATTTATCACTCACGCTCGATGCATCTGCATTGGCTGTACTCTTAAACAAGTCTGCATACATTTTGGGCGCAGCTGGGAGGCGAGATATTTACCAACGACACTTGCAAGTCAATTCAAAAGACAGATACTCCCAATGTTTTTGCAGCCGCGGTCATGTTCAGCAACACGGGAAGGATGGTATGGCGAATGGTCTGCCGTATAGGGTAGGCCGCACTCAAACCTTTGGTAACTTACATCGCCAAGCAAACAGGCAGGTGCTGTATACGCTTTACAGCTGAATCACAACCATGAATTTGAACAGAGAAGAAGGAGTGGCGAGGGATGTTCCTTAACGCCATATGGTCACTGCGTGATACTAACCATAGAATCTTAAACGATAATTTTAAAATTTTAACATCATGTCGTCAAACGGAATTGAAATTGTTAGAATCGATCAATATTCACGAGCAATCCCCTACTCTTAATGATCATGCTAGCTCAATGGAACTTCTTATTTTAAATTGAAAACTTTTTGTAACTCTGGTATGTATGATACGTCCAAAACAGCCTTTACTCCAACAGTTTCGAAAATTCTTGAAGAGCAAAACTCCTGACGATGATTCACGATGAATCGAAAGCTTGATTACCGGGACATTAA
>LQNS02276924.1:21928165-21939945 GCA_001587735.2 Parhyale hawaiensis | reverse complement strand
GCCTGCAACTGCGATGCAAGGCAAGAGCAACACGAAAAAGTTTAAATCTGTGAAGAAATGCTTGAACAAAGGTTTAGAGCAACACAAAAAAGTTTAAATCTGTGAAGAAATGCTTGAACAAAGGGCTAGAGAGACACGAAAAAGTTCATATCTGTGAAGAAATGCTCAAACAAACTGCGTACGTCTTACTCCGCTGGCAGTCTGTGTCGAACTGATGCTTACGCGCTGGCCGAGAAGGACCAAGGAGCGCCTTCGGGTCGGCTCGGCAGTTCGAGTACCGAAAATCTGTTCGAGGTCCGATGCATTTTTTCTCGATTTTTTGGTCGAGCACCGAATTGATCGAGTACAGAGGCGGTCGAGTACCGAGGTACCATTGTAGC
The DNA here is from genome assembly GCA_001587735.2 of Parhyale hawaiensis. Lineage (NCBI taxonomy): Eukaryota > Metazoa > Arthropoda > Malacostraca > Amphipoda > Hyalidae > Parhyale > Parhyale hawaiensis. The sequence goes on along the minus strand of LQNS02276924.1, from coordinate 21,939,565 downwards.
GGCGTAGCCTACTTACTTTCAAATGAAAGTTCAACTCATGTTCTTTCTTTTGATATATAACAATGCTGAGTTATCATCATTTTTATGGGAACTATAAATCGCAGAAATTTTTTTCTAGCAAAAATTGATCGGAGACAAACGCCTCTAAGGCTCTACCCTATTTTCTTCCTGGTCTCCCACAGAAAAACAATGGGAAATTCAAAGTCATATACCTATCTTGAAAACTAAGCATTTGCAACGAAAACGTTATTCATGTAAATTGTCTTAAATTGACCCAATTTACATACTGAACACAATAAAAAACATGAAATTCATGTGTAAGTGAAAGTAAAATAACACCGAGAAAAGAGTGTAACTAGTTGTATATTTTGATTTCTGCTTCAACTTTTTGTTGCATTCTGATTTCGAGGACCGACTGGAGACAGAAGGTGTTCCTAGAGAAAATCAAAAGCTTGCATATAAATCTCTGAAAACTTTCAATCTTGTAAGGCAAATTTAATTCACCTTTTTACGCGCAGAGCTGCCCGGTGTTTCCAATCCTTCGCTAGCTGTTTGTAAACAACTAAACATGGACTTACGGAGTGTTCCCAAATATTTTGGGTAGAATCAAGATACCAGTACCTAGAAATTCCGCTAAATAAGTATGCATACATATATATAAAACTGCTTTTTTGCTATGGAAATTTTGTTAGAGCCGACTGAAAGATTATTGTTGATTAAACATTTATTGAGTTTTTCAAGTTGACGTTTACATTTAATGCATTCGTTATTGCTGGTGATGTCCAGTAGACCACCGATGGTGTCTTCGACGCTTCGATTACGGCTGTAATCACTCACTTATTTGTATACGGGCATAATACGGCCCACCACCATCCAGGGTATAAGCGCCCACGGCTGTAATCATCATCAAGAGGTGGTGGCGGTGCCGGAGGTAGTTGCGACGGTGCCAGGAAGCAAAGAATGCAACGGGAGGACTCAGTAGGACTAAAATAAAACTCAGCCGTGACCGCATGTAGCTAATTTACATCACATCGACGAGTCGAAGTATTTGAATGTGAGACCTCAGGCCTTCGTATGTTGTTTTCTTGGACATATCACCGTATTATTTCGATTTATTTCATTCAATCTCCTGCTCATGAATGGCCAGCTACTTGAGCTGCAAATTATCGTAAAGTGTTGTTGCCAAGTACAGAAAGTTTGAGCAAGAAGCTCACTGTTAGTGTTGTTTCTCTCGCGTACAGAAATGGCTATAATGGTTCTTAAATTTGTTGGTAAGGAATAAATATGTTCTGTGAAGAGCACTCTGAACTGAATATGAAGTGTTACTAAGGCTTTAATCAAGAAAAAGAAGTTAAATCAAGTCGCCAAAAGGGACCAAATTCGGTGCTAGTCCTGTGACAGTTTCCACCAGCATGCACAGCAATTTTCTATCGAAAATTGCTAAATTAGTATATATGATCTTAATTTATTTATACGCTAGAGATGAGTTTCGCAATTTATGATAATTTTTCTGGTTAAATTAGTTAAAATACTCCTAGGCTGCTCAGCCATAGATTCATCGATGATGACGTCACTTTTTGATGCTAATTTCGCGTGAGTCCTCCCGTCACGCTCTCTGCTTCCTGGTGCCGGTGGTCAGCAAGCAAAGAATGCAACGGGAGGACTCAATAGGACTAGAACGAAACTTAGCCGCGACCACACGTAGCAAATTTACATCACTTCTACGATTCGAAGTATTTGAGTGTGGGACCTCAGGCCTTCGTATATTGTGTTCTTAAACATATTACCGTGTTTTTTTTTTATTTATTTCATTCATTCTCCCGCTCATTACTGGCCAGTTACTTGAGCTGCAAAATGTTGTCGCCAAGTACAGAAAGTTCGAGCAATGGCTGTTACTGTAATTTCTCTCACGTACATAATTATCTACATTGGTGCTTATATTTGTTGGTAAGGAATGCATATGTTCGGTGAAAAGCACTCTGAACTGAATATAAAGTTTAAATAAGGCTTCAATCAAGAAAAAGAAGTTAAAGCAGGTCGCCGAAAGGGAACAAATTCGGCGCTAGTGCTTTAAAAGATTCCATCAGCATGAACTGCAATTTTCTATAGATAATTGCTAAATTAGCATATATTATCTTAATTTATTTATACGTTTGAGATGAATTTCGCATCTTAAGACGATTTTTCAGGTTAAATTAGTTAAAATAATTCTAGGCTGCTCAGCCATAGATTCATCGATGATGACGTCACTTTTTGGTGCTAATTTCTCGCGAGTCCTCCCGTTACGCTCTTTGGTTCCTGCCTGTGGTGGTCGTGGCGGTGACGGCGATGGTAGATCTTCCATGCTCACAGAATTGTGGCTCGAGCAGTACTAATTCTACGGGACAGTGGAACATATCCCGCTATGGCTCTGGAACACGAAGAGCGGTGCTACGTTCCCCTCAGGTTTGCTTGCGGTGACACCAGCTTAGCCAATCAGCGTGCTGATCAGCTTGGCAATTACGCTGGTTTGTTGATTACGCTCGTTATTGCGGATGGTCTCCGAGTAGCTGCAAGGTTCTGGCGATGTCGGTCGCTTGTGTGTTGATAGAAAGGTTCTTGAGTTTCATGAGTATGGCTTCTTCTATTTACAGGCGGATTTTGTCGTTGTTTTTACACAGTATTTTTGTACGGTTGACTAGGTTTCCCTGGTGATCTGTTGGTTAAGGTTGATTTTTGCGTGGTTAGCCTGTCTCCCTCCCCTCAGTTACATCGTAAGTCTCCTTACGACTTACGATCGCCGTCTCCACCACGACCACCACCGGTACAGCCACCTCCTGATGATGATTACAGCCGTAATCGACACGCCGCAGACACCATCGGTGGTCTACTGCACAGCACAAGCAATAAGGAATGCATTAAATGGTTCCGTTAATTTGAAAAATTAATAAATGTTTAATCAACAACAATCTCTCAGTCACCTTTAACAAACTTGCATATATATAGTTACGTCAGTTCGAGGGGCCAGAAACTCCAGCACCAGCATCTCACTTTGCTACTTTTTCCCAGCTACTTTTTGTTTTCAACTCTTTTCTCAAGAACTACTGAGCTGATTTTCGTTTCGGTTGGCTTTGAATTCTACAACTTTGAAAACGCCTTTTTCGTGTATTATGTTATATTAATTGCTAATACTCGCTGTGGCATCAGCTTAAAGTAATTGAATAACGTAGTTAAATACATGTCGTTGCGTACTTAAATTCTGTCGAATATAAGGGAGGTATTTGAAAAGACCCAAACTTACAAAAGAGGTGGTTTTCGCGGTCCTCCACACGGCGGTTTTCCGTCGTCTCCAAGATGCGTTTGTAGGATAAATTTCTATGGGCTATTCGCTCAAAAATCTGAAACTGTTACGTGTCGCATGAGAACAAATGAAGTGGCTGGTAAGAATTAGGGCATTTTTTGAAACGCGTAATACTGGTCAAGCCAAAAATTTTTTCCTATAATAATAATAATAATAATAATAATAATAATAATAATAATAATAATAATAATAATAATAATAATAAGGTACTGTGGCCAACAAGATTCGGACACAGCGCCTGAGGTTTTCATGATTAAAACGAACTTGAGAATAATACTAAACACTAGCATCAGAGAGTTATACATAATTATGGTCTGCTGAGAGTCACTGGCACAATGCCTACACATTGTGAATGAGATGATAAGAGAAACGTAGGCTACAAAGAATTAAAGCAGAATAGGTTTCTTGGGAATTTGAAGTACTTTTTGTTAAAATACAGTAGCCCAGAGAAAAGAGAATCGAGAGAAGAAATTTTAGATTTTTTTCTATTGTGAGCATGAATGGTAGCGTACAGAAAACAGTCGGCTAAGGCTGGGTGTAGCGAACTAGTTAACGCTAGTTAGCACGGTTACAGGTAATTCAAAATAGGGAGAAAAGTGGGATGTGAAATTTAGAAGATATAGGCCAGCTAGCCCTTTTCAAGAATGAAAGAGAAAAGGACATTTATTGCAGGAAATAAAAATAAGGTCTAAAGACAATGCAGTTAGATTTACAGGGCACAATATGATATAATAAGAGAAGAGAAGAAATGTAGAACTAGACATACTATACACAGTATACAGCCTAACAAAAGAAATCGGAAAAAAAACGACAACAGTCGCCAGATTTTGTCTAAGATTTTCATTCGATGTTCGATTACCCAATTTGATTGCTAGCTATACGCCCGAAGAGATATAGTGTCTCCAATGGTTCTTCCCACGGGTGAAGGTAAAAGCCTGTCGGTGTAGGTCGGCCGCCTCGATCAGTGGTCTACCTCCCGAAACAGTGGGGGAAGTATTAGGAACCTATACGTAGCTCTGCAAAACTAGCATCGTCAGCAGGAGCTGCGGCAAGCTGCGACATCACCTGCGGAGAAAGCAATCGGGACCCTCGGGTTCGTGAGACTCAAATAATATTTTGGCTGGGAAAGAAGCCCATCATAATCCACCACTTTGAGGGCTGATCCTAATTTAATAGGAATAAAAGTTGGGAAATAATTAGCCAAAAATAATAAATTTTTAGATATATAGAATTTACGATGAAAATTATATATATATTCTATTTAGAAATTTGTATTATCATAATTCATGCACTGGTCTTTTGCTACACAAGTAAAAGCAGGATTTTCCTATGCAAGATACTCGTTGTAGAGAATATAAGGCAATGACGTGAATAATATTCTTTATTGTGTACATTTAAGGACATGGTACGAAGAACAGGTTTGTTACTGAAGTTACATCAGATAGAGAAAGCACGTAATACCATCATTGCAAGCTACACTGCATTGCTGCCCATTCTTTCGCTCTTATTTGGCCATAACGGATCACCTTGAGTAAATCGTTATCAGATATTTCTATATATATATCTATTTGTATCTGCACTGCACTGAGAGTGTATTTTCTTGCCCTTACATTGAGCCAATCAGTATAGTTTTCAGCAAATATCATAAATGCACTAGTTGACCTAGGTACATTAATTCATCAAGTGCCGAAATGTCATTATAGGCTACACGCAGGAGTCCAATAGACTTCTGCTTAAAGTTGAACCAAAGTGAGTTTGTGAGTTACAGTGCAGGAGATAGCAGTAGCTCCGAAACGGCTGGCATTTGATCTTTTCGGAGCATTGACAGAACTTTCTGATAAGCATGCTGCCCACTGCATGGAGCTTTCACGTTTCTTTCTCTATCGCGAAAATCATTGGTGATTTTATGACCCAGGTAGGAGAAGCTGTCTACAAAAGTGACATCGAACTATTGAGTCGAGTGACTTTATCGAAAGGCAGGTTACTTCCCCGAAGTTTAATGTACATGCAAAGAGTTTTAACAACATTATATTCAGTACACCTTTTGCTCTTTTCGTTCTCTTAAATTAGGATCAATTTTTGCAGCCATCCTGGAGTGAGTCGCAATCACCATGTCTGGGTTACCGGTGCTACACCGGTGACCCTACCCGTCGCAAATTCGTGTCGCAATCATAGCTCAAATGACGACTGCAACACGGGTTACGGTGATGTAGGTCACCGAGCACTAACTCCTGTCTTGAGTAAAAGGAGAGCAAAATTCATTCGAATGTGCAACAAATAAGCTCCTTACACCACAATAAAGGCGTCGTTTTGTGGCCATGCTCGCGATCAGAATCACCGTGATCATGATCATCGTGATCACCGAAAAGCACACGAACGGTCAACGATTTTGTAAACAAACCAGAGACGCCATGTCTATTTTCGAAAAATTATATTTTTATCGTGTTTTTACGGGAAATGGTAGGTAATGGATTTCTTATGAGCTTTTATTTATATTGAAGCCAATGCATAACTGAACTAGCAGTATTTAAATCATTTTGAACATACACAGGCCTAAAACTAAAGAAACTACAATTCTGGAAGTCAATATTACAAACAACCATCATAACATTATTCAATTTATCCCTAAATATAAGAAAACATCACGACCTTGCATTTCAAAGTTTGAATTTTTACTTGTCCAACGGCTTCAATCACTCTTTGATCACGCATGATTAGCCTGGGGAGGAACTCACACTGCGATCAATTATCACCACTGATCACGGTTGATTGCTATCAGAATCACATCAAAATGTGGTCACAAAAACGCGCGAATCATGAGCAATCAGGGGGAATCATCTGCGCGTTGGTCACAAAAAGACGCCTTAAGTAAATAAGATCAGTAACGTGAAACTTCCATTCCCAAAATTTCGAATGGTACACAGTTTCACTGTTGTTGAGCTTAAGCAGTTCGTCGCTAGATCGCGTTCTCACGACCACATCTCTTGTTACGGCACCATTTTTCAGGTTGTTGCAGCCCGGTTTTGGCGTGATTGCTACACACTCCAGCTCACTGGAATGGGGAGAAACTTAAGGACCATGCCATCAGCATAAATGAGCTCATTTACTGCATGACCATTTACACCCCCTCCAGCGACTTCCATGCCAAATCTAGAGGCGTTAAGTTGCAGAGATTTGGCAACTCTTCTCCGCTATATAAGGAAGGAGAATCCGGAAAAGGTCAGTGCCAGCACGTTGCCTTCTCGTTTGACAGTAAGTGTGTCGTTCGGTGTAAGTTGGGTTTCGTTCTGCTACTCTTCTGTGTCATTAATTAGATCATCTTCTTGATCTGTTAGTGTGCTGTACGTTAACTTAACATAATTATTAATTGGGTAGATTTGTTTGACCGATACGTTGAATTTGAGGGTTTGCATCGGTGTGTCTGCATTCCGTACTGGTAATTGGTGTCGGATACAGGTGACCTCGGAATAGTGAAGCTGGCCCTTCTCGTCGGTGACTTCGGCCTACCTCAAAATATGCTCAGCTATTTATGATAGTTAATACCACAGACGATTTCATGATTCTATAGGTGTTTACTTTATGGTAAGCAACACAAAACTTGCAAATAAATTTTATTATTAATGCTGTTTTCAATTTCGTGCGTAGAAAAAAATTTGTTCCTAACATAAGCTATACCATTCCTTTCTGCTGTGTTATTTGTGTGACATTACACAAATCTGATCACCATTATCTTCTGTCCTTGCCTACAAGCTAATCTATCCGAGATGAGATGCACGTGTGATTTTTAACGAGTAATGAAATTATGAATTTGCAATGCCTACGTATATAAATATAATGTCTGCCTACATATATAATAAAGATAAATTGAAGTCGAGTGCTAATGTATGTAAAAAAATTAATTTCACGTTGGAGAAATCACCGACAAGGTGGGCCGACTTCACTGAGCCGAGATCACTTGCACCCATTGGCGTCGACTCAGCTGAAAGCATTTCAGAATTGAAGAAGCCTAACCAATAATTACCACTAACCAAAAAATTACGTATCCCGGTACCCGAAATTGAAAAAAGGGGTGGTTAGAAAAACCAGACCTGCTATCCCCTATCCTACCCGACCTCATTAGCTAGATTGGAAATGACATTTATATTCTTAGAAAACTAGGTATCATAGTCACATCTTCCTAAGATAACATGCCAAACTTCTACAAGATCTTTACGAATTAAATTTGGTCAACTTTGAGCCTCCCACCTTCAGGGGTGTGTCGCAATCACGCCCAATTAATCCATGCTACCGCAACCTGCAAAAAAAGTTAACGTAACCCAAAAAGTGGTTGTGAGAGAGCCATCTAGCCACGATTGGAGTAAATTCAGCGAGACTGAAGTTCCGTTTTGATTTAAATTTTGTCAATATAAGTTCCAAGTAACTGATCTAACTTACTTATTCTCGTATACGGAGTTTATTTGTTGCGTATTTGAATGAAGTTAGTGCTCTTTTGATTAAAAAATTGACATCTGTGTACTCCTCGGTGACCCGCATCACCGTAACCTGTGTCGCAGTCAACATTTGAGCTATGATTGCGACTGGCTGGGTCGCTGGTGTAGCACCGGTAGCACTGATTGCGACACACCCCAGATGAGCTGAGCGAAACGCGCGTTGGTGGTAACAAAATTTCAACTGCTTTTCATTGATTTCTGTAATACATACCTGTATGTATAAATATAAACCATTGACGGCTGTAATTCATTCATTCTTATTTCCATAAAATATTACGGTATTAATTTCTTTTAACCGCATTTTTAACTTGACTTAAATTTTGATGTAGAATCCGAATCTGAAGTGCGTTTTTGTCGGTTGGACCTATTTTTCGAGTTACGACGCCCCAATGGGAGTTGGGGTATATTTCTGTCATGTATGATCCGATCGTTATGAAACTCGCACAGTATTCCTAAAATTGAATCTTATTAACATTTTAATCATGATAATTTTTCGATTTTCGCAATATTTTTCGTGTTATACCAGTTTCAAGTTACGATATAATATATATATCTATGTATAGGTAGGTAGTTAAACAATCTTGGGGGCACATGAGACACCGGGGTATTTGGGTAGGAGGGACGTAATCAAGGATCCGGGCGGCACGCGCGCCAAACTCGCATGATTTGGAAGGTGCAAAGGGTAACCAAGGTATTATGAATTTTATATATCACATACTTCGTAGCCTTGTTGTACATAGTAAAGATGGTTCTTGTGTTAAATAGTGCCCATTTACCCTATTGACTTCTTTGTTATCGATATTCAAGCTTAAAAACGCTTATTACATAACTTTGATTTTCATTATTTTAGGTACCTAGGTTTAAAAGATAGTTTGCAAGAACTGGGAAAACTTGCAGGTGTTAAATATATCTTAGCATAGAAGATGGCGCAGAAAACGAGAACGTTCGAAAAACTCATTAAAAAATGTATATCCTACGTAACACATGCTTCACAGCAATTCCACGACGTACAGTAGTTTACTTGACATCAATGATTTGCATTGCTGATTCTCAACATATTAGTAATTGAATTTTTATTTTGATACTGTGTATTTTCTTTTCTGGCTTGTATATTATATAGTGTGAAATTTATCTATATTATATAGTGCGAAAGGCTATCTAGTATCGACAACGCTGGTCAATTATCTTCGGGGTAGCATCGCACCGCCGCCGATACTGAGAACGCTCACGCAATCATGGCGTTTGTAAATAAATAGTGCGCGTCATGCAACCTGCTTAAAGTTAATAAATATGGATAAAAAATTTTCGATGGCCTGAATATCGATTACAGAGAAGTCAATAGGGTAAGTGGGCAATATTTAACACAAGCATCATCTTTAATATGCACAAGAGAGCTGCAAGTCATGTGCGAGCCTACAAAATTTAGAATACATTAGTTGTCGCGTTTTAAATTGTGTGCGTCTTGCAACTTGCTTAGAGGTAATGAATATGGATAAAATTTTTTCGATAGCTTGAATATCGATAACAACGAAGTCAATAGGGTAAATGGGCAATATTTAACGCAACAAGAACCAACTCTACTACGTACAAGAGAGCTACGAATTATGAGATAGCCTATAAAATTTAGAATACTTAGGTTACCCCTTGAACAAATCAAATCGTTCTGGTTTGGCGCGTGTGCCCCGGGCGTGGTCAAGTTAGGTTTAAAAAAATATTTAAAAGGTTTTCCATTGCACTGTGCCATCGCCGGCTATTTTCTCACATAGGAAAACAATGAGAACTTCAAAGTAATACTTTTGAGAAGTAGAGCCGACTGACAAAAACAGAATTTAGATTCGTAAATTGCTGTGAAAAATCAGTCGATAAAGGAAAAAACTTTTGAAAAATGTGCTTCAATGAAATTTTAACTGCAATTACTGTCTTAAGAGGCTTGCTACCATTTATATCAACATTTCCTCCAGAATGTAGAAACCCACAGTTAATAACTTTTGCCGTACACAGCAGTTATCCGATGAGCTAGTTGCATACGTTCACTCACTTTTGTATGTTTTATATAATTTAAGAATAACGACATTTTTTTCGTGCTGTAAGCTTATTTAGTTTACCTCTTCTTTTAGAATGGCCTCTGCTAAATATTCCGAGGCTCTTAATGCTGCTGCAGTTGGTTTGCAGAGTGCTCTTGAGGCTGGCCGAGTACTGTTTAATGGTAAGAAATAATTCCCTATAAAGTTTGTATATTTTACAGTAATGTTCTCGTCTAGATTTGCTAATGAAGGTATACATAGGCTTTATCCGCCTCTAGTAATTACCGTCACCTATCATCTACAGTGCTACTGCCGTCAACTACAGTATTAAAAAAATAGAGCTTTGAATGATTCTGATAGCCATTTTTGAAGTATGTTCAATCTTAGAAATCTTAGAAAGAATGGGAAGAGGAGTGAGTTTTTGGACGTGGTTTCTGGTTTCTTATAGGGTAGTGCTCTAGTCCCTTTGTTGTATATACAGCGGACCTGTTTGATCGTGTTAATCATTTACTTGTTGTTTACGCTGACGATGTTACTCTGCTGGCTGTTTGCGATAAGTCTAGTGATAAGTCGGTTGTATCAGAATATGTTCTGCGTCATTTGGAGGTGATTGATTCTTGGTGTTCTAAATGGGGAGGGCTTGAAGTAGGTAGTGCTGCCCTGGCTAAGTTTGACAGCAATCTGTAGGATTACTTGAGTAGACTCTACTTACTGCCGCTTAACACACACCACTTGCATTGGAGCATTGAGCATTATGTTGGTTATGTTCTCATCTGAGGTTGGCGGGCCGTCGGGGGAGGGCTCGCGACAAATCGGCAGCACAGCCGCGAGAAGTTCGCTAGCCCCGAATTTTCTGTAACTTCGCTATCAGTGTAGTGGTGAGTGTCAGTTGCGTAGCGTTCGGGTGACGAGTTCGCGAGTGGCTACACCTGTCTTCAGTTTAGAGTAGAAAGTGACACATTCTTCATCAAATGATACCTACCATTAAAGAGACTATAGTCAGTCTGCAAGTATCGACATAATTTTGTTGTATAAATCGCGGTTACACGCTACCATTGTGCATCTTTCGATAATGTCGATGCAGTAACAACTTGAAGTATTTCTTGTGCCAAGTTCAATGCAAAGTTATCTGAATGCCCACAGCTTCGGATTCACGACCTCCAGCTTGAGGGGCAGAACAATTTCATAAATCTACAATTGAATTTTAAACCGGTGTTAGTGAATTTTGTACTTGCATACTACCACATGGCGAACGTAGTGACATTATATTAGAGCGTTGCGCTCGCCGGTGATATACACAGTGAAATTACAGAAATATCGACAAATATATTGTCTCAGTTTTAGACAGGGTCCAAGTTTCAAAAACATAAACGCTACTTTATGCTTGTTTCCCCTGCCTTTATAATTTTTTTCCTTGGCTGTGTTAGGATATCATGATAAATGTATGTATGTGTAATTAATATACATTATGATAGAAATAATACTTTAGGATATCATGATAAATGTATGTATGTGTAATTAATATACATTATGATAGAAATAATAC
>LQNS02276924.1:21878187-21901843 GCA_001587735.2 Parhyale hawaiensis | reverse complement strand
ACGAGATCCCTTGTCTGGCAAGACACGGTCCCTTCCATGAAACCTATTTATCTGTCAGATTTACAATACATTAGTTCAAATTTTATCCTCGTGTTTTACTCCACAGTCACTATTTCCGTTATCATTTACTCTTTATGATGTACTTGACAAGTCGTGTAAATTTCATGAAAACCCGTCCATAACTTTTTGAGTTATGGCATTGAGAAAAATGAGGTTAACAAACAAACAAACGGATGAGCGAATCTTCACCAAAATATAATCATCTGTTCCTCCTAACATACCTAACAATCCCTGTAAATTTCGTCAAAATCCGTCCGTATCTTTTTGAGTTATCCTGGTGGAAAACAAACATGCAAACCCGACGAAAACATAACCTCCTTGGCGGAGGTAGTAAAAAATGCACTTTATTAGGTACAGATATGGAAATTGTACAAGTGCATTAGGCACAGCTTAACTCTAAAGTTACATTAGACGTAATTAACCAGTAATAATAACATTGTGAGGACCCATTTGATTGCAAGCTACCTAGCTTACTTACTATAAGATACTGTATAGCTATAGCATTGGCTTTGACTTGTTGAATGGGACCTGCTGACTGACTTATCACATGTGACGTTTCATGCTAAACAAGAGTTTGCTATCATCACTATCTTTGTAACGTTTCTGAAAGATTGAGTCTTCAGCGGGCACTACATATGTAGATTATGTGGGTTATACTTATAAATTAGTGTTTTCATGCTGCCCACCTTCAATCCAGACCTCTCGCCTCGTCCAACTTAGTGTTTGTGAACTGATGGGCGTGGCACATTCCGGACCTTCAACTGGTAGTTCAAAGTTGATGTCTCAATTGGAATCTTAACGTTATAATAACTCCCCCCCCCCCTCTCCCCAAGTTGGCACTGTTTTTTGCCTAGCTTCACCTGTCTGTTAGCAACATAGCTAATGGAAGGGATGGACTTTAATGAAATTTACAGGAATTTTAGGAATTGTACGAGGCACAGATGATGAAATTTTGGAGAAGACCCGGTGCTTCCTTTATGTGTCCGCTTATCATTAGGTCTTTTAGAAGCACGGTGCTTATGGCGGGTCTGTGCTCTCGGAATATAGTTCTAGTTCATGGAGTCCCTTGCCTGGAAGGAGATCTTGTCCAGACTTTGGGGTACCTACTAACCATGATGGCACAGCTGGAGTTGGAGGAAATTGAAAGCGTCTGAATCAGACGCTGGTTTGGACTCAGGAATAGGACGGGTTTATCTGACTCCGCAACCGTGCATTAGGTAACAATGAAAGCCTGTGTGGAAGGCCACTTCACTGACAATTCGTTAGATTCCGATTGTTGCGGTCCAAGGTCATTATGCCGTCAACGGACGGGAGCGATGACGCTACTGCTGGCAGCTGCTGTCGGGATTTCGAAGCTGTAGTTATTGTTGTTACATTCCTAACACGTCAGCCAAACGTACAGCTCTCAACAGAAAAGCAGCCTCTTGTGCCTGCAGCGCTGCCTATCACACATATTTCTCTCTCTCCTCTAGGTTTTCTCTTATCCTTTTTCTTATCTTTGAGAGATGCATGGTACAACGCGCCTTACTTCATTATCAGTAGTAGCCCGCAGGTCAACTGTAAGATATTCAGTCAGAGATGCTGAAATAATGAAATATTTGATATTCAACATGACGCTGCGCTAATGACATTGTGTTCTCCTTAAATTATGAGGCATTCCGACCGTGTTGCTGGGATATAAATATTAGACCAACAGTGCGATGCGGTGCAGATCGCGGTGCTAATGAACAAACCTACTGTAATACTAAGCCCTAAAGGCCTTTTTACATGACAACTAGGGTATATACAGTCACTCTTATATGTGGCTTGTATAATTGAGAAAATAATGGGCAGAGATTCAAAATAAATCATTGTCTTCAATGATGATGGAAGATAGAGAATTAGTATTGCAAGTGGATTTTTTGGTTAGCTATTTTGAGTTCCATAGTGTCGATATAAAATGATAGAAACTCATTGTAATTACACCTTGCTTTAAACCTTTGCAATGCATTTGTATCCTAGTTTCTTAGACAGGAAATATTTTTTGAGGTTCTATTGTGTGTCTCTATCTGTCTCTTAGATACGTTATCGGACTATCGGTTGTAGAACGTTGGGTGATAGCTACCCATAACGGCTGAGTTGTGTAACCCTTTCACTGCTGGTGATATCTGTGGCTGCTATCAGTACTGTTGTTGTCGAGCACCAACACGAAATCGATCGTACGAAGAACTGTTGTTTTCAAATGAACTAGCTAAGTAGATCGCTAGAGTAGGTATCAATGTTGTAGAAGCATCCCCCATGAATCTATGTAGTAGCTAAGTTTATTACGGCATGGCCTCGCCGAGGCCTTTGTTTTATCTTTCTTGATACATTCGTTGTTCTGTCGTTCGTTCTTCTTACATCGCTGATGTTTTCATTTTTTTGCTCCTTTAGCCAGTTATCTTTCCCCATGTATGCGCGTGACAAGCTGCGTGTCCCTTTTTCTTCCGCCTGTGGCCGGCTTTGAATTCTTTTCTTGTCTAAGCTTTAAAGTGAAGAAAAGAAAAAAAAAATACGAGACAAACTTGTCTTAGAAAAAGCGTGTCACTTTGTATCATATTGCATACCTGTAGCTAGGATGTAGAATAAACTTTTGGTCCATACCTGACGTACATAGCCTGAAGTTCGTGCATCAGTACGTAGCTACTTCCAGGACGATTATAATGTGTGATTACGTTGACTTGTCCTATTTTTTTTATTTTAGTTACATGATGTCTTTAAATGTGCGCCTTATCATGAATATTGCAAAGACGTCAACCGGTTGTGGTTGAAAACAAAAAAGTAACGTCATGCAGCCGTGTGTCTCTGTTCTTTTGGGGTGAACTACCACGTTTCTGGCTACAGATATGTACGTGCTGCTGGTTGGATTATGCAGGAGTTTATGTTTCAATTAAAAGGGTTGTTGTTATTTCTCTTTTTAACTTACTGCTGCTCGATCCCCACAATAGTTATTTCACATATCTTTACTATATATTCTTGTAAAGATAAATCTCAATTCTCCAGATTGCTATAGGTATTATATGAGAGCGTGTTCATGCTGCCCGATAAAGGGTTAAAGCGTATATTTATAAGTTTACGTAATTTATGTGAGACTTTTCACCGCCTCAACAGAAAATCCATCCCAGTTCGTGGACAAGACCAGTGTGCTTAATGGCGTCATCGACACCTACACGGAGCTGTTCCGAAGGTGAGCGCTGTTATTACTGAGCTATTGCTTGCAGAGTTAATATTGTAGCTAATGAGCAGTGGCCCCTTGCGTGACCGAAATAGTGCCNAAGACCAGTGTGCTTAATGGCGTCATCGACACCTACACGGAGCTGTTCCGAAGGTGAGCGCTGTTATTACTGAGCTATTGCTTGCAGAGTTAATATTGTAGCTAATGAGCAGTGGCCCCTTGCGTGACCGAAATAGTGCCTCACGTGACGTCGCACCCAATCGAAAGAGTTATCAGATGCCGGAGGTGGGAACTGCTGAAAGGTGAATGTGATTGGCTGTGACTTGACCTGTGGCTTTTGTTTCGGACACGCGAGATTACACTCTTCTGTAGCTAATCCATTTATTTTGAATTATGTACTCTGTGATTATCAACAGTACTTAATTCTCATGAGCATCAACTCAAGTTATAACTTGCAATTTGCCTGGTTATCGCACTTGCCCAGTTAGCCCTCCAGTTGTCGGTTCATTCTCAACACCAACCGAGAATTAACTGTTGCAAGGGCCTGTATACACGCTAGTTAAAAGAAATAGTTTCGTGATCTCCGCGTCCAAATACGTTGATGTGTTCGTTAAAACAGCACATACTTTCAAAAAAAGTTGGAGTTATAACTCGTTGCAAGTTGGAAGATACTTCCGAAACTTGACTGAGGCCGCGTCTACACGATCCATCTTTTCGTCGAAGTTTGTGTTCGCGGAACGATTTTGATTGACAAACACACTCGGCTAGCCTTCGAAGTAAATTTGTGTTTTTTGTTGGCCAACTGTGTTGGGAAACTTTGAGCACAAACACGCGGAATTTGTCAAACAAAAAGTTAGCAAATTATATTTCGCTCTGTGAATATATGTATCTGGCTTCAATATATTACTTAGTAATTAAAGAATTATTTTTTATTCAAATTAACCCGCATAGCGAATTTTGTTTGTTTGATTCGAACTTCTGTACAGCGGAAAGCATTTGGCAACTATATGTTGCCAATTAGTAATAACTGTAGCATATTCGTCAAGTTACGTCTGTTCCTTCTTTTTTTCATTATTAAAAGCTACAATGGAGCAAGAGTAACGTTTTATTGGAAGAAACGGATGCACTCAGTGTGAATTTCAATGCGATAGAAATTTTAAAAAGTTATAAATAAAAAATTATTGTTCTATCGTCTGCATTTCTGCATATGAGGGAATACCAGAGAGTGAATTTTTAGCTATACTTTTCGCCAGTAGCTATATATAAAATTTTACTCGCCAGTCAGCTTCTCCAACTTAAATAAATATCTGGACGATAAAGTGTGGGTGGAATATCAATTAATAGTTACCGAATGCTGAATTAGAGTATGGTGACCTTGAAGTGTTCGTGGCTACCGTTGTGACAAAGAAGGGAAGTGTTTGTGTATTTACTTGTCGATTCTTCTGTTTGTGATTTATGAGGTGATGGATCGTGTAGACATGGCTTAAGTGCACTTGCTTATAGTCTACCGAGCGTAAGGAGTCCAATGGACGTGACTGATAACGTAAAGCAACGTTGCCAAATCTCACTGAAGCGCGAGGTATAACTTGTCTCAATCGTTTGAATCAGCTCTGAGAAACCCACCTGTTCGAACGTCGCGAATTCCTTGCTTAATAAACGTGGCACACCGCCATCGCGCTGTTGCCATATTCTTCTTCTCTAGCTTATTTTGAAGTTACGTCGAAGGCTGTTTTTAGTATATTATTAGTATATGATTTAGATATTTTATTAAATATATTATTC
Organism: Parhyale hawaiensis; assembly: GCA_001587735.2. Taxonomy (NCBI): domain Eukaryota; kingdom Metazoa; phylum Arthropoda; class Malacostraca; order Amphipoda; family Hyalidae; genus Parhyale; species Parhyale hawaiensis. The sequence goes on along the minus strand of LQNS02276924.1, from coordinate 21,896,808 downwards.
CGTGGGGTAGTGGCTAGAGCGCTCGCTGCTGCATCAGCAGGTTGAGCGTTCGAGTCCCGCAAGCGTCATTGGTTCACGGTAGGAAGGGCACCCGGTGGATAAAAGGCCTAAGCTCCAGCAAAGTCCTGGCATTAGCTGGGCACCGTCCAAGCCCGATATCCTTACTTGGGAGATGCGGGAAATCGTGACGTAAAACCGATTCATTCAGGAAAGTATATTATATATATTTCAGCAATCGATGAAAGTATATTTATATTTGAAAACTCATAATGCGTTAGTTAATAGATTCAATTCAGCCCTCCCCTAAAGGACTGCTTACGCTGGTTTGACTATAGTAAATTAAGCTGACTGCTAGTATTTTTCGTCATTTTTTGGGCAAACTCAGAGTTGTGTTCACGAAGACTCACCGAAACATTCGGACGATTAGCTAAGGAAATTCGTTCTTTTGACTAGCGTGTGTACCCATAAGTTTCAGTTAAGACGTTCTTGCACTTCGTAAATTACATCACAACCTGACGCTGTAGCAAGGCGAGCTCGCATACCGTAACAGTAATTTCTAATCTCCTCACATACGGCACTGCGGAGTCAAGACATTCTGGTATATGCCCTCGGAAGTGCAGCTTTGTATCTACCAATTCCTTGACTTATATGTTAGCCATTACGACTACTGGCTTAACAAGCGCTGCTAGAAAAGTTTCGGAAATCTTTTCAGATTTGTCGTGAATTACAAGAGAGAGCTGTGCATTTTAATTGCTATTGCTCGAACTGACATAACAAAGCGTTCGGACACTTGAGTACCAAGTACGTGGGCTTCGAGGCTGTCATGTGTTCCCTGTATAACCCTTCCAACATCAGTCTATGGTACTTCACTATCAGGACTTCTTCCCTCGTTCGTCACAGAACAAGCATAGCCCTTAATTGTAGCTATGGGACGCACAGCCTAATTAATATGGGGCGAAGGCTGGAGACCTCATCCACCCCTGGAAATTTTTGATTTCCTGCGGATATATATTTTCAATGGCGTGTTCGATTAGACACCAAAACTGTGTGTGTACTAAAACATTGCTAATATTTAACAGTCACGTCAGTTGACGTAGCGAGTGGCCCTAGTATAATTGGTATCTCTTCAATTGTGGTGTGATTAGAATTCAGAAAACTGCGCACTTTTCTTTACTTAAGTGGACGCAGCAGTGCAGTCAAACTGCGGAGAGGAGTATGAATAATTCAAAAAAGTGACGCGTCAAGCAGCCATTCACAGCAATCCCATTTCTTGTTACGGTAAGCGGTTTTGAGATTACGGTAGCGCATCACTGTTTCGTGAATTTGTGATAGCACCTGGCACTTGCTGGTGTTTCTGTTGCCCTTGGCTGCTAAAGTGCAAGTGCGGCACCGTTCCATGCTCGGATATTTGTAATTCTTCCGTGAATTAGAGGTTGGCTTCTAACTTTGATTATATGTAGTAGCGCCAGTTGCCGTATGCTTATTCGTGGAAGAATTGCGAATATCGTGCGCAGTATTCCCGCCTTAGCAGCCGCCAGTCGCCGATGGCTGTGATATGCTGTTCTGAGCGAGGTCATTCACCATCACGTGGTTCACGTCCGTCTCAGTACGGCGCGCTGAGACAATGCACGCGACCGGGCGGCCAGTTGCGTGATTTGGTCGAGAAAGAGCGAAACGAACTTCTGTTTCTCTCCTGAAGTTTTTCAGTTGCTGATCTATTCGCCATTATTGTCAATGACGATAAAAAAAGGATATAGAGCTTTACCGGATTGGTTAATGGTATGACAGTTTGAACTTAAGACTTTCTTTCATGAATTACCCAGACTTTCTCATAGCAATGGCGTTATTTAAAACTGTAATCGGCAACGGTATGAAAGAACTGATTAACCTAATGAAGTCTAAATAAACATTGGTGTTTCGTACGAATAGCATCGCCTGAAATGTTGATGGAGCCCGCTGGTCCTCACGCGCACTTACTATATATATATAGTTATTGCAACGAGCATAGTTTCCTTGGAAACATAACACTTTTAATGACACTTTGGTTCGTCTGTCTATTAGGGAGCAATTTGTTTCAAACCTTCAAGCGAATGTCAATAATAGTTAGCATAGAGTCAAGAAAACTGTTATACGTTGAGTCCATTTTTACAAGTTAGCTTCAACTTAGAAGCAAATGATTGCGTCGTGAGTTGACTAAATTGAGAAAAATTGATAAGTTGAAAGTTGTGTGAGACCACAAGAAAAATATTAAATGTAGAAACCGCTCAGGTAGCTCGGGAAGGAGAGATAACGAATATTTTCTTCATGTACAGAAGGGGGGACGCCAAATGGAATTTGAAATGTTGCATTATAACTGTGTTTGTTTTTTGCATTGCGATTCAAACTGTACTTCGTGCCCCAAATTATGACTTATAGTGCTGCGCTTTTGCACCGGGCCTGCCGAAGTGGGTCACTGCTCGCTATCTTGTTTTCATATTTCCAGCCTATGATTTGACGCCCGGAACCCCAGGGGGCTCGTGTAGTTTACCTCAGCAATTAGCTAGGCCTTCGGGACGTCTATCTTTCGTGCCCACTATGCTTCCTTCCTGATTCATGCTCGTACTTGCTCATACTTTATTCTGCTCTTCTTCTTTCCCGATTTGCGGTTCCCATGCGCGTTGATCCTGTGTAGGAACATCATTGTGCATGGGTTCCCCGTTTCAAAGAGCATACTATATGTTCCTTGTTCTTTCCTCTGTGGTATCGTTCTACTCGGAAACACAGGCTTAAACTTTCTGACTATAACTAACTTGTTTTCATTTCACCAGCGTGTCAACAACGGCATGTAGCACAGTATGGGTTTTCGCTCTAAGCTGCTGGCAAGTGCGCAGGAAGACGAAGGCTTAATTAAGCCAGTCTGCTACCGCACCCGTAGCATGCGTTGTACAGACCAGCTACTTTGATTTCCTCTTGTTGGCGTTGCTTCCACTGTCATCACAAAGAAAAGTCTTCCATATCTTATTATTGCATATGAGAACTTCTGCCGTCTCAGGTAATTTAGTGTTATTGTTGTTGACTTGGTTTTCAGTCGAGTGTAGAGACGAGTGAACGTGACCAAACCAGAGCTATACCTACGTGATATCACATCCAGTTGGAAGAGTTGGTTGATTTCATGCATGGAGAAGTACCGCGCTACAGTGCGATTCGCATTGACGTCATGCATGCCATTGTCTTGGTCAAGAAAGAGCGCTCTTTTTTATGTTTTTTATGTTCGACCTCTTTTTTCCCAACTGCTCTTCCATTGCGCTTCGAGCCTGTTTGAGAACCTTCTAGACTCGTGCCTCGGTTCAACGTTTTGTTGTGTTCTTGAGTAAACTTCAAGGGGGTAAAGTTTGAGCACCATATATACAGTGCGTTACCTTTGATTATGGAAATACAATTTTTTGCTTATTTTTCAAGATAAGTGTCAAACATTCAAAATGTTAATAGTAAGTTAGTGCACAGGTATGTTGTACCTATAAAAACAATTAGAGAAAAATTAAACGGAACTATTTCCCATGTTTTGGCAACATTTGCTTATCGCACGGGGTTCTGCTGTTAAGCCAGAGTATGCAGCATCACTCTCTAGTGAACATGAGTAAGAAAACCGGTCTAACCGGTGAAGAAAAGATGAAAGTGACCTCGTTATTGTTTTCTGGTAAGACAACACTCGCAGTTTCCAAGAAATTAGAGCGTGATCACCGAATAATTAAGGCTTATGCAATTGAAGGTAAAGTCAACCGGAAAACACCGGTTAAAGCCTCTAGGAGGAAATTGACTGCTCGAGAATGCGACATTTGAAGGTTTCTATGGCTAGAAATCAACTTTCTACAAGTAAGACGATATTTGAAGACGCTGGAGCTCCAGTACTAATCAGAAAGACAAGATGTGAGGTTCTGCAGAAGCTAGGGGAAGTGGAAAAGGCAATAAAACGACCACTCCTAACAAAAACTCATAAAGAAAGTAGGGTCAAATGGGCTTAAGAGAACATGAAAACTCATTACTCCAATGTCATATTTACTGACGAATGCAGAGCCACTCTTGATGGTCCAATTGGATGGGTCTTCCATGACCGACCGCAACAAACACGGCTTAAGTGTCAACAAGGTGGTGGCGGTGTATTTTTTGCGCCGAGATAGTCGGTGATACCCTTATTGGGCCATTTGAAGTGGCAGTAGGAGTTGAAGTGGATGCAGAAAGGTACTGTCAGTTTCTTGAAGCCAACTTGATTCCATGGCTTGATAAGCAACTGTCGCACGCAGATCCAAATTGGTATTTCAGCACGATAACGCTCCCTCACGCCGAGCACGGTACGCTACTATCTGGCTTACGGATGGAGGATTTAAATAAAAACGGATTATGACCGGGCCAGCGAATAGCCCCGATTTAAATCCCATTGAGAACCTCTGGGCAATGATCAAAAGGAAGGTCTATGAAGGTGGTTGGCAGTTTTCGAGCAAAGTAAGCCTGTGGAATGTAGTAAAAATAACTACAGATTCTATTCCACCATCTGAAATATCAAACCTGGCAAAGTCTGTTGATAATCGCCTTAAAAAAACATGAAAAATGGAGTTGCCATGTTCAAAATTAACCTGTTTTGTTTACCACTACTGAACACTTATTTCAGTCATTATTGAATTGTTTTTGGTCCTAATTTCTTTGTTTTGGACGAGTAATAAAAATATTCCTGTTCACTTATATTTATTTCCTCTTTATGATGTTTTTATTAACTTGTTGCATAATCTGAGGTAATAGTAACAAACTCGTAAATTAGCAAATTGTATGATAAATTAGCAAATTGCTTAATATTTATTTTACTAGTGCTGTTTATATTTGCAACACAGCCTTACATTAAGTTGATACTGATGTTTCAAAATACGACACTTACCTTTAAAAATTAATTTTAAATATTGTATTTGCATAATCAACTTAACTTCCTGTATAAATAATGAATGCACCCTCTTTGACTACATGGAGAAAATAACTAGGTTGAGACGTTTGGATCCTGCAGTCAAGTGCTGCAGGTCCCGGTTCGCGTAAGAGAAAAGTGATGCCGCCCCTCAGTCAGACCATGGTTCCACGTTTCTGTTGACATACCGTACCTATATTCTTCGTTACTTCCCTCTCTATTAGATCGCTTTTGTTTCAGAGGGGAAGGCGTATACTACTCAATATAATAACTGTACTCTTGTAACCACCGCGCAGCACGGGATGCAAGAGCAAGGAAGAGCTCGAGGCAGCCGTGGGCAAGCAGGGCCGGGAGGCTAGAGAAGCTGCGGAGGATCTGCTGGACGTAGAGGTAACATCGTCTCTTTTCCTTCATTGCCATAGTATCTGCTTGAATTAGTTGACCTGGCAACAATAAGCCCGAATATATCCGCCCAGTTGTTTAGCGCTTGAAAATATTCACAGCTACCCAAATTCGAATGTTTAAAACATACAGTATATAATATTGTAAACCTATTAATTAAAATAGACAGCTGGAGTAGACGGACGCACCAAGAGGCCCAGTTTCTATGATCAGCTGAGACACTCGATCAAAGCTCACTACGCGAAAGTATTAGTAGCAGATTAACGAAGGATACCTACGGGGAAAGTTCATCTTCAGTTCGAAGCTAAGATAAGCGAAGCACCTACAACCCAAAAGTTACTCAATACATATAAATAAAATGATTGATTTTTACCAATGCCAGTCGGTGTTAAACTTACTGTGTGAGAAAGAAAATGTTGTTTATTCTCCAGGAAAAGTGGCATACTTTCATTAATCAAGTGGAAGACGTAATCCTCACGAAAAAAGAAGACGACCCGCCGCTTCTTCAAATCGGGGACACCCTGCCACTGGACTTGCCGTTCTTCGTCGTCGGAGATGACACTTCGACTAATCTTCACGTAAGCCTTTCCGGCGAACTTTATCTTAATATAATAAATTCGAGGGCTTAGAGCCAGAAGTGGTTATGTCCATTATTGGCGAAATCGGATTTTACTCACCAAGTGCTTGCTTGTGAGGTATATTTTTAGTGTCACAAGTTCTATGTCATACCTCTTCATGCCATACCTCTTCTTAATGAAAAGATATGGCATCGACACTTGTGCCATTAAAATTATACCTCACAAGCACCCACTTTGTGAGTAAATCCCAATTTCACCAAAAATGAACATAACCACTTCTGGCTCTAAGCCCTTGATTTTTATATTCTCCGAGTGCAGTTTTTCAACTTGGACCAAATATATTTTTTCACTTGTTTGAAAGTTCAATGTTTGGACGTCATGTATCCGAGGGAGTCTTAACAAACTAAAACTTATGAGAATCTTTGCTATTAGACGTACGGCAGCGAAGTAACCACATGGAATGTCCACTGTTTTCCGGAAATATGCCTCGAGATGTCTTCAGTTAGCACGTTAAATGGGTTAAAGTAATGTGCACACGTTTTTTGATAATATTAGCGATTGAAGACGCACACTCCATTGCGTTGTAGTTGGTAGTGGCAAGACAGGTCTGTCGTGAAGTACGTGTTATGAAATAATATTATCATTGCAGGCAATCTTAGACGCCGGAAGTGAACCCTACACGCACATCTTCATGTCCCGCTTCTATGGGTGACCTCCATGACGACAGCACTGCGCTCGCCTCGTTGAAGCTCAGGTGCTAAGCCTCTCACGTCTACTTCCCAAAAATTGGTTTTTCGTAGTACTGTTTGGTACATCTCTAGGATGGATACGCTAGGCTGCATGTGGCTGGCTTGTAGCTTATCGTCAGTTCTGTTACCTCTTTGTTTACGGTAGCTCGAATTTTCGAGAATTGTATATTAAAATTTTATTGAGAGTATTGGGTTAATCCTGCTAAATTTTAGCACTCTACATCGTTATTTATTACATGTTACATTTGATACATATTTCGCTAGCTCTCAGGAGTTACTGATGTAGGAATAGACTGGTACTATTCCTGTTACAATAGTGCCTACATTTCAGGTGCTCTGTTATATGTACATAGGGTGCCCTCATGCCCCGCGTAAAACGTTGCTAACTGGGAGCAGCGACCTCCAGGGAGCCCTGTAGATTATCTTAGCTTTAGCTAGGCCCTTGAGACGTCTTGCTTTCATGCCCAAATTGCTTCATTCCGCTGCCATGCTCCTACTGATGTTATTTTCCACTGTTTTTCCTCTTCTTTCCCGACTTGCTGTTCCTATGCGCGTGGACCCTGTATGGTAACACTCTCCTGCATAGGTTCCAAGTTTCTATCGACAAAACTGTATATCCCTTCTTCTTTCTTCCTCATTGTATCGCCAGTGTTATGCAAACGGAGGCTTGAGCTACGCAATATAATAACAAATTTTGCTAACTGGTCTATTCGGTCGCGTTTCCAAAGGCTGTTTCACTAGGCAATTTTTTGACCGTCTTCTCTCAACCAATCATCCGAGTGTTATGTCATATCCTTGTAAACACAAATGTGTAGCTACCAAAAAATTTGCTGAAGTATTAACTGTGCAGCAAGTTGGCTCACCCCATCTTGCACAGGCTGCATGTTCTGCATCACTGAAAGGCCTCTTGATGTTTTCTGCTGCCTTTCTTCCTGTTTTCCAACTTGTTACACCTCTACGCGGGTTCTATTGTGGAAACACTTCTGTGCAGTCGTTCCATGCTTCTCCCTACGTAGCCACTAGATTTCCATTCCTTAACCTCCCTGTCGTCAGTTGCTACGTCATAGACTTTTCAAACTAACCATTTATTAATTCCCTCGCTAATGTTGAAGGTTACATTTTTTTTATTCTGTCCCCTATGCCACAGGACTCCCTGAGCGGCGCAGGCGTGCGCGTTATTGTCGTCGCCTTCGGGGACAGCGAAGGTGCCAAGGCGTGGCAACAGCAGACGGGCTGCCCCTTCCTGTTCTACCGCAACCCTGACCTCTCGCTGTACCGCACCTTGGCACTCAAAAAGTAAGCTATGTCTCTGGTTCTTGTTTGTCTGTAGATTTAGCACTTTCGTTCGAAAGTTGAAAAATGAATTGCTTTGTTAGCCAAGATTTCACAAAGAACGGGTTTGCGCGACAGTTTGTTTTTCCCCGCACGTACTCTCAGCGTTAGAAAGTTTAGCTATGACATAGTAAACTCAAATGTTAGTTTACAAAAAGTATTTACTGAAATCGTAGACGTCGTGTGAGGTGGCTGAGCAGTGTTATTAGTAGCGACTGACTTACATTAAAGTCCCATGTAACGCGTATTTTTATACCCGCGTTTTACGGTTACCCGCATAACGCGAGCTAAAATTATTTTTATACTCCTCCCTAAAATTAATAGAAAACGTGGGTTAAAAACAGTAGGTACCCGAGTTATTGGGGTGACTGAAATAACCTTTAAAAAATATGCAGGTTTATTCAACAAGAGTATACAGTGAGTTGTATAGAAAAACAATATTATTTTACTGTTAGCTGATAATAAATAGCAATTAAAAACCTCGAATTATGGTGAAACGATGAATAATAAATGCTGCTGCGTTTTTTATTTTCTACTTTTTTCAGAATTTTTCTTAGAGTACTTTCTGATAGTTTAAACTAGAGGGCCCAGCGAGTACTTTCTGATAGTTTAAACTAGAGGGCCCAGCCGTCAAAAATGACGGCAAAAGATTGTGATTGAGCTTTTTATTGTTCCGGTTCCCAGTATAGGTTTTGCTGCATTATAGGTTTCATCCCTACAGGCCTGATCATCCATTAGTAGTACTGTTGCACTGTACAACCATGAGTTTTGCGATAGCAAAATATCCCCCCCCACAAGATAAGGAGTGAATATCAGTTTGGAATTGATCAAACGGTAAGCTTCACAAAGAAAATATAGTTCAGTTAAAATAATTCACTGGAAATGCCCAGGGCTCACCGTATTGTGGACACCAACTGATTGTTAAACCTCCAGAGTCGAAATTTGGCTGCGATGTAATTTCAAATAAAAAGGCATCTGCTTAGCGTGAAGATTCAACTAGGTACTACGATATCATTCAGCAATGAAAGCGGGGATCTCTCAGGATCCAGAGACTGGGGATCCAGAGGCCTGAGATCCAGAGCTATATTTGTCCCTGGTACTCCAAGCGCTGAAATTGTATAGTATCACAACTTGTTTTTCAGTACATGAATTTTCTCCTATTAAACTCTTAACTGTGTGACGGAGAGACGGACCAATATTGGAGCAAGCAAGAGAGCAAGGGAGCAAGAGAGCAAGCAAGCAAGCAAGCGACCAACAACTGTGTTTTATTATATAGTGGATGAATTATCTTGCAATGTTCATATTCGTGTCACCGGCTGCATGTTTCTCAAACACTTGCATTTTTAAATCGATATTCACTTTATTTCGTTTCCTTGACGTTTGCTTTTCTTTTCTTGCTCTAAACTCAATCGTAAGGGTCAATAAAAGTATAAAATATGCAGAAACAGATATGATTATGTTTCCATCAAACAACAGCTGTTGCACTGTATACACCCAACTATAGTTTTAATCAGAAAGCAAAGAGCGTAACGGGAGGACTCACGGGAAATATCGAATAGTGACGCCACCTCGACGAACGATACAGCTGAACAGCCTATAAGTATTTTAATTAATTTCACCAGAAAATTGCAAATTTTATCCCTAAAGCGTATGAATGAATGAAGAGAACATATACCAATTGAACAAAAAACAATAGTAGTATATAGTGTAGCGAAATGAACACTTTTGAGGGTAAGCTACAGTCGCGGCTCCCCTGGGGGGGGGGGCGCAAATCGGAAGTGGGCGGGGCCTGGGAAACCGGAAGCAGGTGGAGCCGGAACCTACCCTCAAAAGTTTCCATTTCGATACACTATATACTACTAACAATTATCAATAGAAAATTGCATTGAAGGCAGGCAGAAACTTTCAAAGTACCAGATGCAAGAGCTCGGCCGGTATATGGCGCCCTGATATACCTTCTTCGAAGTGAAGCCTTATTTACACGTCATGTTCCGTTTACAGTGCTATTGAAAAAACATACACATCACCGTATTTTTTTTTACTTAATTCAATCTCCCGCTCCTGACTGGCCAGCTACTTGAGCTGCACCCATACAGGCAACACAGTAAATGGGTGTCGTCAGATACAGAAACTTTGAGCAATAACTGTTCCTATTGGTGCACTCGCGTCAACAAAATAACACTACTTATATTTTTGGGTATGATTAAGAGCCCAACCTAGGAGGGCCAGGACCGACCCTCAAAAAGTTTTACTCGTCTGTGTGACGTCATTCGCCGACATTGCGGTCACAGTTATGTTTTATTTTAGTCCACTTGATCTCTCACGTTACTCTTTGCTTCCTTATTCCAATTATAATGCCGCTAGCTAATCATAATCACAGATGTCAATGCGAGGGCAAAATAGTGTTCTAAAAAAGTCACCTTTGATGTTTACTTTAAAAACTATTTCATAAAAATGTTAAGGACTTAGCGAGTGCATGCGTTATTTGAACCTAGAAATATATTTTTCTAAGTTTCATATGTATTACAGAATGAGCAAATTTAATGCACTGGCCTCTTCGTATATACTTACTTTGGGCTATCATTGGGTGCAAAACAGTATCTTCAATCTATCGATAAATGTCAGGTTATCTTAGTCGCCGTAAAAATGACATTTTCTTCAAAATCAGTATCGCAGAAAACATCAAAGAGGGACTATCAATATTACCGAACAATTCGCGCTCTATGAATCGCGTTGTGTGAATTCCTTAAACTCAATTTCTGTCGCGTAATGAGAATATCGCGCTATGCGGGACTTTAATGTACTTCAAATTTGAAGTAAGTCGGAACTCAGAACTATGTAATTTTTTTTTTTTAGTGATGTGAAAGTGAATCGGACGCTGAGTAATACTGCTTGGGATAATCTAATCTCATGCAAGCCAATCCTAAGAATAGTCCTCGAATAGCAGAAAAAATTAGACAATATTACCAGCAACGTTTCGGCTTGCAACTTGAAACTTTGAACGGCTGAAAACTGAGATCGACGGTAGTTGGTAACAGTCAACTGTAGTTACGAATTAAATTGCGGTATGAGCTGAATACCTACATCCTTGAGTATGAAATTGTGACTTTTTTTGTGTCAAGAATTGGGAATTATTAAACAGAGTGGGCATAATGGTTTTAGAGGGAGCAGTTGCGACTCGCGGCTATTGGAGATCGGGTGCGGCTAAGTTCAGCACCAGCATATATGTAATTCATTTATGAATCAGAGGACGACCTCTGGATGTACAGTACTGTACTCTACTATTAAGCTGTGCATCACTTTCACTTTAGTACCCACGAGTCGCCCCTAAAGTAACTAGGAAAACGAAGTGGTGCGGTAGAGTGACTTGTTATAGTAGCTCTCGAGCTGACTAAATGGGCTACATGTTATGCCGGGGCCACGTATGCATTTCTACGCCCAACTGGCTGCTAGAACGAGCAGCTGGAGGGCCGTTTCGATACACAGGCCTACTTAAAATCGGTAGCATGGATACCGCGGCATAAATGGCGTCCGAGTCTCGCATCTTTGCATCAAGTCTGTGCAAATGCCCAGTGTATCCCCGACATTAGAAGGGCCTTTTGAAACACCAAGTCTGGAGAAGTTGTGGTGATAATAATGTGATGTGCTGACATAAAGTGTGGAGGCGTATGGAGTAGTAAACGTTGAGAACAACCCTTTTAACTGAAGATTGTGTCTCTCCAATCCAGTTCTTAACTAGAGTTCTAACTCGCGAAAATCCGTCATGAAAGCGGCTATGGTGAGGGTAGAACGTCCGTAGCGCCCCTTTCCCCTTATCGCTCTTTAGATGACATGTTGCTGTAGCAAGGCACACTGTAGCCGCCTCGTACTAGCTTTGTATAGATTCTTCACTTCCATTAAAGTTTGATCTTAGGCTATATGGATGGCTAGGCAATCGGAAACTATTTTTTATGAAATTCCATTAGGCAGATTGTGAAACTCTATTTGCCTGTAACATATTGCTGTGTCTAGGCATGCTAAATAAAATGTTTTTTTTTTTTTTTATGGATGCATTACTCGAATAAGTGATGCAGCGATTTAGCTTTTGCAGAATCAAGCACACTACTCCATTTCTTTCTCTGGGAGTACTCAAGAGTTCAATTCCCATTCGTTTCGACCAATATTGCTGCTGCATTACATTACCTTTGCATTAATTGGCTGCATTTGGCCGTATTTCAGGAGTGTGAAGGTAATGTGGAGCATCAGGATTATCTGCCTCTACGCCTCCTCCGTCGCGCAGGGAAAGATGAAGCCTGAGGAAGTGTCTACCAGGAATCCCGAGAGTAATAATCCATTCCAGTTGGGAGGTCAGTTGCGTCTTGCAGTTGGTTATTTTCTAGGAACGATAGATGCAATTTCACGTATGTATCAGATAGTGCTGAAGTGCTCATGCTATGATACTCTGAATACTGAAGGTATCCCTTGTTCCCAGCAGTGCTTGTGTATTTTCAGAGCAATAAGGTGATTCTTTCTATGAACGTTTTAGCGTACGCTACGGATGACTTTGCAGCCTGGTAAACCAGCGTTTATTACGAAATCGAGAAAAATTAGTTGATGCATTACCGTAATAGTAATAAGCTTTTAAACGTGTCTGTTGCTTATTAAGTGCAAAAAATACTAAAAAAAATTGCCATAATATCACCCTTGTAATAAGATGATTTTCTTCTATGATTATGAGGGAACTTAGATTCTCACTGTACGATAATCAATTTTATGTGTTGCTTTTATTTGATGTAGAAGAGTTAAATAGTTCCGTCCAGGCCTTCTGAAGCGCTGGCTCGGGCTCTATACGACACCTAATTGGTCCGATCGGTACAGTGATACTACAATCCCTGGACAAATGATTAGAATTATCACCTGATATTTTTTTTTTGCACCATCTCTGTATTATTTGGGCTTATTTGGATAGAAAAGTCGAGCTATCGTAATATGTAACCTTTAAGTTATTGAAATGAAGTTTTTTATCCAGATATGTCCGAAATCCGGTGACGAAAATAACAGGCTCCGTCTCGCAATTTCTCCAGGGTCTGTCCGTGATCGGACGATTTTCAAGACACTGACCCAGGCCTCTCCGTAAAGAGGCCTTGGTTCGGTGCAGCCAACAAATATTACTTTTCATTACAGCATAGAGTACAATCACTATCATTGTTTCCCAGTATGTTATAGTCATAGACTCATAGCCTACACCATATCTACTACTTACAACCGAGTGCTAGCGTTGATTCAGTGAACTTTTCAATAAAACGTTTTGTAATAAACGTAGGGATCTTAAAAAAAACTCAGATGTCGAAACCGATGCAGGCTCAAAAAAATACACTCAAATTTTTCATTTTAGATTATCGCCAAAGTCAAATTAACTGCCCCCCCACACCCCTGGTGGGCAAATCCTCAAGCACTGGCATGCTGCAGATAGATGTTAGCCACTCCTCGAGCAGGAGAGGGCACAGCTGCCATCGATCACAACTTATCAGAGATGGAAAACTTGTGTGGCCACCATGACAAACACATTCCGACCATTCCCATTGCGAGTTACGGTTTGTTACTTAGTGCTCCCACAACGGAGTGTGAACGCAAGCGCTGCCAGCCAAAATCGCGAGAATATAATTACCTGGCATAAAGGCGGTCCCGGGTGCTGAAACATGCAAGTGCAGCACTCCAACAGTCGCTGCGGCTTTGTGGGCAACGAATTTAATATATGGATCAGAATTAGTCATTTTCATATCCACACGAACCTATGATTGTGTCCCGCTGTTGCTTCTGTTGATGAGTTTATGCTTCTTGCCAATTCTAAAAATACTTTTTTTAACGTTAATATGGTGCTTTTAGTTTTTGTTGATGTTCCTGTGTCAATTGCCTCCGCCAAGGAGGTTATGTTTTCGTCGGGTTTGTCTGCCTGTTTGTCTGTCTTTCTTTCTGTCTGTCATAAAGATAACTGAAAAAGTTATGGACGGATTTTGACGAAATATACAGGGGTTCTTAGGTATGTTAGGAGGAACAGATGATTAACTTTTGTTGAAAATCCGTTTATCCGTTTGTTTGTTTGTGTGTTTGTTTATTTGTTTGTCTGCTTGTCTGCCTCATTTTCTCAATTCCATAACTCAAAAAGTTATGGACGGATTTTGATGAAATATACATGAGTTTTGGGGTATATCACGCAGAGTAAATGACCAAATTTTTGGAGTGATTTGTTTGTTCGTCCGTTAGTCACTGTTTCTAATTTTATGCTTGTTAGCACAATAGCTCAAAAAAATTGTGAATGGATTTTTATGAAATTTATAGGAGTTGTTTGTAATGTTAAGACATTAATGATTAAATTTTGGTGCAAATCGGTTTGTTCGTTTGTATGTTTGACTCCTGTTTGTCATAATGATTGTTAGCAGCATAACTCAAAAAGTTATTAACGGATCTCCGCGAAAATTGCACAAACTGTTAATACCATCAAATTGCATAAATGATTGGATTTTGGAGTTGGTACAAATAAAATCATGGTTTCAAAAACAAATTGAATTTTTCGTTGCCCTTGCATCGCTTGGCGAAGGTATGCGCTCTCAGAGTGCTCTAGTTAGCAGATGTTTTGCTGAAGCTTACATTAATCAGCCATCAAGCTCGATTCTCACAGTCAATTCAAATGTAATCTCTGTCCCAGTACATGGCTAGCTGGTCTCTGAGGTCATTGACGATTTTGTATTACCGTACCAGGTTGCAAAATATGACCGAGCGTTCGTCGATACGTGAAGCTTTTCGCATAGCTTCATCGTTACGAAGCAAACGTCTTGTTGTTGTAGCTACGTAGGGGGTGGCTCCGAAGGGGCGGGGGTCAGGCATGTGGCGGAAGGTATGAAAATGAAGGTACGGAGCACAAGAGCACAAGAAGTCAGATACAGATAGAGGACTGTCCCATAGAGAGGTGGGCAGGAGAGTAATGGGGTGCGCGGGACACTCGAACACGTGGTTCACGGTGTGGGGGCCGCGGTGGCACTCAGGGCAGGAATTCGAGTCCGCCAGCCCGATCCTGTGGCGGTAAGACATCAGGGCAGAGCAAAAACCTGAGCGTAACTGTAATAGAGTGGAGCGGGTCGCTCTCCAGAGGACCGCCTCTTCGGGTGAGATCTCCGGTGGGGCGAAGCCCAAAACCCTGTTTACAGGGAGGCGGTCTAGTGAAGATTGCACGGCAGACCGATGGAGGGAGGAAATCTCTGAGCGGTACTCCTCAGAAGGCATGATGTTGTCAGTAAGTAAGTGGCCGATGTCGGGTTCGAATCTGCTTGCTAGGTTGTGGCGGATGAGTCGGGGGCCAGCCTTTGCGGTGACAACAGAGTGGGCTGGGTGCTCGGGACGAAGGGTGAAACAAGATATTGACGGCACTGGAGGTCGAGAGATTGATCGATCCTCAGGAGTTTGGAGTCGGAATGGAGATGGTCCGCGGAAGCCATGCGAAGGCAACCGGTCGCTGTGCGGAGAGCGGCGTTTTGAACCGTCTGCAGCTTGCGAACCGCGAACTGGCGAGCTCCAGGATACCAGACTGAAGCAGCGTAGGTGAAGAGAGGTCGAATAAACGCCTTATATGTGAGAAGCAGAGTCTCCTTGCACTGGCCCCAGCGTGTACGAGCTAGGGCCTTGAGCAGTCTGGGGCGGCTGGAGGCTCGAGCAGCTGTGGAAGCGATGCACGCTGTAAAAGTAGAGTGGGATTCAAAAGTGACGCCGAGGATCTTGGAGTGGCGCTCCAGAGGCAGAGCAGTATCGTCAATAGTGATACCAGGGTCGAGTCTAGACTGATGGGTGTCGGTCGTCTATAGTGTTGAATTGGATTTGGAGGTTGATATGGCAAGGCCCTTGTCAGCTGCCCAATTGCTGATTAAGTCAGAGTGATCGGACAGAGCGGCACCAGCGGAGAGTGGTGTGCGATGGGACGCCACGACAGTGAAATCGTCGGCATATGATGTTACAGAGGGGCAGCAGCGTTGGTCCCTAGGAATGGGGAAATTAGAGACGTAGAGGTTGAAAAGGGAAGGCGAGACGACCGTACCCTGAACAACTCCCGCCTTGACAGCCCGGAACTGGGAACGGAAGCCGTTATAGAGGCAGCAGGCTGCTCGTCCCCTGAGGTAAGTTGTGAGCCATCTGACAATATTGTGATGGAGTGTTGTGCTGGAAACTGAGAAGAGGAGGCCCTCAGTAGGAACGGTGTCGAACGCTTTGCTGAAGTCAATCAGCTAAGCCACCGTGCGGTCAGGGGGTTTGGGTTTATTCATGCCACGGCTGCTTGGAAAGTCAAAGGAAGTAGAGCAGATGCGGTGGAGTGCATGGACCGGAAACCATGCTGGTGAGGAGCAGGTTGGTAAGCCTCGTTGATGAAAGGCAGGAGGAGGCGCTCCAGGACAATCGCAGAGGGACACAGAAGCGAAATTGGGCGGTAAGAGGATCCTTTATCCGCAGGTTTAGATGGCTTTAAAATGGCGATTATTACTGCTAACTCAGTTTATGTACTCCTGTCACAGAGTATAATGAAACGTTCGTCCTGATCTGGGGAATTCAAACTCTTTTTCCGTTTAAAGGCGGGTTCGCACGACGTTCTGTTTTGGATACACCTAACACATCGTCCAGTGCGCCACTGTGTGATCAGCAGCAGCAGCATAATAAGAGTGCACAGCGTTCTCGGCACGAAAGGATTAGCGTGAACCCTTCATAAAATTTGAATATCCATGCCAAATCACGAATATTCTTCCCTTGTTTCATTGCATATATCTATAGGTAAGTATTTTTAGATTAGGCAGCTGGCAGTATACACAGACCAGACCAGCAACCGGGGTTCATGTTTTGACCCTCTATGAGCTCCGGTATTGCTGTTATTTCAAAAATAAGTTAGAAATCTGAGGAAAATAGAAAAAAAGAACACAGCCAAGACCCAAGGAGGTGATCGTGCAAACGCGGTAAGTTGCAGCTGACTTGCAGGGACTCGAAAACGAAATTGAGTTTGGGCACAAACCTTAATGGATGAGGGTGGCCTGAAGGAGTTCGTTGCTGTCGAGGGTGTTGCTCCCAGTGTTGGTTAATACGATTTTTTCATATTTTATATACCGGTGTATTCATGTGTGCGGTGAACTCACGGCCGCTTCTCAATAGCAAACTGATGATGGCCAAGTTCTGTAGCCCAAAGTTACCGATCATTTGCCTGCTCCTTGCACATTGAACCTGTTGGACATCACTGCCCGGTGTTCGAGATGCATTCATACAGTTGATGTAAAGTGGATTCCCTTCATAGTCTGTTCGTCGTCACCGTAGAGTGTTCGAACTCACTGTACTTGTTCCCTTCTTATGCACTTATGCACATTTCAGCTGACGTCACCGTGGACCGAGAGGGGCGCATCGTATTTCTGAACCGATCCACTTCTCCCTACGACCGCCCCAATGCGGACGCCATCATCGCCGCCGCTGGTGCCGCCGCCGAGAAGCAATAATGTGCATCTGCTGGTGCCAGGCAACAGACGGTGATTTTTGTGGTGGTCTTGGCCAGAACCTATTCTAAGCTCTCCTGACCTCTCTTTGTTCTTAAAACGTACATCGTCTAACCTTATGCTGACTTGACATTCGTCACCATTCCTTAAGACAGAGAACCTCGTGTATCCCAAACTTACATCTTCTAACTCTAGCCCTGAGGGGTATATTCTGGCGGGCCCTTTCCCTGCCACAATATATGTATTTGGGCCTCACACACCCAAGAATCCCGAGTGCCCTTTCCGCAGGAGATGTTGCAGCTTGCTGCAGTTCATGCTGACGAGGTTAGTTTTGTAAAGTTAGGTAGGCTCTCAATACTTCCCCTTCTGTTTCGGGAGGTGGGCTGCCGATCGAGGTGGCTGACCTATTCCTTCTAGACTCCTACCTTCTTGTGTTTCGTTTCTTTTCCCTGTGCGGCGTAGCTGAGCAAAAGCACTCAGCCGTGCCTGGGGTTTGAGATTCTCAACTTGCACCTTTTTTCTGTCAGTAGCGCACTGACCATTTGAGACCTGCCGGCAGAAAAGCCGAGACAAAAATCATAGACAATATCAAACGCGCCCTACTGGTGCACGAGCCTGCGTTAAACCACGGGAATAGTTCGGCGCGATATAGACATGGTGTCCCTGATGCGCTAGTAAAACGTCTTCTACTACTACTCCTAACTCTAACGTATCGAACATTCACCGTCAAAACCATCGTGAAAATCACCGCCCTTGTAATGGAAGTGCACAAGGCACATTCGGTAGGTTATCAACATTTTGCAGCTCCAAGCATTCGCTACTTTGCTTCAGTATCTCTTGTGGATGAGCCCAGTATTTTTGTGTGAAACTAGGAACACTGTACGAGTTAGAGGCATAGCTTGGAATGCCTATACGGTACTTTGGAACTGGAAGAGCGCTGAGATCGAATAAATTTTGCTTTGGAATCACAATATGAGATTGAAAAGTACATATTTGAAAACTTGAAATAGCAACTCTACATATTTTGGAATTTCAGCACTACTTGGAAAGTAAATATCTACTGTTTTGGAATCAGCACACCCAAGAATCTAAATACTTATTGATTTCTTTGTGACTACATAAAACTCTTGATCAGTGTG
>LQNS02276924.1:21828377-21849284 GCA_001587735.2 Parhyale hawaiensis | reverse complement strand
AGTATTAGATTTCTCTCAAGTAAGTCACGCTACCCGCCCGATGAACTAATTGGAACTAAAAGAATGAAGGTACAGAATTCTCCCTATTTTTCAAATGCAAATTCCCGCCATCTTTACGAATTACTAACCTTTCAGCCCCAAATCCCAGCCCTGTTAGCTTCGCCTCTGTAGGAAGTATTACAGTGGCGACCAGAATTGAACAGCAAAATCTAAGTGTGGCCGTACTAATGCCTTGTACAGGGGAACGATGATGTCCTTGGACTTATATACAAAATTTCTGGTGATGAATCCGAGCACTCTGCTTGCCATTTTCACACTCTCGTCAACTTGTTGACTGTGCTGTAGTTTGTTTGTAATAGTGATTCCCAAGTCACGTTGTTGTGTGACAGGACTCAACTCTGTCCCATTCATTTTCAATGGAGTTGAAGAGCTTACTACCCCTACGTGCATTGCTCAGCATTTGTCGACATTAAAGCTCATCTGCCACGTTGTGCTTCATTCCATGAGGTGGTCAAGATCTTGTTGGAGCTCGGCTCTTTTCGTGGCAGGATGGCATAGTTTTGTATCATCCGCAAATTTACTGATTTTACTANACTACGGTTGTTGAGATCCAGGTCATTGATGTATATTGAGAACAGAAGTGGGCCAAGCACGCTACCTTGTGGAACCCCTGATGATACCTGCGTCCAGTCGCTTGTCTCTCCTTCAAGCTTCACTCGCTGCTGCCGACCCGTAAACCATGCCCGATGCATCGTAAATAGTCTCCCTGGATACCATGGGCTTCCAATTTTTTCATTAGCCGTTGATGTGGGATTTTATCAAGAGCCTTTTGGAAGTCTAAATACACAAGGTCTACACCCTTTTCTTCATCTTTAATATAAGTAACTTTTGAGAAAAAAATTCAGAAGGTTTCTCAAGCAGCTTCTTCCATCTCGGAAGCCATGCTGAGAGTCGGATATGAGCTGATGCATCCTCAGGTGGTCAGTGATGCGCTTTTTCAATAGGCGTTCGATAGTTTTGCTGACGACGACTTGTGATTGGTAGCGTTGAAGACGCTACCCAATTGGTTCAATTAAAAACATCGAATAAATATTCACTTACAGAAGGAATGATATGTTCACATAAGGACAAGGTACAATTGCTTGAATTCTATTTCGGGTGACGGCTACAATTTAGCGCATGGGACATAAATTGAAAACTTTCTAAACAAACACAACTATAAGAACAAGCTAGAGATACAGCAAATAACTCAAAACTCTGAGATCAGACGATCTCAGGCAACTTGGATCCGCACACTACTGCGAGTGCCCCTCGACAGGGTTAATAAAATATATTAATGTAAAAGCAACACAAATCTAAACGATGAAAACTAAAAACTCAGAAACACTAAAGCGATTAAATACTGAACAGGAGCCCTGAGATTGTTCGAGGTAGATGTTTCTAATAGCACTAACAACTATTCATCAAGTGCAACAAGTCCTTCTCAAATCTTCCACAAACTATACTCAACCTTGTTAGAATGGGTGTAGAGAGCGACCACCGAGCTAGGGGGTTGAGAGTGATATTCTGTCGCAGCTAGTGCGCAACGCTCTTTTATAGCTGCGACTTGCTGACGTACTCATGGTTGAGATCGCTGAGTGCACACGAACCCGCTCCGTGGTATTCCCCTGTTGGTTTTTCTCCAAGGTTACATGTCGCTGATGCAAGAGCCCCGACACGCACAAAGAACGTGATGGGAAGCTTGTCGCTTCATATGTCACGTGTCGACGACCAGTTCAGGAGTAAACAAGAGTGCGAGTTTCCTGTCCATTTGGTATTGGGTTTTGCCCCACGCTGATGACTGCCGAAGCCTTATTGCCGGAGGCCGGATACGGCGACCAACTTGGCTCAGTGCGATGGAACCGATTTCCTGTCTGTCCGCTACTGCGTATTTCCTCTGCCGGCGCTGCACAGGCCTCGCGTGTGTGAGGCCAGATGCATCTGGTTTCCGGGCCGAGTATGTTTTCGCTGCTGTGACGACCAGCTTGGTGGAGCCGATTTCCTGTCCCTCCGCTGTTGGGTCTTCTCCCCACTGCTAGCATGGCGGGCTGACTTCCTGACCGGATGTATTTGTTTAGACCCGGGGTGCCTCGCTACACAGAAAGCCACCGTTGCCTCTCGCATCTTCAGGGAGTTAGTTTCTCAACATAAAGCATGTTTTTTAAACATTGAATGTTCTACTATTGCTACGGGCTCCGTTTAGTTCGACTTAATTAAACATCTAGGGTAATAAATAAGGATTATATGTGTGATTTAAACTCAAGTAAAACAAAATCTTCAGACATACTAGAGCATGTTCTTCTCAATGTATTATTTCATAAAAAGGACTCAGACCAGAATGAAGAGGTGTTCAATGGAAGAGCTGAAAATAGTGATAATCAATTTATATATGAAAGAACGTAAGCAGGAGATAGGTTGTTGAGTTATCTGAGAAGAGTTTACTATCCACCGAGCTGAATCCCTAGGTGGTTTTACATCCTAATACACACGTAATAAACACAAGGTTAATATTCCAATAATAATATTGATAGAGCTTAGGTTGAGGGTAAGTGTAAGAACAGTGATGAAAACACTAAATACACAGTTTATAGCGAAGTAACGATAGCCACAGGTGAAGTAAATTATTTTCATGAGAAGGAAATAAATAAACATAATATTATTCAGTGGAATCTGGTGACTGCTTTTTGAGTTCGAGTGAGTACTTCATTGGCTGAAGGCCGTATTAACACAGTGCTGCGTTTAGCTGAGGCCGCGCGAGCACACTCGCGTGCCTGGCTGGGCATCGAACGTGCGTGCGATACATGGTGTTAGAGCTGAGAACGGAAGCATGCTGCTACTGTGGCAGCAGATCCATTCATAACTTTTCGAATCGTTGGGCCACCAACGTTTTATTTTTACGATTGTATATCCTGGTTATAGGGCCTTGAACGTTAGTTTTTTATCATCTGGTGGTGTTTTGGAGAAAACAAATGTCACCGCAATTTCCTTTTCTTTAATTTACTCGTTGAGCTGAGCGTTACCGTGAGCCAAAATTGTCGTCTAAAGCAAGAGTATTTTCCGTTAAACCTCAGTAAAATTTTTCATGATTTCATTGTCAGGATCGTTGCGCCGGATCCAGGCGTCGAATTTGTCCTTTTGCTCTTGTGTGAGGATTTCCTTCCATCCTCCCGACGTGCCTGGAATAGAGCAGGAACTTTACAATAGTCATCGATTGAAGCGGTCATCCTAAACACCGAAATCGACAGAAATCAGCCGAAATCTTCTGATTTTTACCTAAAATATGTTTATTTTTCCCATTCCTACGCTAAACGAGGCCTATTGCTGATAGGGTTGGAATTTTTTTTATTAAAAGATAAAAAATCAATGATTTTTCTATATTGATTTTATATTTATTTCATTTTTTTATATTTTCCTAATGTGAAATTATACACTAATTCTTCATAGTTCTTCTCCAGTGTGATACAGATAATACTTATAAAACAAATATTTTCCTGCTTTCCTCGTGCTTAAAAATTTTAGCACACAGTAAAAAACTACAAACTAAGGAAATTGCAAAAAATCAAGTAGCTACAAAATGTAGTGCAGTAAATGGTGGAGTGATAATTAGCTATAAGCTATGCAATTCTTGAGAAAATATTGGTGAAATAATTTTAAGCTTTGGAGGTGACTCAGCAAAGTATGTATGCAGGCAGGTAGATGATTTTTTCAGTTGTCTAACCAAATTTTTCCAAGAGTGGAACACAACTTCAAGTTGCTTGATTGGGTAAAAAATGTAAAAAGAATGCAAACCCAATTCAACATGAGATTCCCAGCATCTCACTGTACAGCTGTGAAGGCAACACTACTTATGAATGATGACTCATAATTAAAACTTTTATGTATATTTATATCTAATTAGGTAATTTCTAAACTAAAGCTTTTAGTAACACAGTCTGCAGATGGCAGAGGCGTCAGTTTAAGGGGTCACACTCATTTGTTCATGGAATTGGCTCGAAATTTTGTGCGCATTACATACTAGTCACAGATTTGAGTAACTAGTTCCTATCTATTGTGTTACCGAGCTTAAAACCGAATTCTAAATCTTTTCATATGGTCTCTGTGGGTGATATTTTTATTCAATTTTTTTATAATGGCCGCCCATGTGTGGCTTTTAACCACATGAGTAATTACTAGAGCCCGGATTTATTGAAGTTTCCGGCGTTAGTGCAATAACTGGAATGAGAGCTATAAATGCAATACATTAGGCCGTGTTCAAATGTCCCTCACTGTAACGCGTTCATTCAAATTGATGGACGCGGCGCGTTACTTTGAGAGAAGCAGCTGCTGCAAACGCGGTAGACTGAAGAATGAAGCATGTCTTTTTTTTGAACGCGCTGCATCATTCTAGTTTAGTAAAAAGGATTCATAAATTCAAATTTTATTCTCTGCTGCGTTCACAGATCATAGACAAGTCGACAGAATTTTTTTTATCCTCACTTTAATGATCAGTAATCTCGCTTAAGAGAGAGAAAAAACTAGAAATCCTGAAAATGTTAAAAGAACACGGACGCCATATTTCATTTGGTATTCCAACTGACTACTCTGTGCTGAGTTTTCTTTTGTCGGTTTGTCAGGTTACAACTATTTTTAAAATAAGATATCCTATCAAAATCAGTCTATAAGATTATGGGATACGAATATGACTTCAAACCGACGCGAAATATAAGCGAAAATGTAAAGAAACGATATCGTAACGGAACGCGCAGCGCCATTCATATGAATGAAGCACACTTCTACGTGTGTCCGAAGAAAAAAAGTTGATGCATAGCTGGTGTTTATTTTCGTGATTGAACGCGTTACGATGAGGGACGTGTGAACTCATATCACTTATTATCACAAGACTTCAAACGCCAAAACAATTGATTCCCTCATCAATTATTGTTCCATTTATTTGATAGGGCAAAACTTTAATTGAGTTGCAAAATTTCAAAATCTAACTATTAAATTTTTATCACCTTTTCTGTTCAGGGATACGATATAGTCCATGCTCTAGGGAAACGTCTGTGTACATTTCTCTTTCACGGCTCTACCATGTATTTTCCTATTACATATGATGAGCACATTAAAAAATAAAAAAAAACTCGCATAAAACTTTCGCAACTGGTACATTTTGTGGGAGAGGGCATGGGGGGCACAAAATTGTCAATTGTGGACTGACTGTTCTCAGTTTTTGAGATGAGGTTTATATATATATATTTAGGAAATTTATAACAAATAGAACTCGATGAGTTTTCATGACCCCCCCCCCCAAAAAAAAAATGTACCAGTTGGGAAAGTTCTACACGAATTTTTTCAATGTCCTCATCATATGGAGTAGGAAAATACATGATAGAGCCGTGAAAGAGAAATGTACACAGACACTACCATAAAGCCTGGACTATCATGGCAACAGGTAATGCGGGATATTTACAAAAACCATTCTCGCCATTGGGAAGAATTGTCAATTAGAACATGCACAATGTATACCTACAGATGAATAATATAATTGGTATTTGCAACTGGAATAGGTGTCCATAGATCCACTGGCATGCTATTCCCGTTTGCTATCCGACTTTTTTCTTTTGTCCTTTCAATTTTTTGCTTTATTTGCCTTTTCTTTGTTTCCTATTTCTTCCACTCCTATTGTTAGGTGTAATAAGTGCAATTTTTAGGTGCAATAAGAGCAACTTTTAGGTGCAATAAGAGCAAATTTTAGGTTCTATAACTGCAATATTTTAAGCGCAATAAATCCGGGCTCTAGTCATCTCGTATCTTTACCAAGTCTGCAAGTAACCGAATTCACGTCGTATGAAAACATAGTTTGAGAAAAAATTAAGAAACTAGGAATAAATGCTCAAAAATGTAAGTAGAATGCATTCTTGTTGAATGAAGTGAAATCTAGAATTGAGTATGTTAATTTCGAAGTGTTTTTAAGTAATTATCACATCGATCCATAGTGCCTCAGTTAAAAATAAAAAATACATATAGGCCTATGTATTCGCTGCCCGCAACCAACAACGATTCAAAGAGCTTAGGTTTATCACGCTCGCATAATCCCCGCCCGTTTGGGTGCTCGCTCGAACTGGGCTCCACTCGAAAGGTCAAGGTACCCTTACCAACATCAATCAGCCTGGTAAAACTTCAATTAAAACCTTAATATATCACTTTCAACTAATAGGCGTGAGTACACCTCAGCGGGGGTGATTATTTATTTTGATTGTAGCTTCTGCTCTGCAGTTGCTAATCAGTTTCCTTTTGCTTCTGAGTCGGTAGATTTCGGCTGATCTCGGAGATTTCAGCCAATTTCGGTAGATTTCGGTGTTTAGGGTGACCCGATTGAAGCAGCTCTGTCGAAATTAACAAATCTGAATAAAGCTTACCCTTGTCTGAATCTACTGTCAATACTTCTGGTCTTGCTACTTTGAATCTAGTTTCTGACATTAATCCCAAACCGACTGACGTTGCAAAGCTTTAAATTCAAATAGAAGGATATTCGCTTTGGGACAAACTCCAAAAAACGATCCAGAGTTACAAAATCATCGTCCATGACCGATGTTCCAGACTTGGTTCAGTTAATAAGATTAACTTCTCTGGGTAGAACTGCCCCAGTGGATGGCGCCTCAATTACTTTGGAATGCGTAGCGGGTAGAATTGGTTAATGTAGGTATGCGCGCTGCAGTTAAACTGCAATATAAGTACGGAGTTATCTCAGTTTTCTAAAACAAGCAAATCCCGCTCTGAGGTATCCCACTGTGAATTAAGTTTTTAGCAGTCTCGAGTATACAGTAGCTAATTAGCATGCGATTTGGTATTGACGCCTGCAACTTGCTACAAAGTGGTGAAAAAGACGCCTAAGATTGACAAAAATTGGTAAAGTCAACAGTCAAAATTGGTACAAAGTTATGAATCCAACGAGTACAACTGCAGTTTAGGACAAGTGAAAACTTATAGGTATCGGATTAGATAATGCCGCTTAGACTAGAGGTGAACTGATGACGCCTGTGAGATGCTTCGTTCATTGCGTGTACGCATGTGCTATTTTCCGGATACCTCGCGCCCTACTGGCTTAAGTGATATCTCTTGAAATAAAATAATTATGAAATTTCCAGACGGATTCACACGGTAGTCTTTTCGCCCCCATACGTAGTACAGTCAGCTTTGCTGTGTCGTCTAGTCAGGAGAAAAGTGCACAGCTTTCTGGGGTCAAGTTCACTCTAAGTTTGAAGACAAACCACAAACTTTACTAGTGACACTGCTAAGCCAGCTGACGCGTAGACTAACATATTAACACTATTCTGGTAGGCCCGCAGTTGTGTTTACATAAATACAGCTCTCGTCAGAATATATTACTCCTCACGCCCTAAGCCATCCTAGAGTGACTTTCCTACAGAGGATGTTGCGTATGACCGCAGCTCCTGCTGAAATGGGTTGTTTGTAGGGTTATAGATAGGTTCTCTATACTTCCTCTCGTGCTCCGTGAGGTGGGATGCCGGTGGAGGTGGCCAGCTTATTCCTCGAGGTTCTTACCCGCTCCAATGTGAAGGGCCAAGGAAAAAGCCGTCCACACGAGTGTTTCTTTCTTGTTTTTCTCTTCTTTTGTCTTTTGCTATGATTTATGCGTAGTTTTCCGGCCAGTATTAGCGCATTGACCAAAATGTTTGCCACAGGACTCGCTTATGGAAGTTCACCATCAGCTTCAAACCTTCCGATGCTAATGCCGAGATAAAACACCTGACCTCCGGCGCGATGCGGCTAAGGGTACAGAGTGCTTACACACTTCAAGCGAAGCACAGCGGTTAGGTGTTCTCATAAAAACAGAGCAGAGCGGTACGGTTTAGTTGTAGAAGCTGGTCACTAATTAGTATGTATAGGCAGTTAAGTTCAAGAACTGACACTTTATCAGAGTCATTAGCTGATATTCAGTTTAAGTTTTTCTTAGTAGTAAATTCATCTTCTATATTTCCATTTAAATCACTATATGCACTAGCTATCATAGCTACATTTTATTCTTGGACAAGATAACTTCCCTTAATTTTCCTCACAGTAATAAAAACTCACCTTTGAACTTATCTTCTTGGATATGTTAAAAGCAAAATGCACCACTTGCTCAGATAAGAAACAAACTGACTTGTTTATTTACATCTTAACCGCGTCGTTTGCTGGTGGTATCATACACGTTTCGAACATGTATCATACCAACTCTCAACTTGTGACACGTCCCATGCGTAGATCACAAACATAATTATGTCCTAACTTTACACTATATATATGTTCTACAAGAGCTATTAAATCTCTATTGAAGACTTTTCTTCCTGCACCATTATAAATAACAATTTAGCTACCGCGCAAATATTAGTTTCTATTTTCCACAGAAAAGAAAACGTTCATGGTGCACTTACCTAGCTTGATTGCTGCTCGCGGCAAAAAAAATACCTACTAATTTCTTGAGTGTACCGCTTCGCTCCGGTCGTAGTGTGAAGAGCGAAGCGTTACTGCATAGGAAATTAGGAATATCTAAAAACATTAATGCCGCTTCCCGCCGCTCCGCTTGTTCTGCACGAGCAAATTTATTTACTACTACTACTACTATTTTCTGCTACTACTACTACTACTACTACTACTACTATTTTCTGCTACTACTACTACTACAAAGACACAGTACAATTAACAATCTGACGCCGAGCAGCATGTCGTGCATGTAAACCCAACTTTGTTAACACCTCATTTACAGCCATACATACCTCGTCTATAAAACCCTCCTTCGGTCTGAACTCGGTCTAGATGCATGGCCTGCTCCACGTTGTCATCGACTAACATATGCGTGTCTCTCTTCTTCATCTCAGCAAAACTCGTGTAGTGAATAATCTGGAAAATTTATTGATAGTCATTAATGATCTGCCCAGTAAATTTACACAGGATGAAGAAAAGCTTCCGCACTTTGAAAAGTACGATATTCAATAATTTTCTAAGCTTGTCATTGCATGTGTTTGATTAACGTGTGCAGTTATGTAATGTATTAATTACCTCCTTACGGTACTTTTAATTACAGCTCTGCATAGTTCACTTCTACTTAATTTCAGAGAAGGCTCTAGATACAGCAATTGCAGTTAACATGGTGGATGATTAGATGGAAGTTCAACAAGGAAGTTCAACACCTCATTGCGTAAGACGATAACCCGCAATGAATGGAGGAGAGGGCTGCAAGTGCTGAGTCTACAGTTTCGGCATTTTTCCCATCTAGGTCGACCCACCTGACTGCCTACAGCAGATTCTAATAATAGCTCAATTCTTTTTGGCAGTTTTGGGTAGAAAGAAATATGTACAAATATATGTAACGATACATGTACTGCAGAACCAAAACATTATCACCTCTCTCACTTCTTTCGCGGTGATTTAAGACAGAATACCGTGACACTAGAGGCCGAGGGTCCTTCGTGGCCCTCTACATGGTGTTTAAACAAGTAGGATTCCCATGGGATAGGTCACCTACTTTACGGAACAGTAGGGGAGGTATAGAAGACCTACCTAATTCTACAAAAAAAAAAAATACTTTTCACTAGGAACTGCGGCGAGATGCATCATCCCTTGCTGAAAAGGCACTCGGACATTCCTTGAGTTCACGAGACTCATACCGACACATAGCCGACAGGGACAGGGTCCGCCAGAATATCCCCCTGAGATGATTCACAACTGGAAGTTTTTCCTAGCAATGCAAATGCTTGCAGACACAGATCCTATGTTTCTTAAAAGCAATGCAGATTTTATCATCTAGTTGTACAGCTCATACTAAAACTAATAACACTAGAGTCTAGAAACTAGCAGTATTCGAGAAAATAGCATTTCCACGATTTGTCTATTCTTGGCACCATTCAATAACCAACATCTTCAAAGTGAAAATGAAAG
Organism: Parhyale hawaiensis; assembly: GCA_001587735.2. Classification (NCBI taxonomy): domain Eukaryota; kingdom Metazoa; phylum Arthropoda; class Malacostraca; order Amphipoda; family Hyalidae; genus Parhyale; species Parhyale hawaiensis. Next base: position 21,839,324 of record LQNS02276924.1, on the reverse strand, counting down.
GATACTAAAAATAACTATTACTGGAGTTTGCGTATTTGATTTTGACTAAACCAATATTATTAATATTTTCTCGACAACCCTACATGCAATAAAAAGAGAAAGCGCATCACTGATTCTACATACAGTTCTAATATGTTATTAATATTCACGAGCTACAAGTCTACTGCCAGACACAGCTAGTCTAATATTTACACCGATATTTCTGCTTATTTAATATAATCAGGAACACTGACAGTAACAACAAGCTTTACGGTTTCTTTTTTTTTTTTTATTGTATTTTGCTCTCAGCACTCTATTGTCTACAGAACAGATGAATGAAATTTAGCGTACTGTGATGTGAACGTGAACTTAATTTGGGCTCATAAAAACATGTACTGTGGTACTCCTAATACGCAGGCAGGCATATTATCTCAGTCTGGGACGAATTTCAGTTTTAAGATGACTAATTCTACTACATTTTTGTTTCTTCTACATCCGTAAAACATTTTCTTTAGCCAGCGCCATGGAAACGCCTGAAGGTGTACTGCTAAGCACGCTACTAATTTTTTGTGCTACATCTTTGTATTGGTCATTCAATACTCAATATATGGCGTCGGTTACTGGTGCTGTATAATATCTACGTTTGTGTATCTTTTCAGTTTCGTGGATCTTCCTTTCAAAAGTTTTCTTTGTTTTGGGATCTCTCTTCGAGGAATTATACCGTATTGCTACACTCAATATATGGCGTCGGTTACTTGCGCTGTATAATGTCTACGTTTGTGTATCTTTTCAGTTTCGGGGATCTTCCATTCAAAAGTTTTCTTTGTTTTGGAGGTCTCTTCGAGGAATTATACCGTATTGCATGAACTTCTGCAATGTAAATGAAGGAATTGTTTTATCACCTAAAAACCGCAACTATTGGAAAAGTTTCTTACTTTCTGCATTTGTTCCTCGGATATCGTCAGGCCAAGGAAGTGAGCCAGCTTAGCGTATTCTTCTTCAGGATGCTTCTTCATTTTTTCGTAAACGAGGATGTGAACGTTGGGGCGATCGCGATGTTGCCAAGCTGTTTTGACGTGCGTCCAGTATGGGCCGAAATGTACTAAGAAACAGAAAGAAGGTTAGTTCATTTTTTGGTTTGCAGTATGATCTACTCTATAGAGGAAAATTATAACGAGTCTCAGGAACAGTCAATACTGAAAAATGAGCTACATTTACGGTATCCCATCTGTAAATGATTAATACAGCATTTTAGAGGCTTAATTGTTCGAAGAAATTATTACTTGTAGAAATTTTGAAAATCCGAGAAAACAAGAAAAATTTGCATATACTCGTTCCAGGGGCGCCATTCCACAGACATCTTAGTTGTAGAATGAAAAATCTGCTGGTCTCATGTTTTAAAATGAATGCCGGATAAACCGCCATCAGCAGTAAATTGCACTATAGAAAAAACTCGCCGTTGTTTTTTTTTTACAGTCGCAGGTGGCGACCCAAGCGAGAAAAGCGACTAAGAAACGGATGCTGCAAAGAACGTGGGGTGGCTTAACTAAAACCACCAAGAGCCCCAAAGCATCTGAGATAAGTTAGTCGAATGTTTAACTTGCAATGAGAGTATTATAATCGAGTGCTTAGAGCCAGAAGTGGTTATGTCCATTTATGGCGAAATTTGGCTTAACTCACCAAGTGGGTGCTTGTGAGGTATATCTTTAGTATCACAAGTATCTATGCCATGTCTCTTCATTGAGAAGAGATATGGCATGAAGAGATATGGCATAGACTCTTGTGACACTAAAAATATACCTCGCAAGCCCCCACTTGTTGAGTAAAATCCAATTTCGCCGAAAATGCACCTAACCACGTCTGGCTCTATAAGCCCTCGAATTATTTCCAACATAGCTTACCGTAGGATTCGTATGCTATTCAAAAGTTTCAATCGTCGAGTAGTCTCCATAAAGCTCCGAGACTCATGTTAAAACCTAATTTCTATAGTTTCAAAGTGTAGCTGTATTGTGCTCATATCATTGCCTCTGCCAGGGAAGTCATCTTACCGTACTCTGTTTATCTGTCTCTAAGATACCTCAAAAAGTTATGGGCGTATCTTCATTAAATTTAAGTACAGAGATTTTTTGGTATGTTAGGAAAAACAGATGATTAAGTCTTGAAGAAAATACTCCTAACCGTTTATTTACTTGTTTTTTTTTGCTACGTTACTCAAAATGTTACGCACAGCTTTTCATAAAATTTGCAGGAACTATTAGGAATCGCAGGATCAGCGAATAATCAAGTTTTGGTAATGATCTGGAGATTTGTTTCCCTGTTTGGCTCTCACTCGATATGGGGCCATCGCAAGTTTGCTGTATCAGTTCAATTTCCTCTTAACACTCGCCCACAATTTGGTTACTCGGGGATCCCACGTCAGCACTTTGGCTGAAGTAAGCGTTAGCAAGTGTTGTTATACTGTACACAAAAATGACCGTCTCAGCGAACTCTACGCAACAGTCGGCCCTAAAACTTACTTTGGAGGGGTTTGGGTGAAGCTACAGCCATTTGAAAGTTGGTCAGGTTACGCACCAGCAGTCTGGCTAGAAGAGTGCGAACTTCTTTCCTGAACCTTTCAGCAAGTACAGTCTCAAGGCAGCCAATGGCGTGGCCGGTTACAGGCCACAGTGGAGGGGCGAAGGGTGATGGTTTGTGATGGTGTTGCACTCAGAAGCGTACCTTGAAAAAATATGTAAATTGACAATTTACGTGCCGTGAAGTTTATTCTCATAATTAATAGGCATCAATTAAGGTGTGTGATGTACTTGAACATCGTTTCGATGTGAGCAGTATGTTAAAATTGCTCGTGTGTTAGCAGTTTATATTGAGTCGCCGTGTATTTTATGTACATGTTACAGGGAGTAAATGTCACCAAGCATTGCGCGCAATGCCTAGCCAATAACTGAATTGAATCACTCACACATTAAATGGATAGGTTTATTTTAAGCTATGTTAGACTAGAGCAGGTGCTATTAGTTCAATGGAGAGTAATGTTAGAGAGGCGTGTATAAAGTTTACAACGTTTACTTTCTGATGTATTATATACATAGGTTAAATTCTCAGTTCTGTATTCTCTAACTTAATATAACTCTGCGTAGCCGTACCTTACCTAACCTAGCCTAACGCAATTCTTGCTGAACCCTAAATACCATGGCATTACCTACCCTATCTAACCTAAACATATCTGACTTGAATTAATCCTTTTCTGAAACGCCCGATTCATTTCACTTATTGCCGAAGTAGTACGCTGGGTTCGGCGTGTTCGTTGTAACATACACACACATTGTACGTAGACACTGGTCAGTTGATACAGGAAATTAGTGGTACATTACGCTTACGCCTAACTAGGTTAAAAAATGATAGGCACTGTATGTTCAAATCAATCACAAAAGTGTCGTAATCATATGAATTACTGCCGCAAATTCTAATAATTCCGACCCTGCCTAATATTAATCATTTTTTGAAGTGGTAGTTAGAAGGCTGCAATAAGTATCGGTATATTATTAGGAAGACATTGAAAGTTAATATCGTGAAACATGTATACGTTGCGATAGATCATTTAACAATTTGCGCCTCATAAACAATATAATTGGCACGATTTCTTACTAAAACATTTCTATCTCAAATAAGTGCGCACAAGTGAAACAATCAGGAGGAACAGTGACAATAATTAACTACTCGACCAAAACAGAGAACAGCTGCGAGGGTAGAGTGTATCACAAGTTCATGGGAAAGAAAGTACCAGGTTTTAAAAAGGGTCGTGCAGGTCTATGGCTGTGACAACTTGGGTCGGAAATTAATGGGTTTCTGAAAGGAAAACTATAACGCGAACCAAGCTTGAATTTCGCTGATGCGCGAAGAGCCGCTGATAAGTGATATTTGTTGTAAGTAGTTTCTAGTTTGAGTCTTTTCTTGGTATGGGATCGAGGGACAGATATAGTATAGGAGGAGCTTCCTCAAACAAGAGAAGTTACCAATGGGGGTGCTCAACACACTCGTGGTTTGTTCCTGTGAAGAAACTCTCGATGACGTAATCAGCGCAGTGACGAATAAGTGTACGTCGGAGTGGACGTTTTCACGACAGAAATGTTCGCGGGTAGAGAGGGTTGAACCCGACCTGTCGAGGGCTTAGCCCGTCCGAATCGAGGAAGCCAGTTTTTGATATTGGAGGGCTGACAGGCAGTCGCCCTCTAGCTTGTTTCGCCAGCCTCTATTTTTATACACCTAGTAGAGTACGTTAGCGACGTCATGGCCTCATTTGCCATGACCATTCATCACCCTGTAATGAATTGTAACCGAGTCATCTTGTGGGTCTACAACTATCACTGTGATTCCAAAAATACAAAAGATGAACAACTCACACTCAGTCGTCAATCAAGCCTTTTTATGTAAATTTAAGAAGCTGTATTCCGGAGCGAAATAAATCTTCATTAGATCATCCAAAAAGTCATCAACAGCAGCAACATCAACGCGACAAAAGCGTTCTATGGGTATGTTCACATACCCTTGACAATACTGTCGATGCACTTACATTGTACTCACACTATTCAGATGAACTATAAAGAAAAGAATGGTTTCGATGTTTGATGAGCGCACTGCAACTTAATGCAAAGCGGGTTCGATTAGGACATAAACTCACTGTGCTTAGCTTAAATCTAGCGGGACTAAGGGCATGTTCGATTTCGCACCTAAAAGTCAAGCTAAGCCAAGCCCACTTGACTTAACTTGTCCGGAACAGCTGACAGAAACTTTAGCTTAGTCGTTGTAGATATTCGTGTGGTAGGTGTTAGAAGCGACCAAAAATGATTTATGATCTACGCTGGATTGCCTAATAGATCTGTCATTTTGAATATTTGGTCGTGAGTCGTAGAGCGACCTTCAAATTCTTTACTTCATGATAGTATAGGTGTGAAGTAAGTCCATTGTTAAGGGCCGAAAAAAGCAGCACTTTTTCTCTAACCTAGTTTTTGCGCGAGCGATAATTTGTTCCAATCTATAGTCTTCATTGAAGAATGGATAGAGACACTATGCGCGTACGCATCATGTACACACAGGCCAGTGTATAATATACGTATGCACTTTTCACACCCATTTCAATTCTAAAACTAAGTTCAGGTACGTTGATAATCAATGGACATCAATAAAGGTATGTTAGTGCGTGTTCGATTGGGACCTAAAAGTCGATCTAAGCCAAACATACTTGACTTAACTTGTCCGAAACTGCAGACAGATGTCCCAAATTCGTTCCGTTTATTTACGTTTCATTCGACGAGTCAATATTTATCCCCTGTAAGGCTTCTTAAAACTCAATATTACTTTGTATAATTGAGATTTCAGTCGGTTCAACTTGAGCTGGTCGCTTCTATATAAACACCTACAACACGATTCAAAATGACGAAGCTAAAGTTCCTGTCAACAGTTCCGGATAAGTTAAGTCAAGCAGGCTTGGCTTAGCTCGATTTTCATATCCCCAATCGAACACACCCTTAGTCCTGCTTGATTTAAACTAAGCACATTGAGTTTATGTCTAAGTCGAACGCGCTTTAAGTTAAGTTGCAGGGCGCTCATCATACATCAAAACCATTCATTCCTTTATAGTACATCTGAATAGTGTGAGTACAATGTAAGTGTATCGTCTAGTGTATGAGAACATATAGAACGCTCAATATGATTGATTTGAAAGTACAGTGCTTTAAATTTTTTTTTAAAACCTAATTCGCCGTGAGCGTAATGTGGCACCAATTTCCTGTATCAACTGACAAGTGTCTACAAACAATCTGCGTTTGTGTATGTTATAACGAACAAGCCGAACCCAGCGTACTGCTTCGGCAATAAGTGAGATGAATCAGCCGTTTAAGAAAAGGGTTAATTTAAGTCAGATTAATTTAAGTCAGATATATGTTTAGGTTAGATAGGGTAAGTAATGCCATGGTAATTAGGGTTCAGCAAGGAATGCGTTAGCCTAGGTTAGACTATGCACGGCTAGGCTGAGTTATGTCAAGTTAAAGGATACAGAACTGAGAACATAACCTAAATAATGCATCAGAAAGCAAACGTAGTAAACTTTTATAGTTATGCACGCATCTCTAACATTACTCTTCATTGAACTAATGGAACCACCTAGTCTTACGAAGCTTAAAACAAACCCATCCATTTAATGCATGACCGATTAAATTCACTTATTGGCTAGACATTGCGCGCAATACTAGGTGATATTTACACCCTGTAACATGTACATAAAATACACAGAGACTCAATATAAACTGCTAGCACACGAGAAATTTTCACATGTTGCTCATTTCTAAACGAAGTTCAAGTACATTATTAATGCCTATTAATTATGAGAATAAACTTCACGGAACGTAAATTGTAAATTTACATAGTTTTTCAAGGTACGCATCTGAGTGCAACACCATCACAAGCCATCACCCTTCGCCCCTGTGGCCTGTGACCTGCTACGCCATTGGCTGCCATGAGACTGTACATGCTGGCAGGTTCAGGAAAAAATCGCTCCCTGGGTATCCAGCGTTAGTGTTGAATAACTCATTTTCTTTGGAGAAGATAGGAAAAAGTGCATGAGTCCAACCCACATTATCTTTCGTTTTGACGTATCTGTCCCAAGTTTCGTTCAAATTGTAAGAAAAATAAAAGGCCAAAATTTGAACCCATTAGCGGGAAATTGCATGAGATTCAAAAATACGACTGGGAAGTAAACTGTTTTATTTATGTTCCAAGTTAAATGGAACTTGGCACAAATATGCAAAATAAAAAAAATAATGTGAGTTAGACTTTATGTTTTTTTCCCATTTTCCTCATAGAAAATGAGTTATTCGAAGATGGAAAAAATAAAAAAAACTCTCTTTAGTTTTTACGTACATGAATGGCTCTTTTTCCAATTTATTGTAGAGAAAAAACAAAGTGATCGGCAGATTCAGCACACTTTTTTCCATCAAAATACATCAAGAAATGCCACATTAGCACCATAAAAAATATGGCATTGATCTTTCGATAATACAGTTCAAGTTATTCAAAATCTGATAACATGAGCGTGTACAGCAATATTTTTTGTCAATTACTTGTTTTTTTTTTTCTTTTCCACCTATTACAATATGTGAACAGATAGCTGCGCTCTAACGCTAGTTACATGGGTATTTCTTTTGAGGCGATGCGCTGTGGCCGAGGGTTAATGATATAAACTCGGACAGGAGTTCTCGAAAAAAATACCAGCTACGTAGAGGTGTCTCCAAATTAGAGGAACGGCGCTTTCTGCATTTGGAGCTTTCTTGTGGAATGCTTTCTTTACCTGATGAGCTAAAAGCGAACCTATGTTCCAGTCTTGCCAAAACTTGTCCTCTTTAAAGCAGGCTGCTTATAAGTTTTCAGAACCAGTTAAGCTAAACGACGTAATTAACAAGCCTCTCTTCAAGTAACAATAATAAAATCATTTATTGCTCCAACGCGTGGAAGTATTAGTTTTCTTAATACAAATACAATACAACAAGTACAATACTTATATTATAAAACATAGAGGCAATCAGACAATGCTTTCCAAGTTGCATATGGCAGGACATTGGAAACAACAAAATCAATCATTCGAGAGCAGGAGGTCCCAACCGGGAGTGGTCGCATCCCTGCGAGATAAGCTTTTAAGTCAAGGAGGGTAGTGAAACCTTAGATTATTTCAAGAGGGCATCTAATAGAGGTTCTATGTACATATCAAGCAATATAGGTAAAAAATGTGTATACTTGATTAATCATAACGCCTCCGTTCTACAATTTGGGGTAGGGTCAAACAGCGGTCTGTATCTTAGTGATAAATTGTCGCCATGGCTCTGCCAAGTCCATAAATGGCTTTTCATAGCTTGCATATTCCTAATGGCATTCAATATTTCAGCAAAGATGCATACAGTTGTCTGGTAAATCTCAACAAACTTCTGTTCATCGTTTGTTTTAGTCTTCAACAAATGTCTCATATGCACATACATGCGAGTGACTATCTGCTCATTTACTACATTGTGGCTTACTCTGTTGGGTTAATGAGTCCTATGTAAATATGTACGTATATACACGCGGGTAGCTATTGGATATGATTCATCTAAAATAAAACTTTACGGTAGCTCGCTTTGTAGTTCTAAGGAATTATTATACTCGATGACCTCCCGCGGTTGTAAGTAACTACTCATTAGCAACACTTCTCTTCATGAATAGGTGTTTTTTTTTATGTAAATAACATATATCTGTCCTATGCTCTGGAATTTTGTACGGGTAGTACCTTCGGTTGTAGTAGAAGTAAGGCGTTTTATTCTAGGGATGCGAAAAATCTGCAAACCCCTACAGATTATTGTAATTATCATAGTGATAGTTTTACCAACGTATCCACTCGATGAGTGATCCTTACAGTGCAGAGTCGGTCGTTCAACACAGCTCGGTAGGAATATTTTATCTCGGCATTCCTGCCGGAAAATCTCGGTTGGCTCAGTGCTCTAATGCTGGCAGGACCAAGGCGCATGAATAAAAGAAAGACCCTCAGGTGGATGGCCCTTTCGGTTTTCCTCCACACGAGAGAGTAGAGGTGTTCCATGCACTAGGTCGGCTATTTCGATCGACACCCCACCTCGGGAAGCAGAAAGGGAAATATAGAGAACCTACCTAACCTAACAAGCTAACCATCTCGGTAGGAATTGCAGCCACCTGCAGCATTCCGTTCGGAGAAGGCGCTCTGGACTGCCTTTGGGGACGTGAGGCCCATAGCTGAACAACGTTTGCCACGGTGAGGCTCAAGTACATTGCGACAGGAAAAGGGCCCGTCACAATATGCCCCTGAGGGCATTCCTACAGACTAGAGAAACTTTGTATATAAGTGCAGTTGGGAAATTTCTTTTTTATTCTATGAATGTGTCGAGCCTTTTACTGTATACTGTGGGTTGTGATATATAGTAGCGCAATACCTATTAGTCTATTGAATATTGTTTCTTGTAATAGTGTAGAGGCTAATCAGATGTAATAGTATTAATCTATGAAAAACCTTCCTTCGGGAGACATAAATGTACTTTCTTTCTTTTGTTTATCAGTAATAAAACTCGGAAAGTTCTGCGCAAATCTTTATGAAATTTGCAAATTTTGTGATGATCTGTTTTTCTGTTTGATTGTTTCTCTGTTTTTTTTTTTTTTTGTCAGACCATGACTCGAAAAGTTGTCATTATTGGAATTAGAAGCTGCACGCTCGGGCCACCACGGACAGGTGGTGCAACCTAAATGAAGCATTATGCAGTACCAGGAAGCCCGAAACGCTGATATGGAAAATACATCAAAAGTCAGTAACAGTCCAACGTGGCCTAAAGCTGATCCCGGCACTAAATTCCAAACAAAAAAGCACCAGACCAAAAAAAAAAAAAAGCTTGAATTGACGAGTTTCGCACCTACAACTCTCCCGGCACTAAATTCCAAACAAAAAAGCACCAGACCAAAAAAAAAAAAAAAAGCTTGAATTGACGAGTTTCGCACCTACAACTCTCCAGTGTGAAGGGGTGGGCATAAGCCGCAGCAAGCGTATTTCTTCCAAAGAGCTTGAGGGCAGGGGCAGAAGAATACAACCACTGTCTTTCATTGTTGCATTCTTTATAAAACAAAGAGAAGCCGCCCCCTCTCACCTATGGACCAGATACCCTAGATCACTCTCGGCTATTGGCTGAGCTAACAAGTCTGTCCAGTAGACACAAATGACTGCCGGCAGCCGAAGTTCTCCAGCTCAACTGCATTGGCGTTCAACACTGCTACGCGGAGCAGAGACTTTCCTCACACGCGAGCAGATTTCTGTGGCTTGTTTGCACGAGACTAAATTATTCTCTCTATCGAACTTCCGCAATTTCGCCCATTGCTCTACTGGCAGACGATAAAGGCCTGGCCTGGAAGGGCCGGAGGCTTAATCATCCTCGTTCACCACTCCCTGTGCTACACCTCTCTGCACACAAGTGACCTGCTCCCGGACGACGTGGTGTTGGAGATCCAGGGAGTAAAGTTTGCCTCCGCCGACAGTTTCCTTTACATTCTTAGGACGTTGTCGGTGCGGAGACGGTCTACGCGTTTCAAAATCGTCTTGACCTATATTGAGAGATACATCCCCACAGCTATAAGAACTCTTTCTCCAGGTGTAGAAAAATTTTAAAGGACTAAGCTTCCGAGGCCATCTTCTTCTCTCTTCCGCTTCAACTACACAGGTAGACGTCTCTAAGCTCCGCGTATCAGCGACTATTGATAGTGCTTGCGTCCATGCATGATCCTCTCTTTGAAATTGTTCCTCTTTTTACCTCCGCCAAGGAGGTTATGTTTTCGTCGAGTTAGTCTGTCTCTCTGTCCATTTGCCGTTTGTCCATCTGTCTATCTGTTACTCTGTTCGTCAACGAGATAAGGTAACTCAAAAAGTTATGGACGAATTTTGATAAAACTTATATGGGTTGTTAGGTATGTTAGGAGAAACAGATGATTAACTTTTGGCGAAGATCTGTCCATCCGTTTGTTTGTTTATTTGTTTGTCCGCCTATTTTTGTTTGTGTTATAACTTAAAAAATAATGGACGAATTTTCATAAAATTTACATTTACTTAATCGTAGATTTGTATTTTTGTAATTTTTCACCCGATTTTTTGGTGGAGCTCAGACCCTCTGGCCCCACTGCACAAGCCGCCACTAAGTAAATGCTAACCATCATGCAATGTAAATAGTCATTTAGGGCGAGTCAAAATAAATTCAAGAGAGTTCAAGGTGAAAACAGCTGGGATGTTACATGAGTATCTATATGTTTGGCGTATGTTGTTGTCTCTGCCGTTCAGCATTAACTAAAAAACAATAGTTTGGGAGCTATCGACACCTACAATACTCATTCAATACGTAATATACCGACTTGAAGCCATTTTAATGGCGGGGGGTGGGG
>LQNS02276924.1:21784502-21812267 GCA_001587735.2 Parhyale hawaiensis | reverse complement strand
CTCTTTGGTCGCAAACTGCGGCACCACAGAAGACACCCAGCAGAGTGACTCCACACACGTGGGGTGACGTGAACAACGTCACCTGGACTTCTTCCGAAGACTCTCAAGGTACTCAAGGTAGGTAGGTTGCCGATAAAATATAGCGAGTGCTTGTGGCAGACAGGGCCAACATACGAACTATGGCTTCCTAGGAATAATAACTCTGCGATAATCACCTGCGGCCTTGCTATGAAACGATGACTCGTAATGCGTAAGGATTGCCAGGCAATGAACTCAGAGGTGACGAAAGACGCACGTGAGTGACTTGACAGGTTTGAACTCGTAATTAATCAGAAGCAATATTTATTCACATAACCGCTCCTAAATCACGTTATTGTTATTTATTTTTTGCCGTGAGTTTCGATCGCGTGCACTAGGAACTTCTATTCTGAAGCAGACTCACTTTAGGTTTAGTAAGAGCCGTGCTGGACAGCAAGGGAAAAGCGAGATGTGTCTTGAGGATCCGAGGTCGGCGCGCATGGCGGGCGAAGTTCAGAAATCGACCGCATGGATTGGCGCAGGTCGGATGTTGCTTCTCGAAGAGTTCTTGTGTCTTGCCAGTGAACTCTTTCTCGCCGAATACGGCATCCAGTCTGAGGTAAGAAGAACCATACGAAGTCAGGACTGCTGAATGGAGAACATGATATGCAGGCCTATATTATTGAAGAATATGGCCCGGAGGCCTATACAGTAACGAAAAACATGGCACCCAAGCCTACACCTTATTGAAAAATATGACACTCAAGCCTTTGTGTTCGTGAATGAAAAATATGAGATGCAGGCCTATACGTTATTGAAGAGCATGGCACTCAAACCTATTCATTAATAAAGCATATAGGCCGCATACCAAAATGCTGATAAAGAACACGACACTCAAGCCTATATACCTTTGTGAAAAATATGGCGCGCGAGCCCTTACTTAAATGAAAAAAATGGGGAGATAGGTTTACTGGTATTATAAAGGATTCTCCACGCACATGCGTCGAGAAAGAGAAATGACATGCACGCAAAAGGTGTTGCCTACTCTTCGTGGCAACTCATCTTCTTGCTCACTTAAATAGTGAGTTGCACAGAAACGTACAATCAATCAATAATAATGCTACATAAAACATGCACAAATAGTCTATATTGCAGATTGATATCAAAGTAAAAATGTGCTTTATTAACGAATCTCTAAAAATAAAAGTCAGCATGGAAGGCACAACACTGCAATATTTGCATACATCATGACCACGTTTCAGCATGGTACAAGTATTGTTATTAGTGCATTTCATATTGGAATGATCGCTGCATCCAGCGAAGTAATTTTTGGTGTCCTTTAGTAGCATTATGATCGATACGTTCAGCAAAGTAATTATTGTTATCCTTTTTTTCCTTTAGCATTAAGTATGCGCTCAGAACTGCCGCCATGGGTTTTACGCTGTGTGAAGCCGGAGGACGTTGTCCTTCAATCCCGAACTATTTTTGTTTGCTCTTTAGGGACGTGCACCGAATACGCTACGCCCAGATTCAGGGATAGCAATTTGTATGTCTGATAGGAGCTAACATCGCCCCACTTCAGTGGCTGCGTCAATTTCAGTGTCAGTGTTTTGCAGAATGTCATTCAAGTTTTCCTGATATGAGTGAACAAGATTCTTATCACAGAACCGCCATTTAACATGTTTGCTATTGGCATGTTTATGTTGTAGTTGCATGCATCAGAGTCCTGAGGTAACACGTTTAACTCAACTCACCCCGTTTGAACTGCTTAACCCTTTCTATCGTTACGCAGTCTGTCTGTCTTACAGCTCCCCCCCCCCGTCGAACCTTTTTCTGGTATTCTCATTTCACCTGTGAATCACGTATTTCTTCTGTCAGCGAAGAATTCTCCCTTGTGTCTTGATAGAGACATAGAAATACGACGGTACTTCTTGCATTGTTCTTCTGTGTATTTGCACACATTTTTTCTGCTCTGTCTCAAACAATTTGCAGATATTAAATCCTTCATAATCTTACACGTTTCAATGTTTTTGTAGACGTATCCGAGTTTTTCGCACTTTTTAAAGGGAGTCCTTGATTTTGATTAGTAGCCCATCTTTTTCCTGCTTTGTTTGATCGATAGCTATTCAACAGACTTGGCCAACTTGTTCAGTCACAGCAGCGTAACCCTCTGCTTTCGAGATGCCATTGCATTTCCTCAGATAGCGCACAATCGCTTTCAAAAATAGTCTAGAGTCGAGTTGTCCAACTACGTCAGATGCGTATTCTAGGGCCCCTGGCCCTATTACGAACATCGTGCGTTGCCAGCAAAGTGCAAATTATATGGTGTAAAATATGAAAAGCGGTAGATATGATACGGGTAAAATGAAATTTATGAATTTCATGTCTTTGGTTCAGACTTGACTGCAGCTTGATTTTTTTTTTTTTTTAAGAAGTGAAAAGCAAACAAATTTGGTTGAACCAAGGGGATTCTAATGAGAGGAGAAAGCCCAAGCTCTCTCTGGGCGAGCGCACACATGGCTTAGTCACGTGACCGAAGCTGGCGTTTGGAGTCCCTGAACTGGCTAAACTACTCTCGTGCAGTAGGCCGAAGGCGGTGGTCGGCCAGCACATATAATTAAGGAAGATATAAACAGGCAGTTCATCAATATTTTTGCAAGAAAATTGTGTCTGAAGATTGATATCCATTGTTCACTTTCTTACTTTCATCAAAAGTTGGTTTGTAGGATAGAAGTTTCATTTACTCCATCCGCTCGAACTCCATCCACTCGAAACTTCGTCGATGGGTAATGGCAATAAAACTCTGAACTCAGGACTTTTTTCTATACGGGCTCCGTGAGGCAATGCCACTCACCGATTGAAAAAGCCACTCAGCCAGTTTAAGCTAAGGAAAAGTATTGTTCAAACGCTCCCATAAGATAACTGGAGAGGGTGCACTCCTCTCATTACAACCTCCTTGGGTTGAACAATAAACATCCTTCCAGTGAAAATCCGAGTTTTGCAAGTTAAATCTCTCCTTAGTATTGAAGACCCAAAGATGATGATACCCAACAGGTTAGTGCACTGCCGTACGGGGCAGACGAACGTTGGAACGGTGACGTCACAAAGTCATTCGATCGTAGGCTTCGTAGCGTTATCGAAGAAACTGACACCCATAATTCAGAGATGAATTATGAATAACGCAGTTAGTTTAGAAAAGGTAATGATCACTGTGATATTGTTGGCCAAGTTGTAATATTTCATTATTATTTACGTTTCTTCCGTGACAGACACCCAATCGGACCGTATGTAAAATGTTGACCTAAGCTTTGCCGTTGTTAACAGATCCAGTCTTCCTTTCAAACCGTAAAAACTACTGCATCATTGAAAACAATTATGGATTTATTATCACCAGTTTCAATGCCATCGTTATGTAAGACAGTTTAGATTGGTGAACCGGCTAAGTATATACACATATATATTTTTGGTAGTTAGTTACTACGAGTCGAATACGACACTTAGCTATGCAAATAGTTATATTGCTCCACCGCTCACAGCGTATGGTAGCTTTGATAGTTTTTTCTGATTTGAGCGAGCAATTTACTTCGCCTGTAGGAAAGAAATTTGTTTCTCTGATGCTCTACTGTTTTCTATACAAATCTTTTCAAGAGGTTCTTCTATCTCGGCCTTTAATCATACGCATCCGAACGAACATTTGTTACGGCGGCTTGAAATTATAGAAGACAGCAGGTCATTGGTGGAAGACGAAAATATATCGAAAACATTAAGGTTTTCACTCATATGATGCCATCTCCAGAATCCCATATTACTCTGGATAAAATTCATTTGATTTATTGCATTTTGAAAACAATGATCTTCATTCCAACAGTGCATCTGACACATATGGGCATTTGCCGTGTTGAATTCATCTGCTCTTTTACAAGCCTCAAGTCTACGCTCTTTCAAAGTTTTATCTTTCAGAAAGCTGAAAAATTCCTAGATCCTTTTATACGTATTTATTGTGTAACCATAAAGACTATAGGACACTCACAAGACGCAAATGGGATAATGAAGAAACCACGTAAAATAGCTATTTTTCAACGTACAAGTAACGACCTTATGACGTCACAAGCTTATTAACCAGAGTGTACGACAGCTTTGGGCCCTCCGCGTGTGCCAACCTGTTCCGTATCATCATCCTTGCTACAATTAAAGCGTAACATGCAGGCACTTGGGTGGACGTACAGACGAACGTACGGATGGAGCCTCAAGCAGAATCATAATATAGATTGTTGTTATCACATCGATAGTACGGATTAAAAACTTAAAACTATAAAAAGGAAACTGTAGGTTTTGTTGAACTATCACAGCAATTTTCAATTATAAAGTTTAATTATGATATAATTACTTTTTCATATCACTTCCTCCATCAAAAAATAAAAAAAGTTAGATTTTCTTATTAAAGATTGTAGCATATGATTACTTTAGTTCAATGTGAACAGTCATTTGAGGTAACTCCAAAATAGATTCATGAGAGTTATATATGAAAATTCAATTATCAGATTAGCACTGGTATCAGGTGAGCAATAATAGTTTTGGCGTATGGTGTTATAAGTTTCGACTCAACTATATTAGCAAAATGACATTGCATTTGACGTAATAAATATTTGCAGATACATACTGAGGTTACTCAGTGCAAAATCTACGAAGTTAATGTTATTTTGCATAGGGGTTCCGTGTATATGAAGTCGTTTTCACAGGGGTTGCGTAAAAAACTGAAGTTTGGGAATAACTGCTCTATAAGAACATGTGCAGTTGGCTACGCATAGTTGTGCCGGGATGCGGTAGTCTCCCATAATGCAGTATGTGTGGATCATATCCCCGCTGATACAGCACAGTCATATGATTAGTAAGTATATATCATTGACAAAAGTGGCGTTATTGTGATTAATTCCATAGTGGAAAGGCTCGCCAAGCGATTACACTTCGGATTATAAACTTATAAATGTATCTGACCTTCAATACGAGACCAAAAGAATGCAATGCCTCTTTCGTAATCATACCAAACCTTATATGATCGTGAAGCATGCAGTGCTGGGACTTTTATTCCGCGATTGAGAATTTCGGGTCATGTCGCAAGTGAGAGAATTATGCTTTTTATGTCAGCATTTTCTATCTCTGAATCAGAAATGAACGTTAAAAAGTGAGAGCGTGCATTTCTGCGAGCGTAATTTGTACAAGTGTAAACAAAATAGGGTTTTTCAGAGTAAAATTCTGCGATCGCCGGATGCTTAGTAACAACGCATTACATCGCCTTCTTGGATTTCTTGCCCTTCATTTATGATTCCGGTATCAAAAATGTTGACTTGAATAACAAAAATTTTCATCCCCTTCAGAAACGCCAACTTTTCGATCGTCCAGTGAAACGCTCAGCCCTGGAGTATGTACTGGAACTCTAATCACACTGATCGAAAGAGGTTAGCGCGCGTAGGTGGCTATTAAGAGTAGCTCTGTCTCTCATTCCGCTTGCAGAGTTGGCAATGAATGTTTGTTTCTTCTTAGCAGGCAGTTCCTCATCGCTCCACTACGAATTGCAATTGCTGTTGTAATCCTTAATATCAGTTCAAATAATCAAATGTATCCATCCCTAAATACGATTTATGCACCCGTCCATGCAATCCCAAGCATTCTGCCATTCTAGTGATCCTATCCACGCGTGCATTTATTCATCCACATATCCCATCCATGTTTCCTTTCCATGAAAACCTCTATTCATGCATCTATGCATGTATCTTTGTACCCAGTCAAGCATCCCGCTCATGCATAGATCTATGCACCCATCCCATCCCTGCCGAGCATCCATCCGTGCACCCATCCATGCCGCTATCCATGCATCCATCCTTGTATTCATCCATTCAAGTATCAATCCATCCGAGTAGCAATACAAAACATCCATCCTCTTCGAGGGTAAGTACGGTGAGGGATCTCCAAGTTGGCTCTCACAATTAAAATTCTGCTCCCCGTGCTCTTCACAGTACCAGATCTTAAAAAGTCTAGAACTATGGCAGGAAACAACCTTGTAAGGTGTATCCACATATCCATCCATGTATCTGTATATACACTGACCAATTTTTGCACTCGTTCAAAGCGTATGCAAGTCGTTAGCCCTGGGATCACCATTTTTCCTTTGTTTTCCTTTTGTTCACTGAATGTTATCTAGACGCACTTGCCTGGGTTTGCAAATGGAAGAAATTTACTACATAGAAATGTTATATACAAATGGAAGAAATTTACTACATAGAAATGTTATATGCAACAGACTCAGCGTCTCATATTTCGAAAATGCTTTTGCAGCTATTATTGCAGTTAGCAAGTTCAATCTAGTTTAGCTTTGTACGATGCAACAGAACCGGCGAGCACTCTATGTGTAGGGTACGAATGCTCGAGGATGTCACCTCAATTGAGTTCATTCTCTTCTTCCTCTCGGTGCGGTCCTTCTTTATTGGGCCTTGCCTTGTCTCCCCCGGGTCAACGAACCCCCGGATTGCCTGTACTCGCCTTTGCGCCTTGTCGCCTTTAGCGCCTGTACTCATATTCAGTACTTCATCGCTGCTGCCTAGTTCTTGAAGACTCGTCTGCTAGAAAATGCAAAAATTCTATTTCTACCCATTTTCTATAAATTTCCTATTCGCCTTTCCCAGTTCATTGCTAACTGTTTTGCGTTCGCTGCATGGCGTTCTTAGAGATGCGGAGGTTGTGTAGTTCACTCCCAACAGTGAGATCAGTAGACGATCTCTTCGGCGAGAGCGTCTCCAAGTGTACTACACCCGCACCACGGCTGCTCAACGAGCTCTCTCTATTTCTGGTGCTAAGTTTGGAATGATCTTTCCGGTTCAATAAAGGATGTGACTGAATACAATCAGTTCACCTGGATGGTGTTGTCGCACTTTGAGCGACCCCAATAATTGTGTTAGAATTCTGCAGGGGAAAGAGGCACTCTCTTCCGCACGGAACATAAATATCAATTAGGTAGCAAATTATCTTCTAAATTGCTCTTTTAGCTTTCTATGCGCAAAAAAAAACAATATTGAAAGATAAACTATTGCGTAATGTGCAACGCATTTCTAATAGTGCTGTGTTGATTTATTTTTTTTAGCAAATTTATTCAACCTTTGTTATAGGCGCCATAAAAATATTGCACCACATATCACGCGCATTGTATAGCAAATTGTATTGGGTATTGTTACTTTTTTAGGTCTAGATTTTTATTCAATTTAAATCAGATGTTAAATCAAGAAAGTGTGAAACACTAATCATAATCCATCAAACACAGCTTGTCCCATAGTCCCATATCATAGTTCTAAGAATGTTAGAGTATGTATAAATATGCATACGTAGTTTATGGTGCTACGCTCCTAATTTATTGGGTATCGCATCCACGCAAGAAAATAAATAGTTTATGTATCTATTTCCTGCAATAAATTTGGGTATTACGTGTATCACGTGAAGACTCTTGCTATGTTAAGTTAATATCTTATTGTGCACTGTAATTCTAACTGTACTACGTTTATAGACTCTCGACTTTTCCATTGCGTGTCATAGATGTTCGTTTAGCTCTCACTCTTGAAAAATGATTAGCTGGTCTATATCTTCCAAATTTCTCGTTCCACTTTTCTCCCATGTTTTGGAAACCTTATAAACGTACCGTTTACGAGAACGTAATATCTTGTCCCTTGCTTATTTTTTCTGAATAGTGTATTTCATTTTCTGAAAACACCTTTTCCTCCTTAACATTGTGTAGCCGACGTTTCTCTTTACGGAAAATAGTGTAAGTATCACCTCGTTAATAACAGGTTGGTTCCATGAAAGGATATTATTAACTAAGAGATTCTTGTCTATCACAGATCGCAGAATTGCGGTCATAGAATTAATTAAATTAGTGACGTATAGCGTTATTTTAAATGTAATGTGTCTATTTTATTTAAAGATATTTCTATTTTATTACAGAAATAAAACAAAACTTTCACACCGCATAAAACACGCACCGTAATTCAAACTGGAAAATATCTATTTTTAGGTTGAAACTTCTTTTTTCATCTGAAGGCTATAAAATAAAAATTGTAAAAACTATATATCTGTTCAAATCATGCTATTTTGCAACTTTTTCAGTTTAGAACCAGTTAACACAATTTGTAATGCCCATTAGTGTTATTTTACAAACTTATTGTACCCTTAAATTTCTCCTATGCGTTAGAGAAAATCCAAAATAAGGAAAATTTAATATAAATATAAGGTGGACTAGTCTAACATTAAATTTTGACGTTTCGGGACGTCCTTTCCCATCTTCAGTAGATAAAGGAAATACAATTAACTACAAAGAAAAATTTATTTAAACTTTTCTTAAGCTTAAAGCCTATGGGGAGCTAGATGTTGACAGTGTGAGTTGTAAAGCGTGAATGACCGGGGAAAGCTCCGAGAGGCCTAACGCGAATGCTCGTACAAGCGGGCGATTACGAAGAGGCAGCTGGGTACAGTCAGTGAGCGGAGGGATCAGAGGTAGTACAGTTGGAGGAGAAAGATGCCTGTGAAGTCGGGCGATTAGGAGGAGGCAACCGGGTACAGTCAATGAACGGGGTGATCAAAACTAAAACAGTTGAAGGGGCGAAAGGAAAAAAAAGCAAATCAGTTATGGACCGTGTTGAGAGGGACAGTTGTAATCATTGAATTGAGGCTGGGTTTTGTTTTATGAATCTAAGGAGATTCTAAAGTTGTTAGCTCTATTGGGGTTGAAAGTCTTTCCTGCTAAGGGGATGATTGCTTTGTTCTGCATGAAGACGGGGAGCCAAATGGGTAAGTTTGGCTAGGGATAAACCTGTTCTACTAGATTAGAAAATTCCGACATAATACTAGCCAAATATTCCGACATAACATAATGCCTCATGGTGAAATTCTTTTCATGAATTGTACATTACTCTTTGCATGTCTGGACAGGAATTTCCTTGCACGATTACCTCGATGGTAATGCCTCTTTACTGGGTCAATATGGGAAAGATCTGGAAACTTTAATTTTCGAGATTTTTGTGAAACAAATTCCAAGGTACCCCTTTGGCAATTTTTACTAAAATTCCGACTATCTTCGAATTCGCTGATATTGATTGCAGTTATAGTCCATAGTATAATTAGCATCCCAACATCCATCATTGCAATCATTCATGCATCCACTGAAACATTTATGCATGCATCCATCCAACCATGCATCAATATATATTCATGAGTCCATCTATCCACCATTCCAACATTGGCTCCTGATACCAAATCTAATAGGATCAAGTAAACAACCAACTGTAATCATGAATGGCAACAAATTGGAAATTGTTAATTAATCCAGGAGAAGAAAGTCACATAAGTCTACGGGGTTTTAATTATTAGCGCTAACTTTTCTGCATATATATTTATTTTTCGAAAGGTTTATAAAGCGTTTCAACTGGATTTTAATATATATTTGGCCGAGCTTTCGACAGTCTAAACGAAAGTCGTTTTCAAGGCTGATGGGAAAACGACTTTCGTTTAGACTGTCGAAAGCTCGGCCAAATATATATTAAAATCCAGTTGAAACGCTTTATAAACGTTTCGAAAACATGGAACCTGGATGTCCACTGTTTCAATAAATATATATATTTATGTAATATCTACCCAAATTTGTGGCTATTTGATTATTAAAACATTTGTTTGAGTTAAGAATACGATGATGCAATTGAGCCCTTTATGAAAATTTTGCCTGTACAGCTTCTCTCGTAGTTACATATACCACAAAATGCTAGTAAGGTCTTCAACATTGTTGCTTTCAAATCTTCTTATCGTACATCGAAATTCACGTTTATGGCTAAGAGGCTCATCGGTCTAGTATTAAACCTGCACGTACTGAAATTTCATTCAGGTCCCTTGGATCAATGTCGTGCTATTGATCGGCCGGTATGTTTAATGCCGATGACACACGCTAGTCAAAAGAACAAGTATCGTCATCATTTCGTCCGAACTTTATGTTGAACTCTTGTAAACACAGCTTTGAGATTTCCAAGAAATGATGTAAAAATGTTTACCGTCAGTTCAGTTTGCTCCGCAAGTGCCGTAAGTTAACTTTCGGGCTCATCGTTATATCTGGAGGGATTAATTACTCAAAATTCTTCGCAACTGTGCTATTTAAATGGGCGCATCAACGCATTCGAACGAAAAGATGACGATACTCGTTCTTTAACGACGAAAAACATTATTTTATTAGAATAGATGCAAGCTTCAGATTTCTGCTGAAACCATCTTCAGGCGACGACTACGACATTAGAATATTGAGAAATGTCCGAACTTATTACCATCCAAGTGGTATCATAGATATTAAAGAATAATTAAACGATGAAAACATTATTTTATTAGAATAGATGCAAGCTTTCGATTTCTACTGAAACCATTTTCAAGCAACGACGACGACATTAGAATATTGAGAAATGTCCGAACTTATCACTATCCAAGTGGTATCATAGATACTAAAGAATATTTTAACGATGAAAAACATTATTTTATTAGAATAGATGCAAGCTTTCGATTTCGGCCATTTTTCAATACTCGTTTTTTAGACTACCGTGGGGCATCGGCATAAGAAAACTCCGCATGAAAATTCGTTGATGCTGCCCGTAAGCGTATCCCAGTCTATCTGGAGCAAAATTCGCAAAATGAAATTATATAGTAACATTATATGTAAGTGTACATATCTGAAAGTTGAGCAATTATTGTGAACGTAAAAATACGGCGACAGCCCCTATCCTAACACGTAGTCTATGCAATGATAGCGCTATCGTGTTTCATAGCTCTCTGTTATATTTTTATCAGATAACAGTAAAATTTTTCTAGCGCTGCAATAATTCTTTTTTAAGAACAACAACTTACTCCAATGATGGAACTCGCATGTTGATTGGTAACGTTGCCTCCACATTGTCCAAGTTTGGGTTGTGGGCCATTGTCCAAACGACTTCTCGGGTCCAGGTTGTGCCGCTCTTGGGCATCGACGTCACCAGCACGTCGTTTTCTTCGAACTGAAGTACACAGAAACCATCAAAGAAAACTATAGCAATATGTTACAATATTCTTGAGTATTCGATTTTTGGTAGAGATTCGAGAGCGCTTGACTCGTTTATGAATCGATAGATGGTACTCGACTCGCCATGTATGCAGTTTATTTTGACAAACCTATCCCAAGAAAATATTTCTATATTGATTAATTTACACAGCTTCGAAAATAAATTACTATTTCAGTATTGGAATTATGCTAAAGTTTTGACATTTTTCACATCTCAGTCAACCCACCTAACAGCCTGAAAAAAAAAATTGTAATATGCTCAACTTCTTCTGCCGCACTGTACAGTATATTACCTTTGAATAAGCAAATACAATTTTTTCACTTTATTTTTCAAGATAAGTGTCCAACTTTGAAATATAGATATTAACTATATGTATGGCTATGTTACATATACAAACAGCACTTGTACAATAAATATTTAGCCATTTACTAAGTTTGTCATACAATTTGCTTATTTACGAGTTTTTTACTGCTACCTCACATTATGCAACAAGTTAATGAAAACGTCATAAAGAGGAAACAAATACCAGTGAACAGGAATAGTTTTCTTAAACGTCCGAAACCAAGAAATTATAACCAAAACAATTCTATAAACATTGAATTAAGTGTTCAGTAGTGGTAAACATAACAAGTTAATTTTGAACATGGCAACCTCTATTTTTTATGATTTTTAAAAGGCGATTATCAACAGACTTTGCCAGGTTTTATATTTCTGATGGTGGAATAGAATCTGCAGCTGTTTTTACTGCATTCCACCTCCTTACTTTGTTTTAAAACTGCCGACCACCTTCATATGCTTCCTTTTGATCATTGCCCAGAGGTTCTCAATGGGATTTAAATCGGGGCTATTCGCTGGCCAGGTCATAATCCTTTTCGATTTAAATCCTCCATCCGTAAGCCAGTTAGCAGTGTACCGTGCTCGGTGTGAGGGAGTGTTATCGTGCTGAAATACCAATTTAGATCTGCTTGCAATAGTCTGCTCATCAAGCCAGAATCAAGTTGGCTTCAAGAAATTGGCAGTACCTTTCTGCATTCAGTTTAACTCCTTCTGCCACATCAAATGGACCAATAAGGGTGTTACTTACTATCCCGGCCCAAAACATTACAACTCCACCGCTTTATTGACGCTTAATCCGTGTCTGTTGAGGTCGGCCATGGAGGACCCATCCAGACGCCCATCCATCTGGATCATCAAGAGTGGCTCGGCATTCGTCAGTAAATATGACATTGGATAAATCAGTTTTCATGTTCTCTTCAGCCCATTTGACCCTATTTTCTCTATGAGTTTTTGTTAGATGTGGTCGTTTAATTGCCTTTCTTACTTTCCCCAGCTTCTGCAGAACTTCACATCTTGTCTTTCTGCTTAGTATTGTGGCTCCATAGTCTTGAAATATCACTTTTCTTGAAGAAAATTGTTTTCTAGCCATAAAAACCTTAAAATGTCGCATATCCCAAGCAGTCAATTTCCTCGCAGAGGCTAGCTCTAGCCGGAGTTTTCCGGTTGACCTTACCATCAATTGCGTAAGCCTTAATTGTTTGGTGATAACGCAGTAATTCTTTGGTAACTTCGAGTGTTGTCTCACAAGAAGCCAATAACGAGGTCACTTTGATCGTTTCTTCACTGATTAGACTGCTTTTGTTGCCCATGTTGACTAGATAGTGATGTTGCATAATCTGGCGTAACAGTAGAACCCCGTGCGATGAGTAAATTCTGCCAAAACGTGGGAAATGGTTCCGTTTTATTTTTCTCTCATTGTTTGTATAGTTCTAGCATACCTTTGCACTAACTTACTAACAACATTTAAATGTTTGACACTTATCTTGAAAAATAAGTTAAAAAATTGAGTTTGCATAATCAAAGGTACCATATTGTATATGGACAAACATACAATCATAAAAGAAACTAGCTAGAACGCGTCGTGGCGTAAGACCATCAGCCTAGGTGGGGATAAATTCAACGCCGTCATTTTTGATGGCCAGCCAACTCCATATTTTTTATTTTTATTTGTTTACATCTCAGTCAACACACCTGACTGCAAAAAAAAAATATATTATGACTCAGCTCCTCCTGCCATTTTCGGGTGGACAGACAACAAAATTAACACCATCATTCTAGATGGCCAGCTTACTCTAGAGTTTTGACATTTTTCTTATCTAGGTCAACCCACCTAACTCCCTGCAGAAAATTATGAACACGGCTCAACTCTTTCTCCTTCTTTTTGGGTGAAGAGAAAAAAAAAATTAATAGAATTGAATCTTCAGTGAAAACATTATCACCGCTCTTCGATTTGCTCGCTGGTGATAACGAGTGAAAACGTACCATTAGCTACTAAAGAAGCAGTTGACATTCCCATTTTTACGATGCCTGGAATATTTTCAAACGTTTTTATAATTGTTAGGTATTTGATTCGATGTTTCTTGCAAATACGTTGTTGTAGAAAAATAATGAAAGCTTGTGAATACAGTGTATCAAACTTGATTGGTATCAGTAAGAAAAGAGCGTAAAGAGAGAACTCCCGTGAAACCAACTTTCGAAAAACGGTACGGCTGAACAGCCTATGAGTATTTTAATTAATATAGCCGAAAAGTTCTCAATTGCAAACTTTATGCTTTTAGATACACTGAAGCACCATAAGCAACCCTTGTGTTGAATTGGCCATGAAAAAATATGTATTCTTACCATCTTACCATCTTACAAATATCTTACCATCCTATCGAAAAGTTCGCAATTCTACAAACACCATCAAGTCCACAAAGTCTTCCAAGTTCACGAAGTCCATCAAGTGCACAAAGGTCACAAAGTTCACACAGGCCCTTGCCCAGGTCTACTAATTAATAAGCCGTTCCCGGGTTGGTATCCTGGATACGGGTTTGGGAAGTCTTTGGAAAGACGGACGAGCGGACGGACTGACGGACAGACAGCTGTTATTATAGTACGAGTGGACGAAAGCCCTTAGAATAACTGTAATTCTAGGGGACCTTGAGTGGACCCGTGCTTGAGAAGAATTCACGCAGTAATCGGTATTTTCGCGGAATATAGGTCGGTGCGGAATCTTCTCTTCGCTAACTTGCTCTTCACTTTCTTCACTGATCCTTTGTCGTGCTCTCGTACCTTAAGTGCTCTCTTCTCTGGCTTGCCGCTTCCACATTTTTCCGCTCACGCTTATCAGCAGCATTTATTCCCTTCAGTAACCTTTCTGCTTCAAGTCTTTCTTGTCACTGTCGCATAGACGCTTCAGCTCTCGTCATTGGTAACATGTCTTCGTTCTTGAGACTGTTGTAGTCTCATTCATCTTTTACGTTCCCTATCCCTTTCTAAATTGAACGTGCGTCTGCGTCTTTCTATAGAGAGGCAGAAGTAAAATCAATCTTGAGTAAAACACTGCAATAAATTTGAATACTCCTATAGTCAACTTATGTGCAATGTGAAGGCAACCTAGCCGTAGTACTGTCTTTCAAACTCATATATCTGCTTCATTAAAGAGCTGAACTTTTGGCCTATGAAGCGAAATGTGTTCCGCCAAAGAAAGACAGTAAGCAAGATGGAATAATTGTCTACTGCCCCTGAAAAACCATCACTTCCCTTTCATTGATCATCTGCCGAATTAAAGCGTCGTGACCTGAGAGAAAAAAGTAATAAAATGAGACTCCAGAAGCTTGAAATACATTGTTTCTATTTCAAGATTTGTTCCAAGCAAGAAGTGCATTCAGAAAAAGGAATAAGGATCCCACTTTTGCATCTTCTGCAACCTGGTCATCGATCTCTATGGAAACGTAGTTTAATAATTACAGAATCTGCAACCTGGCTTATGTTTCACCTATTTCCTTAAGAGCGGACACGAAATAATTAATTAAATACACAAAGCTGTTGATTATATCAGGATATATTAATAAATGAAGAGAACACATAACAATTGAACACTAAACATAATTATTAGTAAAAACTTGTAGTAGATGCTGGTGGAGGCTTTCACAGTATCAGAGACAAGATCTGGGCAGTCACGCCCTGATTTAACTTTTTCATTGATATGAAGCTTTATTTACAGTTCGTGTTCAATTCATACTACTGTTTGCAAAACATTTTTGACCGATCGTATTTTGCAAATGAATCCATTCGATCTATCATTAATGACTGGGCAGCTACTCGAGTTGCGCCTGCACATCAGGAACGGTAAAAAATTGTCGTCGATTGCAGGAAGTTAGTGCAATTATTGTTCTGATGGTTTCTCTCGTGTCAAGAACATAACACTGATTATAATTCCAGTTAGGATTAAGAGCCCAACGGGCAATGGCCTGAGCTTCCTTCCTCAAATACTCTGGTTGGTTGATGTGACGTCATGCGCAGACGTGCGGTCACGGCTTAGTTTTATTTTAGTAAATGAGAGTCCTCCCATCACAGTCTCTGCTTCCCGATTTGTAAAGTCTCTTCATCTTGAGCTTAACATTACCTGGAACTCGTAGTAGTTATTGGTGTAGTCTAGCTATCTGAAATATAACCTTACCTGGAACTCCTTCATCAGCAACCGCATAAAAAGTATCTCGAATCCGTTCTCGGTCAGTAGTCCAAGCTCCACTCCCTCCAACCCTCATCGGCACTTCTCGAACTGATCGCGTAGAAACGCTCCACTGTATTTCACAACCTTGTGCCCTGATGCTAAACTCATTGTTATTTCTGTAACAAAATCAGATCATTTTATATCACTGAATCTTCTGGAATCAGGCAGTCGTTCCTGTTAATCGGCTCGAAATGTTGTGGCAGATTTACTTTTCTTTCTGCAATTTCCGAGTTTACCTCCAACTGAAATGCTTAAGAGAAAAATGACAGGGTTGACCAATTGTTGCTTCACCTCCTAAGAGTATAAATTCATCTAATAGTCAAGGCTCTGTCACTTCTTCGATGGGCCACAGGCAACAACAAACTCATGGATATGTGAAGAAAGACAATGTAAGTGACTCAAGACTTCGATGGAGGTTATCGCATGCAGCGGTTTCGAGTAGAGGCTCTGAATGTATTTACGCTCCACAGTAGAGTTCTCAGCCACAGTCATGCCCCAAAGGTTCTTGGTATTGCTTACAGTTTCATTCAATTATTTAAAAAGTATTCTCATACCAGCGGATGGGTGCTTCGAACTTTCTCTTCACGAGAGGCAGACACAATGCTCACCTTATGGAAACAACTGATACTACCAACGATTGAATACTGTCCACCTCTTTGGATGCCAAGCAAACGGAAAGACTTAGAGCGCCTCGAGGCTATCCAGAGATCGTTCACTGCCAAAATCCGAGGCATGAAAGATTTAAACTATCACGAAAGACTTGCTTAACTTTAATTGTACTCAATTCAAAGGAGATTCGAGCGCTTTACGATCATATATGTTTGAAAAATTCTAGAAGGAATTACTGTCAACGTAAATGGGGGAATCCAGGCCAGACACTCAAACCGTATTGGTCGCACTTGTGAGGTGCGTATTCCGATCAAAACTGGTGATGATGCGATAGCCACAAAGTATTCTAATAGTTTCGTGGTCCAAGGGGCGAGATTATTCAACAAAATGCCACGTCACTTTCGAAATGTCACGGGTACAGAGACTGCGAAATTCAAAAAACTTTCTGGAAACATGCTTACTGGTAGTGCCAGATAAACTTGCTGTAAGTTCCTACTTGAACTGTGGGATAACTCTCTGTTAGCCACCTCGCTGGTCACGGACTGCAGCATCACCTCTGAACAAGATGGGCGGCGTGTATGACGCCACCTGGACCTCGTCCAAAGTATCACCAAAGGTAGAAGGGTTTTCTTTCCAACCGCATCATTAGTTAATGGTTCACTGTAGTAGTCTTGATACCATCTCATATACTCATACATATGGTTGTTCTTTAGCTCTCATTTTTGACGTACTACTAAGCTCATCATCGCTCTATTTTTAGTTAACCAAAAATCACGGACTCAAAACTTCGTTTTTCGTAGAGGTAGAAAAATTAACGGCGTTGACATGCAAATTAAGGACATCACTGGGCAAGTGTTGCTAATGCAACTGATGGAAATACGTAACGCCCAGTAACTCGTGAAGAAACAATAGCGGAGGCAACTAGAACGCCTTGTGCCGTAAGACCACCACCCGCGGTGGGAGGCAAATCCAACGCCGTCATTTTTTTATGACCAGCTTACTCTAGAATATGGAATTTTTCACATCTCAGTCAACCTACTGGACTGTCTTCAAAAGATTTGATAATGACTCAACTCCTTCTGCCTCTTTTTGGATGGATTTGAAGATTTAACGTCGTTATTTTTGATCGCCAGCTAACTCAAGATTTTTGCCTCTCTTTATGTGGACAAACGACAAAATTCATCGCCGTTTTTTTGATGGCCAGCTAATTTTAGTTTCTTTGTCATTGGTCACATATAGGTCAACCCACAGGATTCCCTGGAAAAGGCATCAACATTGCTCAACGCCTTCTGCCTCTTTTGGGTGGACAGACAAATATATATACATTATATAATATAGAACTAGAGCATTCTGAGAGCGCATACCTCCGCCAAGCTAGGCAAGAAGAATGAAAAATGCAAATTGGTTCTGAGATTATGATTTCCTTCCTATGAACACCAAAATCTAATCAGTTGTTGCTTTTGATGGTAATTATAGCCTCTGTAATTTTGTTGAAGATCCGTTCGTAATTTTTTGAGTTATGCTGATAACAAATATGCTGTCAGACAGTCACACACACAAACAGTCCGAATGATCATCACCAAAATTTAATAATTTATGTAGATCAACATCACTAACAATTCTTGTTAATTTCATAAGGATCTGTTCATAACTTTTTAGTTATTTTGCGTACATGTATAAAATCAAATACAGAGACAAGCAAAATGAATCGACATATCGTCACAAAAACATGTTCATTTACTCTTTGTAATATACCTAACACTCATGCAAATTTCATGAAAATCCGTCTATAACTTTTTGTGGTACGACATTAAGAAAAATGAGGAAAACAAACAAAAAACGGATGAACGAATCTTCACAAAAAGTAAACCATTTGTTCCTTCTAACTTACCTAACAATCCTTGTCAATTTCGTTGAAATTCATACATAAAACTTTTTGAGTTATTTTGGCGGCAGACAGACGAAAAGATAGACAAAGAGACAGATAAACTTCACGAATACATGACCTTCTTGGCCTAGGTCAAAATATACAAGTATACTTAAATCTATAACGGAAACATTACCACTGCTCGATATTCACTTCGCTCGCGGGTGATAACGCTGCGGATCCAAGTGCAGTGAAATAACCGATTGGTGCATAACATTAGTAACCACTAAGCACGATTTCTAGAAATGATAGCTCTTGCAAGTGATCATATATAACTTATACACTTTCTGAGTTTCGAAATGGCTGTGCCAAAAATCAATTTGCAATATTTACTTCATTGGACAAAAAAAAAAAAGAAATAGAACAAACTCGAAACATCAATCGGCATTAATTTAGAAGATGAATTTGATCAAACTCTTGACCAAAGTCTGCTCACCGCGTATCTTTCAGTCCTAGATTCACCTGCAACTAGTTTCACTGTACCACGCTCCAGCTAGGTTAGAAACCTCGATCTATCTAGCAGTGTTAGGAACACGGCCTTCCGTACATTATTTGTCAATTTGTGCTGTTTGAATTTTTAGCGTTTTCCAATGTTTCTCTTTTTCATTATCTTGGGCGATATATGATCGTAAAGCGCTCGAATTTCCTTTGAATTGAGCGCATTTGAAGTTGAGCCAGTCTTTTGTGATAGTTTAAATCTTTCATGCCTCGGATTTTGGCAGTGAATGATCTCTGGATAGCCTTGAGGTGCTCTAAGTCTTTCCGTTTGCTTGGCATCCAAAGAGGTGAACAGTATTCAATCCTTGGTAGTATCAGTTGTTTCCATAAGGTGAGCATTGTGTCTGTCTCTCGTGAAGAGAAAGTTCGAAGCACCCAACCGCTCCACTTCTTGCCTACGGTAACAACTCGAGCCACATGATCTTCAAAAGTGGCATTATCTTGAATTCTCACCCCAAGATCCCTTAAAATTTGCTCTCTCTCTCTCTCTCTCTCTCTCTCTCTCTCGATTTCGCTCCATCTCTCGTCGTGTAGGACGTGGATTCAGAAAGGGAGAAGTTTTTTCCGTATCGTAAAAGTTCAAATTTTGATTCGTTGAAGGTCATGCTGTTAAAAGATGTCCAGTGAAAGATGTTAGTTAGGTCTAGTTGCACATTCCGTACGTGATTGCAGTGAAGCAAGTTCATTTATTTCCATGCATATAATTGCAGCTTAAAATATATGTGGCTGATGAAATTTGTTTTGTTAGCAGCGCTTCCCGATGAAAGTTACTTTGGAACCATGAACGAAGTTGCGGTTTTTCTTGTTCCAGGCGGCGTTGCGAAAATGTTGCAAGAGTGAACTAAAGTTTTAGGTTTTGGAATTTGAAAACTTTGCGTGTGTGTCTTCCACACTTTAAAAACGGTCAGTGTCAAATACAATTTTAGTACTAAGCCATAGAAGAACCTTGTAACCAAAGTCCATTCCAATGCAGTTTGGCATGGAAACTTTGGTATTTGATCATGACTCAACGCTTTAATGATTGCTGACGCTGAGTAAATTATTATTCATTGTACTACAGTGTAGCTAGATTACGCCACTTCTGTAAATGGAAATATTTAAGCAAATGTAAATATACCCTAGCAACATTTGGGGCTGTCGCGGCTCCGCCCAGACGCTAAATTGGGATTTTAGCTTTTGCGGTGACGCTAATTGTTTACAGGGCAGTAGGTGAAGGAAAAGCGTAATATCTGTGGATGGCCCATTGCAGACGATAGTCTTTTGCCGTGTATTTTCACTTCACTGCATTCGAACACGTCGCGCTATGCGTGTAAACAAGAAAAAAAAAACAACACTGCTTTTGGAGACGATATTCGCTAAAATTTTGAAAAGATACAATACACTGCACTCCTGACACGGGCTATGCCAAAGAATACGGCGGTAAACATTTTATCGAAACTTTTGGTAGACTCACAGCCATGTTTGCAAGGATAGTGCAAAGTATTCGACCGCGGTGAAGTAAAAACGCAGTTCAAAGACTATCATCTGCAGCGGACTTAAGAGACGGCACTTACGAGTGGTTTCAATAGGCATTCGTCATTACCCATTACCCTGCAGCATCCCAGGATTTTTCATAGCCTCCTGAGTATATTTTTAATAAGCTAGTACTTTTGTGTTAATGTTTGTCCACATTCCGCTCCTTTTGTGAAATATGAACATGACCAATTAAGTAACTTTTGCAACCCCATCAACTGAAGCTTCTGAAATTGGAACAGAACCAGAGAGAAACAAAGCATATCATCCTGGAATTGCTTCTGTAACGAACTCTACATCTAGAGACGGTACTGCGAAGATTTCTTTCAGAATTTTCTTTCTTAACATTAGTTGCTGCATATTACAGTACAGTATATAGTAAGTTATAACACTTGGCTAAATAATTTGTTGTCATGCTAATTATGACTGTAATTTGTTTATATCACCAAGCATTTAGTGTCTGTGCAATTTTACATTTCGTTTAAAGAACAGTTATACACTCACAATCTCCCAAAAATTTTGAAGTTCTCCATTCTCAATTTTCTCCAAGGCTTTAGCACGTTTTCTTTTATCAGTTTTCAGGAAATGACGGGTATAATACGACGAGCGAGGAATTCGGTAGAACACAGCCTCGACCAAGCATACTGGTACGGATGCGCGTTCAAATTCGTGTTTTACTGCATTATTTTTAATTAAAATTATTTTAAGCGAATAAGCAATCATTAATAAACCAAGAGCACGAATACTAACCGGAATAGAATTACTGGCTGCGGAACGTTTATTCCGAAACAGGGGTATACGGTACATAATAAAATGAAGTTTACCAACAAATACTGAGGTAAATGCAGTACATTGCAACGGTTTAACAAAGTTTTTCATATTAGTTAAATTGATGGTCTCATAGAGCAAAAAATTTTTTAGTTTGTGCGTCGAACCTGCGCCAGAAAGTCCACAGGAGCGATTAGTACTCTTGGGATACGCTGTAATGCAATATATAATTTTCGTTGCCTTATGAGTTTTGGCAACTTCCATCTCTTGACAAACTAAATTCTGAGTCTTCACGTGTTTCATTTTTTGACTTCTAAACAACCGCTTATAAATTTCACTTCATTTTTTTTATATCCCTAATTAATTCCTAAAATTTCAATTAAGTAGAAGTTACGGTGAAATGTGTAAAAAGACGCTTAAACTGAGGAAATCCCTAATTAATTCCTTAAATTTAAAGTTAAGCAAAAGTTACGGTGAAATGTGTAAGAATACGCTTCAACTAAGGTTTGATATTCATCTCGCAGCGAAATATAAAGACGTGTAACTATTATGCCGTTGTAATGGATGTGAATAACAATCATATAGATAATGAGTGATCAAGCTTAATTTTAAAGGCCCGAAATGATAATCAAATGAGTTTCTTCAGCTCGTCGTCCAAGTATTATGTTGAGCCTTCGAAAACGCAAGTGTGTCTACCACAGAGGTGCCGTCAAGTCAGTCTACTGGACAACTATCACAAGTAAAGCGAAGGATGTCCTTTAAAATTTATCCTGAATTAAAATTTGGAGTGGTTTGGGCCTGGAATTTGCATGGCTTCAGCTTTAGCTTCAGCTCTATAGCGGCAGCTACGCACTGACAGCGCGAATTCATTCAGTAAGGCTGTTTGAAATTAAGCCCTTCATGTCCCACTGGACAATCCTGTCCCGTTTAACACAGCGCTCTTCCAACGGATGCTAGGCATTTACTCAGGCGTTAAAGGGTTAAATGGACACAGCAATGCATTCAGACGAGGAGGCAGGGTTGCCACTAGTGACATTTCTCCGAGCTATCAGCACAGAACCAACGTAATGAACGCGGTTGCGCTTCGGCTTCACAGCTTCACGTTGCACGAACCTCTAGATTATTTAACCTCTGGGGCAATTTCTCAAATAAATGTGGCGGTAAGATTTTACGTAGAATATGCAGCGCAAACTGGTGTGGTGTTCCTGAGCTTTTCGACATTTCCAAAATTTCAGACGGACGCTTAAGCTTAGCAACACTGAATCCAGGAAGCAAAGAGCGTAACGGGAGGAATCACGAAAAATTAGCACCAAAAAGTGACGGCATCATCGACGAATCTATGGCTGAGCAGCCGAGGAGTATTTTTTACTACTAATTTAACCAGAACAAGCGTCTTAAATTGCGAAATTAATCTCTCGCGTAATAATAATTTGAGATAATATGTACTAATATAGCAATTATCTATAGAAAACTGCAGTGCATGCTGGTGGAAACTTTCACTGCAATAGCGCCGTTTTTGTTCCCTTTTGGTGACCTGATTTAATTTCTTTTTCTTGACTGAAGCCTTATTTACACTTCATATTCAGTTCACAGTGCTCTTCACAGAACATATATATTCTTTACCAACAAATAGAAGCACCAATATAGCCAATTCTGAACGCGTGAAAAGACACAGTAACAGTTAGCTATTGCTCGAACTTTCTGTATTTGACGATAACATTTTTTGGTATTTTGCAGCTCAAGTAACTGGCCAGTTATGAGCAAGAGAATGAATGACATTAATTGAAAAAATACGGTGATATGTTCTAGAAAACAATATACGAAGGCCTGAGGTCACACACCTAAATACTTCGACACGTCGATGTGATGTATATTTGCTACGTGCGGTCACGGTTGTTTTATTTCAGTCCTATTGAGTCCTCCCGTTGCATTCTTTGCTTCCTGATTGAATCTGTGCTTCACCCGCACACTGATTGCGCTGAGCGGGCTGAAAACTCTATTTTACGAAGCAAGATTAAATTTTTGAAAATCTCTCTAATAAAAAGAAAACGATTAAGGGTCAACGATGAAAACTCGATTGAACACATCAAAGCTTGAGCACCTGTCTGAAGTTCCGGGTACGTTCAGTTGAATGGGCTTACACTAATTTGACTTTGACGATCCAATTGCATTTATACTAGAGATTCTCTGAGAAAGTGACTTTCCACTAAGAATCTTCCAGATTACACACAAATGCTTCGGATTCGTACAGGTGTGGCGCTTTTGATAAGCTGGTGATTTCTCATCTGGATCTTGAAGCAGGAGCTTCGGCTTTACCACTTTGACGTGCGTATCAGGGACAGGGCAGCATAGCAAACTTTTTGTACATTTTGGGATACAAGCAATAATTTTGGCACAGCTGTACACTAATATACTGGGACAACATTTTCAGATATTGAGCCACTTGAAATTCTATTTTTATGTCCGCTATATTGGATTTCAAAATGGTCAACACTTATGATCTAACTTTACTATAATGATTATCTTTAGACATGATGAAGCTGCTGATTTGATTCTGGCGTCGAAATGTGTGTTTTTGGGGCATGAGGAGACATCCAATAGTACTAATTGCCACTTAGTGCTGTCAAGTAGTGGCTGCCACATTGATATTACAAACCGCTGTCACTTAAGAAGATCGTGCCTCCAAAATTTGAATTTTTGTTTAGTTATGGACCGATTTGAGATAGACTTGGTACAGATATGTAGAATTAAAAGATAGATTGTCTTTACCACCGTACTTTTTTTTTCATTTTCGGCATATAAACGAGTTACTCAAATAAAATGGGGAAAAAGGGGGGCTGGGGAAAACTACAGTTTTTGAGGTACAGAGATGATTTTGGTCTCAAAAGAAGCGGAATTAGATTTCCTACAAAAAGGCGCTTGGGTCGAAAAGAATTTATGTGAACTTGTTGAAAAATAAAACAAAAACATAAATTTTTACCAAAACGTGCCATGTCACTCGTCTGCTAATTCGTCAATCATAATACCCAAGATTCTATTTGTAGAGAACCAAATTCTTCTTCTTCTTTTGACACCAAAATCATCTGCGTAGCTCAAAAATTATAGGACTAGATATATTTTGAAGAGAGCTCGTGCTTCCGTTTTCTTTGAATAACTCGTTTTTTAAGAGACGGAAATTGAAAATAAGTACAGGAGTCTAACCCACATTCATTTTTTATTTATATATCTGCAGCAAGTTGCATTCATTTCGGCGCAAAATATTTTTTCTTACTTCTTTGTCTGCTATCAAAAATATTCTTTTTCGACTTCAAAAAAAGTTTTCTTAATTTTGTGCCGATTTGAATTAAATTCGATACAATATGTAAAATCGAATAAAACGTTGGTTAAACTCCGGTACTTTTTCTCATTTTCCTCGTAGAAAACGTGTTATTCAAAGAAAACTGTTTACTCGTTTTCTTTGAATAACGTAAAAATAGCAATTGAAGTGGCTTAATATCTGAAAATGTTTGCAATATATTAGTGTACACTTTTGACAAAATTGTGCTTTTAGCCTATCACAAAGTGTACAAACCCCTCAAATATTTCCGGTAAGCCCCCCTACGAATCTGGCCGCCAGTCGAGGCGTAGTACCTTATGGGCGAAGACTTTTGTAGAACCTATGAAAAAATTCCACGCAGTAAAAAAAGATTTAGACGTAACCAATTTCAGAGCTCTCATGAGCAAGCAAGTCAAGCGCACTTGGAGATAATTCCAAACCGTATTCAGATTTAATGAGGCAAATTGTACATTTTTGTTGTCACAAACGTTCTGGTGATGCCCAGATGTAATGGTTTTAGGCATGTCAACGAGATTTATTCTATCACTTACGACGGAAATTAATTTTTCGAAAGAAAACTGTGAATAAGCGACCTAAGAAAGAAAACAAGTTCAAAGACTATATTTGGTATTTTTTTACTATTATTTTCCACTCTACCCCAAGAATTTTAGATCACTATTTTAGTAAATGTGTTCAACACGAATTTATAGGTCGCCGCCGTCGGAAAAGACTAGCTTTTGAAGTATTTACATGTTAATTAAACTCAAAGCTAAATCATCAGTCTAACGCAGTTAGTTAGCAATCGTTTAATTGAACGATTATATTATGAGGGAATTTTCTAACAAAATTTGCATAGAGAACGCTAAGTCAACACAGATATAAACTTTTCTTTTTGGTGCCGTGATATTAAAACTGAAGTCCCTTTCCAATACACAAAATTGAACATTGTGCGGTCGTATGGAAAAAACATCGCCATTGCGCCGCTCGCCTGCGCAGCGTTTGCTGTTTACGTCACAGGCGAAAGAAAGCACAGACGCACACCTCCACAGACGAAAGGAAGCACTATTAATTTACAACGTAAAATCCTTGAATATTATGTCCATGATGCATTACTTTTCAAGGTTAGCAGCGTAAGACTGGTTCTGCTAATGATTTCGCGGCAAAGGTAAACATTTTACAGCAGCATTTTGGCCGTAATACTTTTCCGACTAAACAAGTATCTTATTACCTATATTAAGAGAATTGAAAGGTGACTATTTATGGTGGTGGTAGGGGGGAGGTTTCAATATAAAGCGTTTACTCTAAAATGATATTCAAGATCTGTTCAAACATATTGCTGAGGAAAAACTACTTCTAAAAAAAAAAATCACTGTTCCGACCGCAACCTTCCTTGCACGACGACAGCCTTTCAATAGCCTAACTTGTTGCACGGCTTCACTCTCTCTCTCTCTCTCCAGTTTGCCGACGGCACACGGCCAAGCGTACGACGCTGACGGTACGACTGCTGCACGTTTGCGTATGACGCTCAAGCTTGCGGGCTGAGGAAGCCTTAATTGTTTCATAAAAGGAAGCAACACTGCAACGACTATCAGAAGCTCGCATTTCTGGCAAGGCTGACTTGCTAATTGGCTCGTTTCAGGGGCGTAACCACCGTCCAAAAAGTTGTTGGGGGGGATGCTATATATCACTATTATCAAAAAGCATTGAATAATAGAGTAATTAATAGCCTAATTGGGGTTGGTGACGAAATAGAATGTGTGTTGGCGAAACAAGGTAAACATGCCAACGCCAAACCGTTAACGTTCTGTTAGAGCAGTGGTTCCCAAGCTTGTTGTCCAGCAATGGGTGAGAAGTATGTAGTAGGAACACTGGAACAGGTACTGGGGATTTTTGTATCGGCTACTGATGGTAATCTACGTATATTTTGGGTGTAAACTTATAGTAAATCAACATTATTAACCATTTCATTTTATTAATGCCACCAGAGTAGGGCATACTACATAATGCTGTGTGACTATATGAGAGCCCCATTTTGAGAGCCACTTAAAGGAAGCGATATATATACCCGTAAAACTACTTGCAGTACAGGCGTCTGTTTGTGACCACCGCGCGGATGATTCCCCCTGATCGCGCATGATCCGCGCGTTTTTGTGACCGCATTTTGACGTGATTTTGATAGCAATCAACCGTGATAGTGGCAAGAGTTGATCATAAAGTGATTTCCTCCGCAGGCTAATCATGCGTGATCAAAGAGTGCTTCCAACCGTTAAACAAATGAAATTCAAAATTTGAGATGCAAGGTCGTGTTGTTTTCTTAGATTTAGGGATAAATTGAATAATGTTATGATGATTGTTTGTAATATTGACTTCCAGAATTATAGTTTGCCTACGTTTATGCCTGTGTATGTTCAAAATGCTTTAAATACTTATAATTCAGTTATGCATTGGCCTCAAATAAATAAAAGCTCATAAGAAATCCATTCCCTACCATTTTCCGGAAAATACGATGAAAATATATTTTTCATAAATTGACATGGCGCATGGCGACTCTGGTTTGTTTATAAAATCGTTGAGACCGTTCGTGTGCTTTTCACTGATCGCGATGATCATGATCACGGTGACTCTGATTACGAGCGCGGCCACAAAAAAGACGCGTCAAGTCATCTAACAACGTAGTTGGAAATAATTGTTCATTCTACTGTTAATACTTTCATTCAGTAGAAAAAAAACGTAGATTTTAAGGAAAGCCGATTCAACTTCTTCTTCTTTCAACAAAGGCAATGCTGACAACCGGACAACGAGAGCAGTATCCGAAGCATATGCGAGCGCTCGAGCGTCAATGCGGTCTATGTTATTCTGCTGTCATATTCATATGCGCATCGTGCGACCGAAGATCCGAGCCTAGACGGTCATCACGTGATGAATCCAAAAACTCTGCTGTGCACTTGCATGGGGTGAAATGCGCATGAGGTAATCCCTGTGCACTTGACCCACCATACATGATTGAATTTTGCAAGAGTCAACGTAGTTAGCAAGTAAGTTCTCAGTCGCCTCAAGGAACTGAAAGATTGTTCTGCAGAGCAGATGAACCGGCTGGACACGGCAATACTAGTCTTAAGAGCTTCTCTACTAATGGGAACAGCTTTCTCACATCTGGTAAATTATCTTGGAATACTTTCTGGTGCTCGCGAATGGCGCTTGGTTGATGTTGAAGCCTAAAAAAATCAAGTTGAAGCGAAAGTGAGCCACAAACAGTGATGGGCACCGTTACATGATATCGGAGGTCGTTACCGTTACTCGTTACTTCAATAAAAATACCCGGGCGTTACTGTTACTCGTTACTGCTACAAAATTGTGCGGGGCGTTACCGTTCCTCGTTACTGTAACGACCGTTACTTCGTTACTCGTTACATCTGAGTTTTTATTCTATAACTAACATGAACATAGCACAAAA
>LQNS02276924.1:21735593-21748288 GCA_001587735.2 Parhyale hawaiensis | reverse complement strand
GTATCGATAACCACAGCCCCGCCGCTGCCTGTAATGGATACTTTTGGACATACTGCGCTGCTGGCATGCTCGATTTAACACCGACCTGAGCAGATCCCCATTTCTATGTTCGGAGAACCTTGAAGTTCCCTCTTAAGCCTTGCCGGGAGTCGCTGGCCTAGAAACTTTGTGCAAGGCTCTGGGAAAGAGTTGCCCGAAGAGCTAAATCGCAGGATGGATCTACAGTATGCTAAATTTGCTCGTCGAGTTCGAGGTGCTGCCCAGCAATCTCTTTTATGGGTGATCCTTAACATTTTTGTTTCGTACTTTACGTTTCAATACGAGCAAAAAACTTACCAACACTTTAAAACTGTACACTTTCAAGTTAGTGACCAATTACTCTCAATCGATCAATGACACATTGATTCTTATCTCATCGACAAATAAAAATGTTACTTATAATTCAATATGTTTTATTTGCAATTCCTATAATTTTTTTCCATTAAGTAACGCAAGTTTCACCTCTACGATCTCTAAAACTTTCCTCACGTTACGAGTCACGTACAGGTTATATAACATTTACTAGGAAGTCAGAAAAACAGGACTTTTGCTTACTATCATAGAAAAAGTAGGATAATATTTTTATCTTTAGTACTTCAACGTCATCCCGATGATCACAATTGTCACGTCTAGACGTTTATCCTGAAATACTTGCACAGGAGCCTCCGTATCCGTGAAATTGAGTCATTCGGTGAGTGATTTACGACGGGCTGCTGCTGCTGTCGCTGCTCGTCCATCGGAGGTTAATTAAAATTGTACCACGACTAGGTACAATGTCCATAGGATGAACATGCATTAGCCAGTGATGAAATATTTTGTTCCTTACAGTGGATTTGTGTGATAGCATAGACCTCAACTGTACTTGACTCTTAGGTCTGACGCTGGCGGCCGAAAGTCGGCAACGGAAATATGAGATTTTCTCAAGAGCTATTCATTGCCCCTTAGCTAACACTGAAGAAAAAAATTCCAAGATACCCAACATTTTTCTTGCGGAGAAGGTATCTTGGATACGGCGGGGACTTACTTGGGCGCTTGCCTGCATGACCGTGTCTAGCCATGTTCATAAAAGCTATTGAGAAAATCCTATTTTTCCCATTTTGGCCGCCAATGTCAGAGGCCACTTGGACCTAAGAGTCCATCAAGTACTGTTGCGGTCTGTGCTGATAGGTTTATAGAACCAAGTTACACATTATTCACTTCTTGCATGTTCTCACCCTGGGGCAGCTTCTGTTTTTTCAAAGGCAAAAAATTATAGTGGGTGTCTCAGATACGATATTTTGATTTAGTTCTTGACGATAAACAGAGCTTCAAAGCCCACATTGAAGAAGTGTCTTGAAGGCTCAATTCATGTACTTGGTATTATACATCCAATTATTTCAATCGTAATTTGTTGAAACAAATTCATTATTCATTAGGTCAGTTATTGTTAGTTCAAAATATTTTCTCCTAGGGTGCAGCGCCTCGTTGTTACATACGTAAACTAAAAGTGGTGCTAAATAAAATTCTTAGGAGAATACTTCGTGTTTAACAAGACAGAACTAATATTCTGTTGATGAACGACGCCTTAAAAGTGATTTAATTTCAAGATGTGCATAATTATTCGTAACTTGCATTTTTCCAATTATATACTCATACATAACATCCTGAAATTTTGAAAAATTATTACAGCTTATTCATTCTTCAACCAAGTTATGAAATGAGACGCTGCATTCTCAATCTCCCATGCGGGTAATGGTGACCAGTACGGGCAGGAGTGGACGGCCGAATAGCGCGCTGTCCATGGCTAGCTGAATAACACCTGTCTTTGCGAAAACAATGACCATCATGATGATGACCCAACGGGTCACGGGCCGTCTAGTTCATAGTTAAAAGTTCAGGCTGATAAACATTAGGTTGTTTACTTTGCCCAGTACCTAGCCCCGGGATTGCTGGTCCCCGCCTAATCATAGGTATATACATGCATCAGCTTCTCAAAGTCCAATCTCTAATGTACTTCTGTCAAAGGAAGGTGAGGACCAGGTAGGTCTGTACGTATCAACAAATACTTAGCACAGGAAATTGTGCAATCTAGGTATTCAATCGTCAGTACAACTGTGTTATCCAGGTAGAGTTATTTTTAATTTTAGTTCCGTCCTTTTATCTCTCAGGCTAAAATTTTTTTAGCTTACTGGTNACAAATACTCAGCACAGGAAATTGTGCAATCTAGGTATTCAATCGTCAGTACAACTGTGTTATCCAGGTAGAGTTATTTTTAATTTTAGTTCCGTCCTTTTATCTCTCAGGCTAAAATTTTTTTTAGCTTACTGGTTAAATTTTTGTTTACCAGCGTTTCGTCTGAATTTATATAAGTACTTTCTAAACTTTGAGAAATTTATGTAAAAAAACTATTTTAGTATACGATGATAAGTACCGCCTTCCTGGTCCTCATGTGCATCTTCCTTGTGAACCTGCGATGCAGAAGAGTTCTAGATATAATTTACTTCTACCTTTCAGTGAAGAGTGTGGCACAAAAAAGGGATGTAGGCATGGATGTACGTACTGGTGTGTGAGCTTGTTTTTTACCGACTTTATCTTTTCAGTTTCGAATTTGGAACATTGTTTACGCCTTTCATACTTCCAATGGCATCTGTTGTCAATTCGTATTCACTTTTGTCATAGTTTTTGGAATATTCAGATTGCTTTATCAAAAAATTGTTGATTTTTAATTTAGAGATCACTACGAACCTTTCCTTATTGTTGGATCAATGAACTGTGGGTGGTGCGTAGCTTAACCTTCTTTTACAGCTTCTAACAGGCCTTGAGTACTTGATGTCGCTATCAATGACTTAATGCGGTATTTACTATCAGCTTAGTCGTGAAGGTCGTACCCTAACGTTCCTCTGACGCAGCCATAGACCGCGTTTAGCCATTTTTTTTTATGTATTTTTACTCTGAGGGCAGCGGCCCACAAGAAGTGGGGGGGGGGGCACATGTGTGGGTCTGCATTTTGAGGAAGTTTTTCAGACGGAAATATTATATTCAGCAAACTCGGCGTCTCGTGTTTCTAAAAACTACTGCTCGAACACGCCCGTAGTTCACCAGTTTATTTGAGCTGAGCTTTGCAACAGAATAGACAAGCATTCTCTGCATAGGGCGTGGATGCTCACAATTCACTAGAGGCTCTCACTGTAAGCTGAGTTAATTCCCTGCTTCCTTCTGCTCGCTGCGGTCCTAATTTCTTTGACCTTGCCTCTCCCGGGTCGTCTATAGTACTGTAGATAGCGCCTGAATTCATCTTCAGAACTTCACCCCTGTGGTCGATGTTTCTATGTCTTCGAGAATAAGTCTCCTAAAGAATGTAAGAAATTTCCATTTCTATTTTCAATGTATTGCAAATGCGCCTTTCTCCGTTTACAGTACTTGTTTACTGTACTGGCGCTCTTCGTTTACAGCACTTGTTTACTGTACTGGCGCTCTCCGCTTACAGTATTGTTTACTGTACTGGCGCTTTCCGTTTACAGTACTTGTTTACTGTACTGGCGCTCTCCGTTTACAGTACTTGTTTACTGTACTGGCGCTCTCCGTTCACAGTACTTTTTTACTGTACTGGCGCTCTCCCTTTACAGTACTCGTTACTTCGACCAGAGCTAATCCTGGTGTTGGTCGTTGAGTACAATTTTTCTGTTACGACCAGTTTGGTAAATGTGCGAACACCGCACGACGAGTGATCATGTTATATTAGTGAATTCATTATAATTATTATTCGCTATTGTCTGAAAAGCTTCGTTTTCAGCTTGATTACTTGTTTAATCGTAAAATATTTGAATTATTGAATAGCTCATGACGCCACGCTATAGTCTTTGTTCAGTTGTAATGTACATAAAGAGGGAGCTCTACGAGAAACTCAACCAACTTTAGATTGGCATAGCTCAAAAAGTATTATACATAGTTCAGTTTTGTAAGAAACAGTTGGTTCAGTTAATATTTGTTGATGTATATTTAAATTTTTAATCCGTTTCCTGCAGCAGTAACGTTAGAAGTGAAGGCCATTGAAAATGCGGTTGGTCAGAATATGAATGAAAGTAAAAGTTGAGTTTGAAAACTGTTGTGTTTCATGCATGCATTGCGATCTTTGGTTTCAAATATCTCTCATACTTTTTTCAAAGAAAGCAGCTAATTTGATTGCGTGCTACAATCAGTACTATATAATAATTCACGTGGTGTTTTATTTATTTATTTATAACTATATTTATATATTTCCTGTCACGCTCTATGGGAATAAGATAGGAGAAAATTCAGGTGCCGAAGATGGTATCTTGGATACGGGGGTCGCACTTGGGCGCTCCAGCTGAGGGACCTGAGCTCGCCTGCATGAACGTGTCTAGACATGTTCAATGTAGCTACGGTAGATGTCGCTTACCTACGCCTCATAATATCCATCCAATTATTTATTAAGGCGGAATTCTGAATTTTCGTTAAAGAAGCCTTTTGAACTGAAATAAGTAAAGTAGACAGTGGGGGGTTTTTCCTGAGGTGCTAATTTTGTACCGTCATTTATAATGACGGCCCGGGCCACTAGTCTATCTATATTATACTAAAACTCTGTGAACCTTGTTTGCTTATTTATTTACTCGTGTCACGTTTATTTACTTGCTTGTATCTTGTTTGACACAGCTTCTTCGCCTTTAGACGGGAAGAAATTCGAGGGACTAGGCGCAGAGCCGCAATCTTTTCATGAATTAGCTCTTTAATTCGACTCTATCTGTGATACGGACGTGGAATCAGCCCCTCGGTTGCAAGAATGGGCGCGATAATTTCAAAATTGTTTCGGAAAATACAACTGGAATACGTAACATATAAATTTAATTTACTTACGGACTGCGTGTTGAATATTCGTTAGAGAAGCAAAGAAAGTGTTGATAACGACCAGTACGGCAGGAGTGGACGGCTGAATAGCGCGTGGTCTTTAACCAGCTGAATAACCCCTATTTTTCCGGAAGCAAAGACAATCGTGATGACGACCCAACGGGTCACGGGCCGTCTAGTATTATACTAAAAGTCTTTCAACCTTGCTTGCTTGGTTTTACTTACTTGTATCTTGCTTGACACAGCTTCTCCGCTATTAGACGGGAAAAAATTCGATGGACTAGGCTCGGGCCTCAATTAGAACCTCCTTGACTAGGGCACAGCCGCATTCTTTCTATGGATTAGCTCTTTAATTCGATTGTATCTGTGATACGGAAGTTAAACTGAGCTGGGCCTCAAGAACGGGCATGACCAATTCATCGGTTCCATGTGCAATACAACTGAAATACGTAACCTATAAATTGACTTTGCCTACAGCCTGGTTGTTGAATATGAGTTAGAGAATTAAAAAATCTCTTGAGAGTGAACCAAACGGGCCGCTCCTTGACGGGCAGGAGAGGCCGGCTGAATAGCGTGTGAACTATGACTAGCTGAATAACAATGAAAGCAAAGACAATCGTGATGACGACCCAATGGATCTCGGGCCGTCTAGTATT
This sequence comes from Parhyale hawaiensis, assembly GCA_001587735.2. Taxonomy (NCBI): domain Eukaryota; kingdom Metazoa; phylum Arthropoda; class Malacostraca; order Amphipoda; family Hyalidae; genus Parhyale; species Parhyale hawaiensis. The sequence goes on along the minus strand of LQNS02276924.1, from coordinate 21,742,747 downwards.
ATACTAAAAGTCTGCGAACCTTGCTTGCTGCTTATTTATTTATTTACTTACTTGTGTCTCGTTTGCACACAGTTTCTTTGCTTTAAGAGCGAGAGAGAGAGAAATTCGAGGGTTGACGATCTAATTCGATTGTGTCTGTGATGCGGAAGTTAAACCTGAGATCGGTTGCATGAAAGGGCAAGACCAATGTGTTACGACAGCTACAACTGGAATACGTATCATGTAAGTTGACTTTGCAGACAGGCTGAGTGTTGAATATTGATTCGAGAAGCAAAGAAACTGCTGCAGGTGACCAGTACGGGCAAGAGTGGACGGCCGACTAGTTTGTGGTCTATGATAACCTAAATAAAACATAATTTGCGAAAACAAAGACGTTCGTGAAGATGACCCAACGGGTCACGGGCCGTCTAGTATCGTATTAAAAGGTGTACTTTATTTACTCTCTTGATTGTTTGCACAAAGATTCTTCACTTCAAGATAGGAAAAAATTCGAACGTCAGTGGTGGAGTTACGACTCTGGGAGACGTTTAAAAGTTCGCAATTGGTACAATCTATATGTTACCGTTCAGGCGTCAGGATGGGACGGACACTTAAGGCGCGTTGTAACCTGGATACCGATTAATATTTAAGTAAAATGAAATAAAGAATTAAAATTTTGAAGTTTCTGTCTTTTGCCCAGTATGAGCAGCTAAAACGATTAAAGAATAGCATCAGTGGAATATTTTTAAAGCTACAAGGAATATAAAAATTCGATATAATATGGGAAGAAATGCGAGCGTTGAAGATTTAAGGACACTATATAAACAAGGGTATGAATGGTGGGGGCCCGCCTGAGCTCGGTATATATAGCGTTTGTTAAATGTTCAAGTGATACGGGAAATGCTCACTGACAGAGTGTTGAATATTACTGCGAAAGAAAAGAAGCTCGTAATGGTGACCCGTACGGGCAATTGTCGCAAGACCGGACCGTCAAATAGCGTGAGGTCTATGCCCAGCTGAATAACACGTTTTTTCTTACGGAACTTAAGAAAATGGTGATGTTGACCCAACGGGTCACAGGCCGTCTAATATTATGCTAAAACTCTCTGAACATTATTTATTTATTTGTGCGTGTCTCGCTTGTTTGCACAGTTTCTTAGCTTCAAATGGGAAAAAAATTCTAGCTTGAAGATTTAATTCGGTTGTATTTATGATACGGAAATTGAACCTGAGCTCTGCTGCATGAACATGTTCGTTAAATTTAAAGGTGTTACGGGAAATGCAGCTGCACTACGTTACATATAATATTTCCCTTTGATTTCATGCAGGTTGTTGAAAATTTCTGTAAGATGTAAAGAAGCGGGTGATGATGACCGGTACGAATAATACCTGTTATTGTCAGAAGCAAAGGCGATCGTGATAGTGACCGAACGGATCACTGGCTGTGTAGTAGCTAATTAATATTGGACTACCAGAAGGGTAATTTAGAATATATTCTGAGTTTCTTGTTTTGTTGCCAAGCTTTCGCATAGTTAGACACTGATCGTCGTCAGGGAATTGAAACTATCTACACATCAGTATCATATCCTACCAAAGTAAAATAAAATTCCAATAAAATCGTTTTCCAAGTTGCCCAAGATTCAGGAGGTAAATTTCTGAAAACTGGATATGCATGTTAATGGAATTTTAATTGATATGAGAGTAAAATGCTACTAAGAAAAGTCTAGATATGAAATTCTTTTCATTCGCAAGAATTTTCTGGCGGTCAAAATTCATTCTGTGTCCATTATCTTTACCGTGAGTATATATTTACTAATGAAGCTTGCACATCTTTTGTAAAATATCTGGTGCGCTTATCCAGCCTTACAGAAAGTTACTTATGGGTTTCTCCTATGTAAATGCTGTTACAGTGGTAACAGTCGATTTAATAGACAATATTATATTTCGATTGGACGTTACATTACTACTTGTTGTTATTCAATTTTCCATTAAACGTCGGATCGAAATATAATTTTGTCTCTTAAATCAACTGTAATGACTGGAGCAGTGTTTAAATTGGAAAAACTCGAATGTAGCATCCTGTAAGGCTAAATGAGCACGCCAGAACGTACGTATACGTTAAATGCATGAACGTGTACGTTACGGTAATACGAGAATTACAACTGGACTACGTCACATGTATATTTCTCGTTGCCTACAAAGTGTTGAGAACTTCAGAAGCAAAGAGGATGGTGACCAGCAGCAACGGGCAAGAGTAGAAGGTCAAATAGCGTATGGTTTATGACCAGCTAGCTGAATAACACCTGTTCTTTTGCGAAAGCAAAGAAATAGTGATGATGACCCAACGGGTCACGGGTCCAGTACGCATTTATGAACGCCAACTTACTCTAAGTGTGGAACTCGTATGCTGATCGGTAACGTGGCTTCAGAATTCTCCAAGTTTGGGTTGTAGGTCATCGTCCAAATGATTTCTTGGGTCCAAGTTGAGCCGCTCTTGATCATCGACATCACCAGCACGTCATCTTCTTCGAACTGAAGTACACAGGAAATTTCAAGGGCAATTGTATAAGAGTATGTTATCATAATCTTTAGTATTATGATATTTGTTAAGGATTCGTCAGCGGCTAGAGTCATTTATCAATCAGTAGATAATCCTACTCGTCATATATATGCAGTTCAGATCGACAAACCTATATGGCACGAAAATGCTTCGACGGTAATTAACTTACACTAGCTGGAAACTGTGCCTATTTCACAGAACAAAAGTAATGCTCTTGAGTGATATTTCAGACCCGTATTATCGTAATTTCTCTACATCTAATGCTAAACGAACATTTGGAAATTCTTCGGAACAAACGAATTGTTCCTCAATATTGCGCTCGGACCCGTTAAAGCATACGAAGAACGAAAAGTGTTCCAGGTCAGGCAGTGAATATTTTACTTTAAACCTGCGAGCAGTAGCACCTTCAACTTGAACTTGACTCATGTTGATCTCTCCCCACGTCGCATCAACGATACCTCGAAAAGGCCCTAATTTCCATTATGTAATGTGAAAATGTTACGGTCGCATTCATTAACTGACTAACAGAGATAAGCAGAATTATAATATAGGTAACTCCGAATATCTTCTATCTGTAATATCAATAGCGTTATTCCGACGTTCCTCCCTGTGTTACGCTCTTCATCAGTAACAGATAGCAGGACATTAGTTGTATAGTTCGGTTGAATCCATGATACGGAAGATGAAGTCGAGTTCAGTTGCATGAACGTGCACGTTAAATTCGAAGGTGATACGGGCAATACAGTTGTACAATACGTCACATATATATGTATTTCCCTTGCTCACCGGCGGTGTTGCATATAGCCTTCAAAGCAAAGGAGCTGGTGATGGTAACCCACACGGCCAGGAGTGAACGGGGACGAACAGCTCATTGTCTATGACTAGCTAAATAGCACTAAACTTTGCGAAAAGAAAAAATGGTGATAACGATTCAATGGGTCACGGGTAGTTTAGTAAACTATAAAACTTGATAATATTTGATTTGATAGGCTTGTAGAATTTTTGGGCAAACATAAAAACAAAGGCTAATATAATTGCAAGATATATTCTTTAAAACGTTTTTGAATACATTTTCAGAAATTATGTCTAATAAATACAAAGGAATTTTATTGAAAAGCGATGCAATTTGAAGTGATGTTCATTAGTGTAGAATTTCCAGGGGTCCCACCTGCTGCCCTACGCCAGACCGTGAAGTTTTCAGGGGTGCAGCTAGCAAATTATTATTTCAATACAGGAATCACGTAAGTTACTGAAAATGCTGTTATGGGACGTTCTCTTAAGAAAAACATATTAGCTTTTTAGTTGGTCAATTTTCTCTTAACGCCAAATTATTTGTAATGAAATATGGTTACATAACGTGTGCAAATATATTATAACTACACATGTAATGAAATATGGCTACATAACGCGTGGCCATTTATACGACGCCTGAAACATTTATATAGAACGACGATATAAGATTTATGTGTTTGCTGTACTAGAAATGAAACCGTCGTAGAAAAATAATGAACGTTGCTGAATACAGTATATCAAACTAGATTGGCATCCGCAGCCAAAGGGCGTATCATGAGGATTCACGCGAAACCAGCATCGAAAAGTGATGTCATCAGTGACGTCATATCGACCAACGGTATGGCTGTACAGCCTAGGAGCAGTTTATACAATATTGCCGAAATCAATCAATCAATCAAAATCATGTATTTCTCCCCGTAGGAAGGTATTCATAAAACGTTGCCAACTGTAAAGTTCAAGCCCGTAAATCTAAAAATGAATGAAGAGACCATGTATCAAATGAACAGTAAACATATTTATTAATCGGAAATAACTTGCAGTGGGGGCTGACGTGGCTTTCACAGCAGCAAAAGTAAAACCCGGGCAGGTTATGACAACCTGGTTTAACTTCTTTTTGATGTAGAAGATTATTTACAATTCCTATTCAATGATCATCACAAAGTATATTTTAACACATCACCGCACTTTTCAACTCATTCCTTTCAACCTCCTTTTCTGAGTAGCCATCTACTTGAGCTGCTGCCGTACACCCGCAAATGGACGCACACAAAAATAAGGTAAAATTGTTATCGTTAATTACGGGAAGTTTCAGCAGTAACTGTTCTTACGGTTTCTCTTGCGTCAAGAACATAGTACTGCTTATATTTTTGGTTGAGATCAAGAGCCCAAAGAACGAAGGCCTGAGGTCCTTCTCTCAAATGCTCCGACTGGTCGATGTGACGTCATGCGGTCTCGGTCATGTTTCAGTGTAGACCAGGCGAGTTCATTTTCAGCTACACTCTCTAGCTACTACCTGAGTGCTATAGTCTATTTATCTTAAACACAACATTACCTGGAATTCGAAGTAGTCGTTGGCGTATTTTTCATAGAGCTTAGGCATGAGCCAGTCATCAGGTTCGAGGTGAGGGAGGTTGGGAGTAGCCGTGAAGAGCTTGACTAGCGCATCTTTGCGAGGTGACAATTTTACTACCTTGTGCCCTGATGCTAAACTCATTGTTATTTCTGTAACAAGATCACAATATATTACTGACTCTTCAGGAATGAAACGATCGTATGAGTCCAACGCCATCGACGTTCCGCTTCATTATTGGTTTCGGTCACTACCAGTTGTGGCCGATTTAGTTTTCTTTATGCAATATGCGAGTTCGTCTCCAGTGATAGTGCTTAAGAGCAAAATAATGACTCAAGACTTCAATGGAGGTAATCACAGGGGCGTCGAGTAGAGGCCCCCGACACATTACCCTCCGCAATGCATGTAGTCTCGGCGGCATTCAATTGAGTATTTCCTAATTTTCATGGTTCCCTACCCTAAGCAGCGACTTGTGCACAGAGCAACACTGCACGCTTTCGATCTCTCAAAGTGCGTATGCAGCTCGAAGCCCGTTGTAGTACTGACTATAATGATTTCCAAGATCTGTTCAAACAGATCACCTAACCGCAACTCACCACTAACCAAAAACAAATGTTTTACCCGAAATTTTTAAAAAAGGGGTGGTTAGAAAAACCAGACCTGCCCTCCCCTAACCTACCCAAAGTTATTGAATGTTTTAATCCAACTTACCCGAAATTAGTTCGGGTGTTCCGACAGTACGGCCTAAAAGGAGCGAAAACGGACAAAAACGGAAAAAACGTAAATTCAAGGCAAGGATAAGGTACCCACGGAAAGCTTCTTACAACTACAAAAAAGAAAAACGCAACTGTTTCCACAGCTACCTTGCTCTCACGAGAACAGTCTGTCAACTGGCAGCCTAGCACTGGCTGGTTGCAAAGCTTCACGTTCTCTGCAGTTTGCAGAATGCAAGGAGGTTTAATCGCTTCAACGTCGTACCCACAACGGGACTCTTTGCAGAGACCTCACTGATCGCTTGCGAAACAACGGTCAAAAACTCAAGCATAAAGCTTGAAAAACGACCTTAATTCAGCAGTTCTTTCCGTATTTCATAGTCAGCATTTGGAATAGATTTCCTTCCGATGTTGTTATTGCGGAGTCAGTCAACGCGTTCAAAAATCATCTTGACATACATTGGGACAGACATCCTCTATAGCTAAAAATTCCTCGTCTAGGAGTCGCAAACTCTCAACAGCCAAAGCTTCCGAGGCCACCTGAATCCGTCTTCTTCTCTTTCCCGCTCCAACTACACAGTTTGGCATCTCTAAGCTCCTCATATCAGCGGCTCTTGATCATGTTTTGCTTGCATTCATGAATCTCTCTTTGGCAAGGATTCTTCCCCCATTTTTCTCTTTTCTCCAGTCCTCTATATCCCCCAAGCATAATGGCAATAGCTCATAGAGAGCCGCGGGGTAAGTTCTTTGGGAATAGGCCTATTGGTTTGTCTACTGCCGCCTATCTAATCTAAGCTAATAAACTTGGCAGGTCACCCGGCTGCACAGGCTGCAAACTCGCCATTCGCTATGTACGATTTTGTACGGGCGTCGGTGTACGCCCGGGCGGCGTTCACGTTTGTCTGCTATGCCTGCGTGCTGTATCGAAGATTAGGTTAGGTTAAGTTAGGAAGGTTAGGTTAGGTAACGTTAGGTTAGATAACGTTAGGAAAAGTTAGGTAACGTTAGGTTAGGTTAGGTAACGTTAGGTAAGGTTAGGTTACGTTACGTTAGGTAAGGTTAGGTTACATTAGATAAGGTAACGTTAGGTTAGGCTAGGTTAGGTTTGGTAGAGCTTTTCTGGTGGTTAGTGAGTAGTTCATTACTCTCTAGATGGTGCACTAGGTGTTTACGGAACACCCTTTCAAAAGTTTTCATTACATGGCTCGTTAATGAGACTGGTCTACAGTTTGCTGGATCTGTACTATTTCCGGCTTTTGGGATTAGGGTAATGATTGCGTGTTTATAAGCGCTTGGTATAACACCATCGTCCAATGATTTACGCCACATGATGTAAAGCGGGTAAGAAATGCTTAGCTTGCACATTTTGACAATTTTTGCAGAAACATCATCTGCTCCTGAAGCACTGTTTCCGCTAATTTCATGATGGCTAATTCAATGCTTAATTGTGTGAATTCAAAATTCATTAGGTAGTTATCAGTTACTTCTAATACTTGAACATCAGGGTTACTGGTCTTTTTGCTAAAGACTTTCTGGTATT
>LQNS02276924.1:21719704-21732017 GCA_001587735.2 Parhyale hawaiensis | reverse complement strand
AGACTAATATAGAACATTGGATGGTTGACTAGCGTTAGCTTAGACGATACATGTTAAGGAAAACGGACGTTGTTGAGTTATAGAGTTCACCAGAGTTTAAGCGACTGGCTTTAACTTGGACGATGTGGGTTCTTTTAGAAGAGCTGCATTAGGTTAAAATTTATTGAAGTTGTAACAGCGTATAGATCTATTACATTTTCACAGGTAAAACTACTCATCACTGGTCTCGCTAGTAAATTTAATTGTTGTTCAAAGTTGCTGCTAAGGTATTCGTAAACGAAATTACATTGTAATGAATTCATCCGTACCGGAAGCGTTATTTTTTGAAGACGTCCAGTACAGACCAAAGCTCTGGATGCCAGTGTTACAGTAAGAGAGAACGAAGTGATTTAGCTTTCTACTTACAGTACATTTAAGTTACCATAACGTTATGATAGCAATTTTTTTCATTTTAATCGCTACGTTATGAGCTTTATCTTTTAGCGACTATAATTTAAGCGGAACTTTCTGCTGTACAGTGGTGTCATTAATCAAAACATTTATTATGAGCGCAGGACTGAATGTGCTGTTAAAGAAAGCGACTACTCGCAGTGCAACAAATCACTTCTTCATAGAAGTACCGTTAACTATAAGGACTGAATAAAACGTCATTTTCTTCTAAAGACTTTGATTAAAACCTTTATGAAATCGACTCGTCTTTTATGGTTCTATCCTGCTTGTTTGCTGCCCGTCAGAAAGTGAGGTCCAGTGTAGCCCTCACTTTCCAGTATTACGTGCTGCTTCACGCTTCACCGGACATGGGTCGGGACTGTTGAGGTGATCCTGTGTTTGTATGTGCTCTGATTTTAAAAAGGTGAAATGCTCGAAGAAAACATTCCTAGGACATGCATAATAGTCTATTATTGCCGTTATTGTAGGTAACTACTGGCTAGTGTTTCCAAGCCGGTATCATATTTCAAACAACTTTAAAGAATGTACATGTTTCGTACATATGGTGATCATCACCACTGTTTATGTCCACATAATTATCTTGGTCATAAGCTTTAGGTGATTCTTTTAGCTTTTTGTAGTTAGTAGTAAAGTCCTCTGACCGCACTCCTAACTGAGAAACCCACAGGTACTAATTCGTGCTGCAGCTCTAGGCCAACTGGCCTCACAGGAGCGTACGGCTGCGGTCAACCAGAGATCAGTAAAAGCTCTGACGCCAGCGAGGGCAGGTTCCATGCAACAATCTGCCCCCGCCGACCCTCCCCATTTCTGGCTAGGGTCAGTAACCCCGAGATGCCACGCTTACACCAAATGCTAACTAAGTACATCAAGAATCGCAGGAACTCGCCTGCCTGGCTGGTAGACTCGAACTCGCGCCCTACAGTGTCAATATCAGCACCCTCTTGCCTTGGAGTACTGCGGGTTGTCTTCTGGAGACAGCAGCCTATACAAATTGTTATCCCCCAAGTTCGTTGTGCATTGCAAGAGCATCATCCATTATGGCTAAATGAAATTTTCCATGATATCTTTGTCAGGACAGTTGCGCTGGATCCAGGCGTCGAATTTATCCTTTTGCTCTTGTGTGAGGACTTTCTTCCATCCTCCCGACGTGCCTGGAATAAGATAGGGGAAAAGTGAAATTATCGTCGATTGAAGTAGATGTGAAAGGATGGAGTGAAGCTCACTGGTTCTGACTTGGTTGAAGCTCCAGTCATTATTGTCAGTTTCACTATTTCTAACCGAATTTCTGAAGTAAATCTAAAACCTATTACCCTTGAGAAACCCTAAAATCTAGCAGGTGGGTGATATATTTAGGATACAGTGCACTCCAGCAGTTCGATCCCAAGTAGGAAAATCAACATTTATTATGTACATTCGAAATTGACAAGGAAATACTCAGAGATTACTTCTTATTTACTATGGCACGTGTTACCATCAGAATTTGTTGATGTAGCTTCTCGTGATCTATAGTTGTACTACACATCACGAATAGCAGCTGTCGCTCTCTCTAAAACAACAAAACCCCTCTCAGTGGTATTCCAATTGTAGATGGGTTTTTCACAGGCTCGAGAGTAATTAATTAAGTGGTGATTAATGCCCGACGCTTGACACAAATGGCAAATCCAATGTTTATGACTGAAGTCAAGATTGAAGTTAATCGGAGTAGATAATGTCGCTAAGACTGGGCGAATCAGTCATCCCTTTAAACTACGTTTTTTCTTTCCATTTACTCATGCGTTGTTTTCTATCTGCACCGTGCTCTACTAGTTTGAGCGCAGTCCCTTGGAATAAAGTGATGGTGAAATTTCAGCGTTGGTTCACACGGTAGTGTTTTGGTCCCCATACGTAATACATCCAATGTGTTGGTGTGATGCTTGAGCCGTAGAAGAGTACTCCACTTTCTGAGATGTAATTTACTCCAACTTGAAAAGTGAAAACACATCCGAAACTCTATACCACTGCCACAAAACCAACTGACGCATGGCTAACATTTCAGTGAATTATCTGCAAGACCGCAGCCGTGCAGTCCTCTGAGACCAGCTGGCTTATTATCTGCAACACGAGCCAGTGCGTGTGACTGTCCCAGTCTGGGTGTACAGTGAAATTGAAGTTACTTTGACCCACAGTGTTGTGCTCACAAAGACATATCGAAACCATCAGACGCTAACAAGTACAGAAACATAAGGGACCAAGAGACTGCCGTGTGTGTGCGCTTGTCTTGATGAAACTTTGTGTCATAAATTAATTTCCCTCTTTTTGCAGAGATAAGGCTATCTGAAAGGTAACATATATGTTAAAGCTTGGAAGAACGGGTAACAGTTCATATGTAGCCGACGTACCTCGTTTGAAGAACCCTCCTTCAGTCTGCACTTTGTCTAAATTCATAGCTTGCCCCAGGTTGTCATCGACTAAAATATGCATGTCTCTCTTCTTCATCTCTGTGAAACTCGTGTAGTGGATGATCTGGAAAATAATTATAGTATTGTCATTAATGATCTGCCACGTGCATATGGGGTGGATTAAGAAAGGCTTTTACACTTTTAAAATTATGCGGCATTATTCAACAAAACTTCGAGTTTTTAATTATGCTCGGCAAATTTTCGCAATTTATAGCATTATTTCCTTATTTTGTGCTTTAACGGAAATTCTGTTTTCCTCACTTTTTCGCTCACAGAGAAGATTCCAGATACGGCAATTGTAGTGAATAGGGAGGTTGCTAAGATCGGAGCCAACATGCAATGGTTTGTACTGTGTTTATCGAATTTAGTTGGAAGCTGTGACTGTCCTTCCAATCACGACTGAGTGCTTTGGCCATCTTAGCAATCTCAATTGGAAACTTTGGTCATCACAGCTATCACCACTCGAAGCTTTGGCTATCTTAGCAATCTCAATTGGAAACTTTGGTCATCACAGCGATCATCACTCGAAGATTTGGCTATCTTAGCAATCTCAATTTGAAACTTTGGTCATCACAGCGATCACCACTCGAAGCTTTGGCTATCTTAGCAATCTCAATTGGAAACTTTGGTCATCACAGCGATCATCACTCGAAGCTTTGGCTATCTTAGCAATCTCAATCGGAAACTTCGGCCATATTCGCAATCGTCATTGGCATATTTTGACTTTTGTCACTGTCACAAGCGGATGTTTTAAATATCTGAGCTACCACAAGTGAAAATTTTCCCTCTTACCATTCACAAGTAGAAGTTCTGCCAAATAATGCAATATGGTGACAGAGCAAAGTCCTAGAATTTTATTGTTATTTAAAGTGGATGTAAATTTTATTATCTTGTTGTCTAGTAAATACTTAGAAGCTTTCAGTTTAAGCGAAGTAGAAGCGTATGTAGTTCATTTTCAATAGTCAGTAAGTCTACTGCTAGTTACATCTAGCCATAGCTCAATATTTTTTACGTTACATCTGTTAACTGTTTGTTGCTCCTTCTTCAGTAATATACTGGTAGTTACGACAAGGTTTGCTTTCATTTCTTATTCTGCATTTTCTCTCAGCACTGTGTTATAGTAATGATATATGACATTTAATGACATTTAGTGTAGTATGGTGTTCCATTCACCGCAAAAAGTGCCTAAAAGTGTAGTCTGTAAATACATGTAGAGAGGCACTATAGTATCAGCCAAGGCTCCAACTAGTGAATAAGTTTCTTACGTCCTTCATTTTTTCTTTGGAAATTGTCAGGCCGAGGAAGTGGGCCAGCTTAGTGAATTCTTCTTCAGGATGCTTCTTCATCTTTTCATAAAACAGGATGTGAACGTTGGGGCGGTCTCGATGCTGCCAAGCTGTTTTCACGTGCGTCCAGTATGGGCCGAAATGCACTGAGAGAAGAACAAGAAGGGCATTTCATTTTTCATAATCTCATTGTGATGTGTTATGAAGAAAATTGATAACAACGAGCCCCTGAAATAGTTAATACAACAAATTAAATAAATTTACGTGTTTCTATATCTCAAGATGCTTAATACAGTAGTTTTGAGATTAAGGACGTGTTTGACCTGTTGGTCGTCAGAGGCGACCAAAGCCAAGCGCACTCAGCTTGACTTGTCAGCAACTTAAGACAGGTGGCCTGGTGTTGATCCGTTGATACGAGTTTCAGGTGTTGACCCTTAATCGATTAACTGTGTGGGACTTCTATGAATTTATAACTACACCGTAAAATGGAGATGTCAGTCGGCTGAACATGATCGGGTGCTTGTAGCACTTTCAACACGATTCAGAGTAACGGAGCAAAAGTTCCTGTCTTATTTCCGGGTCCAAGTTAAGTCAACTTGGTTTGGCTCCAATCAATTTGCACAACTCAATCTGAGTGAAGCCCATTCGACTTGTCCGACACTGCAACAAAGAATTTAAATTTGACTTTGTCACTTTGAATCGTGCTGCAGATTGCAGGGACAACTCGATTATATTGAGTCAACAGAAATTTCAAGGATTGAGGTCTTGGAAGTCTTACAGATAATTGATTAATTAAGGCTTCAGCCCCTGAAAATTGAATGAATGAGTCCACGCCAGCGCACCTGTCAGGAATTTCGAACTAGTCAAGCTATAAGGACACTTTAGGTATATTTGATTCAGTGCCAAAACTGAGCCTTAGAGGCTCGACTTCTCCAAAACTTCAGACAGAAGCTTCGGCTCTGTCACTCTGAATCTGTTGCAAGTGTTGGAAGCCATGCATGGGATTACGTTGAGTCAGCTGGAAACTTTGATTTTACCAAGCGAGACTGAGCTGGTAGAAGCCTCAAGAGTAGCCGGCTGGATTGAGGGTCAGTGCCTGAAACTGAAGCGGGTGGATGCCAGCGCACCTGCGTCAAGTTTTGAACAAACCAAACCTCTATGAATTAATTTTGGAGCCCAGTCGGATATGCCCATAATTTCACTTCCGAATCAAACGCGCCCCTTAGTCACTCAAAGAAACTGTTACTCGTCGAAAATTGCTTGAAACAAGAAAAACATGGTCTAGTTATCCAGATGCATTACCATTGACAAGAAAGTTGTAGAATTCGAAAATATGTTGGACTCCTATGGAAAACAATTCCAAAAATAAACTAACCGCAATCAGTGAACAGTTACGTGCACTGTGAGAAAACGCGTCGGTTCTTCCTTAGGAACCAAGTGGCAACCCAGCCATAAGACACCGACGAAGAGACGGCTCTGGGCTCATGATATGGTGTTACTGACACCACCTGGACCTCTTTCGAATACCAAAGCATCTAGAGTATAGGTAGTAAGTCGGATGTTGGAGGTGCAGTGACACGTATATTTAGCTCCGCCAAGGATGCGCGGTTTTTGCCAGGGTTTGTCCACCTGCCTGCCTGTTAGTAACATAACTCAAAACGTTAATAAAGATATCAATGCAATTGATAGGACCTGTTAGGAATGCCACGACCAATAGCAGATAAAATTTCGTGATGATCCATTTGTCCGTTTGCCTGTTTGTTCGTTTAGCATTCTATCTTTAGGCTCCGCGTTGTTCAGCAAAGGTTTGCACTCCCGGAGTACAAGTCTGGTTATCACCTGCGAACGAAGTGAGAGCGTTCATAATGTTTTCGTTGAAGTTTTAAGTATATATTTATATATATTTGTATATACATAAATATATATATATATTTGTTTGTTTACCCAATGAGTTGTCGAAGGAGTTGAACAATGCTAATAATTTTTTTGCAGGGAGTCTGGTGGGTTGCCCTCGATGTGACCCTTGGCATAAAACTATAGTATTAGCTGAAGCGATGAAATTTGCTCTGCACCCAAAAACAAGTAGGAGTTGAGCTATGTTCATAATTTTTTGCAGAGAGCTAGTATGCGATCCTCGATGTGACCCACGGAAAAAAAAAACTAGGATTAGCTGAACATCAAAAATGACGGCAATGAAATTTTCTACTACCGCTAGTGCTGGTCTTACGCCACGAGGCGTTCTAGTTATAAATGTGTTCGTCTTCAACGCTTCTTTGCGTACGCTGTGTTTGTTGCTCTAATTTTCCAGTCAACGCGCAGTCCCTGCTCTCAGAAGGCTGAAAGGTCATCCTTAACTTCTAGTGAGGAAGTGCTGCTGTATTGTGAACACTGTTCATATTATTAGATCATAAGGCTATACTAATAAGAGGGGCTGAGAGCAAGCCACAAGTTTCTTAGTAATAAAATGTATCTTAGGGGATTCCACGCTTCCCTATCTCAAAAAATGATATATTATTATATATTACGGTCACCAGAGTACCTGCGAGAAAAAATAAATGATCGAGAACTGTTGCCTATCACAGCGTACTGATGAAAAACACGAGTTCAGAAAATCATAGTAGAAGAGCGCAGTTGGAGGGGCAAAAGAAAATTTTAACTCATTTCATAAAGATATCACATGAGCTAACAAATATTAACCGATTGAACATAACCCTATAGGCCTATATAGGTCTATAACCCTAAAGGCCTATATGGAGCAAGCAAAGTTTGAATCTCCCGTAGGAATGAGTTTGTATGACTTCATGAAAACGTTGATCATCATCGGATTAAAAAAGGAAATATTACTTCGGATGCTATATTTGTTTGCGCTGAACCTTTTTCATAGAACTTTTACCCGCTTCATAAGGTGATACTCGATTTTAGTTTTTCGGGCTGCCGTTAATTCTATTAGGCCAAGTAATTACGTTACAAATACAACTAACGAACCAAAGATGCAGTTTATCAAATGACTTACACGTTATTAAGTGAGATCAATTTAATTCAGCCAGCCCCACCCAGTTACATAAACAATTGATAAAACTACTTACCAGCTCCTTCAATGTAAGCGTCAACGAACTGGTCAAATGTTCCGGTAAATCCCGCGTTCTTGAAGATCCTCGTGTGATGGTGGAAAGAGATGCAGGTGTCGCGTGGGTCCCTCATCACGTACACTACCTGTAGAGTAAACAACTAGTTATTAAATGAAAATAACTGTATATCGTACAGCAATCTCATGCTTCTGTGACCTCCAAATGACAAATTTTGTACTTGATGCCATTTCCGGACACGTCATGTTTTATACCTGAAGTTTAGCTGTTGAGCTCATTAATATGGAAGTATCTAGAACAAGACTTGACAAAAATCGATAGAAAATTTTAAAGAAACAAATTATAAAGACATACTATGTATAATAATGTTGCAGAATGCTTGCATAAAGAAAGGAGCCCCGAGACGAGTTCCTGAATGCAAGAATTTGAGTGACATGGAATTTAAGACAAAATGAGTTCTATGAATAAAGCTAATTGGCCTACCTGACATTTACGTATGCGTGGCCTTCAGCTACATAGGTTAGCCACCTCTTTTTGCTGAACCGAACCTCTCCTAACCTATTCTTATCTAACCTAACACATTTGAGGTAGGTCACATATACTATACCAGAACCGAAGGAGGAGCTCCTGACTATTATCATTACTTGGGCTTAAGTGTAAGAGGTAGCTACTGGCTTGCTTTTATAGACTTTAAAATCTAATTAAAAAAGAGCTATTACTGCACTAATGCCGTGCAGAACAGGCGTTGAGAACATAATAGATTCGTGTACCCTGTAAAGTGTTGAAGGTCTTGATCAACCCAACGAAACTGTAATTAACCAAGTCGGTTCCTGTTATTGAGCATTATTAGTATCTTATTATTTGCCATGAACGACGTTTCTGATACTGAAAATAAATTGATCGTGAAACTTTGATGTTCGACAAGAATTTTCCCGAGTAATTATTCATTATTGTTTTCAAAATGTTACGATAAAAAAAATGTCAACTAGCGGCGAGCCTTATCTTTCTGGAGTTCAACTTATAGACAATAAAGTGAAGGTGCAAAGAAATAGTGATAATGATCGTTTATCATCTTGCAAAATGAGCTACACCTAAAAAGGCTTATAAAGTAGATTCCGCTTAATGGAATCTCCTTCTAATACGACCAGCTGCATAATGCGGCCAATTCTGCGGGATTGCATTCAGATGCTACCTATGCATTACGTACAAATTAAGTAGCTTCGTTTATTGTGGACAATATTCCGCGTATACAGTATAATGCAATGCCATTAATTTGTTTATAATTCAGTGGTAAATATACAGAATGAAGTAATTTTTAAATGTATCTAACTATTGTAATTTCGGAGGCATTTATAACTTAAATTATGCCAGCAGATCTTTAAATTTTGAACTTTTGTTTAGTGCTGCTCTTACTGCCGACAGGGGGCGTTATGCATCGCCTTTATTTCACCACCTCATTCATATTTCGAACTAGAGAGCACTCTGAGTTCGCAAACCTCCGCCAAGTAAGGCGATGATAACGGAAAATCCAAATTGATTCTAAAACCGTGATTCTCTTCGTATCAACACCAAAATCTAGTTATTTATGCCTTTTGATAGTGTTAACAATTCATGTACTTTTCATGAAGATCCGTTAGCAATCATAACTTGTTAAGTTATGCTGCTAACAAACATTATGACAAACATAAATCAAACAGACAAACCGATCATCACCAAAATTCAATCATTTATGTAATTTATCATTAGTAATAACTCCTATAAATTTCATCAAGATCCATTTATTACTTTTTTAATTATTGTGCCAAGAAGCATAAAATAAAACATAACGACAAACGAACAAACAGATCATCCCTAAAATTTGGTCACTTTCTCTTCGTATTATACCTAACAACTCATACAAATTTCATGAAAATCCCTCCATTACTTTTTGAGTTATGGCCTTAAGAAAAAATATACTGGCACACAAACAAGCAGACAGATGAACGGATTTCCACCAAAAGTTAATCATCTGTTACTGTTAACATGCCTAACAATTACTGTAAATTTCGTGAAGATCCGTCCGTAACTTTTGGAGTAAGCATCACGAATTCCTCGTCGTACTTCCCTGCCTGTCGATGTTCTATGTAAGGGAATCCGTTGCACTGTATGGCCCTGCATGGCCTCCTCCAGGCATGCAGAGCATCCGGCTTGCGGCCTGTCCGTAATGCCCGCTCTGTATTGCGAAAGCAAACTATCTCGTAATTAGGCGCTGCTACCAGCACAAAGTCCATTGTCAGGCGCGCGCTGTGAGAGCCGCAACTTCAACTCAGGAACGTCCTATCGGATGCCCAGTCGCTGTCACTGAACTAACGAGAAAGAATTAAGACTTCGACCGCGATGCTACCATATGTGGTAACCTTTGTCCTGTAAGGATGCTATTCCATGTCCTTGGAATTGTGGATAATGCGTGAGAGAAGGGAATCATACTGCCGGTATCGAGAAAATGTAACTGGTGCTTGATGCGTATGTACGCTGCTTATTAATATTAACTTTTCGTTAGTCACCTATTAAGAAACGAAACTTCGAAGACCCGTAATCCACAGGTATGACCATCAGTCGTTATCAGTCGTTGGAATTTTGATGACGTAATCCCCCCGTCACTAACGATGTGTTAGTGTTAATACAGAAGATGGTCCCATGTGCCCTATCTGAATTTGAGCCGTTCCACACTAAAACTGAACCTACTGTATATTTTAGCCATATTGCTTCTTAATAACGTCTTTTTGGAGTTGCGATGGGGTGAATTAGGAAGTTTTACTCTGTAGATAACTCACTTTAGGTTTAGTAAGAGCCGTGCTGGACAGCAAGGGAAAAGCAAGATGTGTCTTGAGGATCCGGGGTCGTCGGGCATGGCGGGAGAGGTTCAGAAATCGACCGCATGGCTTGGCGCAGGTCGGATGTTGCTTCTCGAAGAGTTCTTGTGTCTTGCCAGTGAACTCTTTCTCTCCCATTAGTGCATCCATTCTGTAGTAAGAAAGAACATGGTAAATCAGCCTTGCTTATTAAACGGAGGCCTTCTGTTTGAAAATTTGGCACGGAAGCCAGTAGGTTACCGAAGAACATGTAAGCCAAACTTATGCCTTAATGCAGAAGATGCCACGAAGGCCAATTGTCATCATGTAAAACACAGCCAGTCAGACATACTGATATCCTTAGGAAATCTTGCACAAAACATACCCACAAAGTACATCATACTTATAATTGACTGTATTTTACCCCTCAGAGATTTCCATTTTAATAATTTTTCCGTTCACTTGTACAGTACGTGTGCAATGAAATGTGGCAGCAAGCTCAGCGTTCCGGTAAATTAGTCCCGTCAATTTCAACGAAGAGATCTAGTGTGCATCTGCCTTTAGACTCCATGATAAGACAGAACTAGCTGAAGCGGTATGTACCACGCGAATTTTTATTGTAACTATCCCAGTCTACCTGAACTAATATTTGTAGAATAGACTTGTATGGCATAAGCTCATGGTGCATATTTGAAAATTGACGTGTCATCGGCAGCAAATGTGAAAGAAAACCTTCTGGCGGAGGCAGACGAACGGTATCATTAGTGATTCTTAGGGCACGAAGTTTCCGGAAAGTTAAGCTTGCCACGACATTTTACTGTAGATGAAAGCAGCATGGAATCATGGGAAAGGGAAAGCTGGCGGTGATTGAAACATTTTGGGACAGAATAAGTTACAACTTAAAATACGTTACATCGTCTGAAACAGAAAATTATAAAAATAAATTTGACTGATTTTATACGTACGTTTTTCACTTAGAGATGAATTCACAATCCTTTTTGGCGTAACGTGTTCAATCATCACGAAGTAGTGAAATCTTAACAGAAACAAACTGCATTAAAAGTTGCGGTGAGCTTTCTGAACTCGATTAGCAAAATTTGCTTATGTCCACCCTGCTGAATTTTTTATTCTAACACCTTTTTATCACAGTCTAGCAGTGAATTTATCCGGCAATGCAATGATTGCTCTTGCGTAACAAATTTGAACACGGGTTGATGAACATTTTAGTAAGCAATCCGACAAATTTCCTCGTTATAGTTTATCTCAAGGCACACCGTTTTATTTTAGAACCGCTGAGCTTGTTTATCAGTGTAGGAATTTGTCTCGGGGGAGCCAACTGTTGCATAACGTATCACCGATATACACCGAAAGCGCTTATTACCCCACTCTCTGAAATGTTCCAAACGCAAAATTCACTAAAATCTGAAAAAAATACAGAGCATGATAGAGCATTCCTTTCGGTATTTATCTCATAGATCTCTCGTATTTTATAAGAGAAAACAGTAAATTTTTTCGAGTGCTGCAGTACATATTTGAAAACGCCAACTTACTCCAATGGTGGAACTCGTATACTGATGGGTAAAGTCGCCTCAGGATTGTCCAAGTTTGGGTTTTGGACCATAGTCCAGACGACTTCCTGGGTCCAGGTTGTGCCGCTCTTGGGCATCGACATCACCAGCACGTCGTCTTCTTCGAACTGGAGTACAAAGAAACGTTCAAAACACATTGCAGCGACATGTTACCATATTCTACAATATTGCGAACTCTGTTACAGATTCAACAGCGGTTTAAGTCATTTATTAATCAAATATAATAATCTTCATACATGTATGTAGCTCAGCTTTATCAAGATATACCCCAAAAAATACTTATACAAAGGGTAAAATAAATAATTTTGAAATAAATTAATTGATAAAGAGAGGGAATTATCGTTAGTAGTTGATAATGTAGCTTTGAAACGTTCCTTTAAGCGCCTAATCTCCCCCAATGCTAAAGTTGTAGTCAATAAGTACATAACTCGTGAGAATTGAACGATCCATGCTACATATATTATTATTATTATTATTAAATCACACCAGGCTGGTCAACGTAGGAACGGAGAAACTCCATGAGGTTAACAAACCCCCACGCAACCAGCCCAGCGGGTGGAGAAAACAAAAGAATGAAAAAAGAAGATCCGAGATCACAGAATAGCTCTGTGTACAAATCGTTTAAAGCTGCCA
>LQNS02276924.1:21659918-21690572 GCA_001587735.2 Parhyale hawaiensis | reverse complement strand
AATTGACTCTCATCACAGACTGCTTCTCCTGCTCTTCACACTACTAGTTCTTGAAAATTCTATAAATAACGCAAAAAGAAAACCTCGATAGGTGTATCCACTGTACCCTGTATACGAGATAATAAATGATATTTGTTTGCTTTGTAAGTACAACAAGACGTATAGTTCGCATAAGACTAGTAAAGTGAAACGTATTTCTCTGGCGTACTGCTGAGTTCGGAATAGCCGGTAGCAAAAACCTATAGGCACTTGACAGGCGCGTCTGTGAACCATCGTCAATCCAACGTCAATCACGTTAATTGCCTGCCAGTACCAAAGGATTATCTATAGGTCCTCCGTACCGGCTATTCTGAGCTCAGCAGTGCACCAGAAAAATACGTTTCACATTGTTGCAGGCTTATACCATGACTATGTTTTGGTACACATACATACTAACATCAAATAAGTTAACTTTTATTAAGAACACAGTAGGTTCACAAATACGCTTAGAAGTATTCGTACGAAGAAACTACTGCAAATTTTACACTATCGATTAGGCCCAGTGACAGTAATAGGTGACCGCGCATAAGGAAAATAGATGGGTACACTCAAGCTAGACTTGCAGACATGTTTGGTGCGAAGCAACTTTTGCTCACATAAAAAGAAAGTTAACAGAAAAGAGGGTAAGAACAGTTTACTGCAGTTCTGCCCAGACTTTGGCAGTGCCTCGAGCAAACCCCAATATTGTGCAACTAAAAAAAAATCATGTATGTCAGAATGGGGAAGTACCGACATACGACAGCTAGGCTGGCAAAAGGGTTAGTTCTTGTTATATATGCATTTTCACATACAAACATTCTAATGAGTTAACTTCAACATTTAAATGTGTACACGCATTCTTTGTATCATTCGAGTTCTTGTTGGCTGATGTGACCACCGTCTTCAGGTCAGAGTCTCTCAGATAAGGAACGAAAAGGTCGCATACCTTACCATGCAAAATGAGCTTGCTTTCCAGCATCGTTTATGTGAGTGACAGCCAAGATTATTAGGGACCATCCGACCGGAACCTATATCAATAAAAATTGTCCTTCAAAACATGTAACCAGAGTTCCGAAGATATTTGTTAGTCTCATAAACATACAGCTAATTCACCGGCGGACTTCTGACCCAATTCCGGCGGAACTAGCCGGCTTTCAAATGACGCCAGCAACGACAGATATTGAAGAATCAGCGTATTCGGTACTTAGCCTTACAGTACTTGACATGTCTACTGCATTCTGCATGTAGCACTTATTTAGATGTAGATCTCGTACCTTGTTGTCTGTGTCTATTAAATTTCATACTTGCTACTTATTCTTGGATCATAATCTTCTAAGTCTTATATATTAAGATGTAAATAAACAAGAAGATCTGTACGACATTCCTTCACCATCCAGCACTGTAGCCTGATAACATTACTCGGCATTGACGTTAACTCTCACAACCAGTACGGTGACGAACTCAGCTAAAACTTATCTACACACGGAATTAAATACTCACAATACTAGAGAATGCTACTACCGACGTGAATATATTACAGTTAACAACAGTATATTCCAGCTCTAATGGTATAAATTAAGTTTCATTGAAACAATCAGTCATTAATATAACAACAGGCATAGACTACACTGTACATTGACGCTCCACTGACCAAATTTCTGGCAGAGCTATAGGCAAATGGGCCTGACTATGCGCTGTCTAAGATATGCTTTTGTATTTGATCACAAACTTTCTTGGGGCCGTTTCGTTAATACGTTATACTCAGTAATGATTATTAAACCTGTTCATATACCTAAAACCGCTGTCAATAAGATATTTGCACAAGTATGGCGAATTGAAGCGAAGTATTGTAGCGAAGAAGAAAATAGCATACGGCAATTTGTCTTTGCCATATACTGTAGTAGTTTAAAAACATAGTGATATAGTGACTCAACAAATAGAAAACAAAATGTACCAAATTCGTAAATAACATCATATATCTATTTAAAATGATTTTTCACCGTATAGTATGTTTTTCGCATAGTCTGTGTTCAAATAATGTTCGTTTTTACTGGAGACGAGTTTTTTTCTCAGTATTTTTAGAAGTCCTGTATTCCCAGACGATTACTAAAGCTAGGGGTCGGTCATTTGCATGTTAGTTTTACGTAATTGATCTTCCCTGTAGGCACACATCATGTATATGTCCATGTTATATGCTTCAATTTTCAGGAAACCATAAGTATTCTAACATATATTTTTAATATCGTATTTCTAATATGATTGCGGGTATTGCCCACTAGTAGCTACACGTAAGATGTGTTCTGTAGGTGTATTGAAGCGTTTCACAACAATTTTTCAAATAAATAGGTAAACTGACGTGATTAAGCAAAAATAGTATGTAGAATAAAAAGCCTAAATATCCATACAAGAGCCTACATAGTTGGTTCAAATGTACCGCACACATTACCCCTAATGTACTAGTTATTTTTCAAAAAGTTAACAACTTCCTTACTGTTTAAAATGAAAGTTTATGTTGTTTGAATACCCTGAACTTAGGTTTCTACCCCCAAGTCGATTTAGTTAAGCTTGTATTTAGCAAATAAGAAATGTATGCAAATTGTCTATTGTACTGAATCGTAAACTTCAACACCATCACTCTCAGCATTAGATTAATTAGAAGCCATTAGTGGGCTAACAACTCAACAATAAGGTACTGAGATACCATTACATACACACGTTAGCACAAACTAAAGGCAGGCAGCATATGTGAGTACAAACCACAAAACCTGTCGAAATTGTTATTGCCTGCAGCTTGTCTAACGTTTTACTTCAACAGTTAATTCGGTGATGAGTTATTTGTGTGTTTGCCCTCAAAAGTCAATAGTAATCTGGTTTTAGCAGCAAATGAGCACAAAACTTTACCATGAGTCGACTCATGGCAAGTACAGAAATGCCACTAATAAATTCCCGAATTAACTTGGGTTAGTAAGTTGATGGGTTAGGTAAACTAATGCAGATTCTTTTATGAGTTTTTCTAGTTTGAGAAAGTTGTGTTGCTGAGTATAGTACATGCACGATAATATTTTCTGTAGGGTGTACTAAAGCATTTGAAATAAATTTTGCTCACAAAGTTAGAGTAGGATAAAAACTAAATATCTACACGGGGGCCTGTATGCACAAGTTATGCCAGCACCAACTTCTTGGCCTTGATGCTTCAAATCAAATACTGGGATTCGTACGGCAAAAAATTGGGAAAATAATAATTACAGTATGTTAGCATTATAATAACACAAAAGGAATTAAATATTGATAATAAATTTATATTAGATCAATCTTTGTCAAGCTTTTTATATTCATACAGTGGCTATCCACTTGAGTACATTGGCCACCACCTCATCAGCGCCTCATTCTGCACGCCACCAGTCGAACGGAAAAACATCAACTGTATCTTCTGCTTAAGACTATAACGGCCTGTGCACTACCTATGCATGTGACTTTTGACATTAAACTCTAAAATTTCTGGAAGTTACAGCAATTTTTAGATAAATTTGCTTACACAGAATGAATTATCAATCATCTACCACCGGCAGCATTTTTTTACAATTCTGTGTTTCTTTTCCATAACTGCAATTTCCATACCTTTATGAATGTGCTGGTTTTGTTTGAGGTCTCTAGGTTAGTTAGAAAGTGTGTTATCTTAGATTACAGATATACTCCGCCTGGCTCATTTACAAAAAGCCCAACTTCAGTGGACAGTCAAGGTACAGTATAGTCTATGCAACAGGATAACATATAGTCTCATTGTACCTCGACTAATACATCATCATATACATACAGAGGTGGGTTACCGAACTAATGAAGCAGTAACGCCGTAATACCGCTTCACCCGAAATAGTTACCGCTAAACCGATACCCTATTCTGGCTGAAATTACCGCTTTACATATACCAGGACTTGGACAATTTTTAAAGCGGAACGGGTAATATATTAATTTGGTATGTTTTAGCCATTTCTGCAGCGTTTCAAGGAGAATTTAGTACGATCGGCATAAAAAAATTTCATTTGCGCGGTTACTGACTAAAGTGGCCCACAATATTATCTATCATCCTAATATAATGAAACGCGTCGTATTACAAATAATATAATAAAAACAGTCGTGTGTTTATTTGTTTACATATTTATGTGCTTCGTGTCCTCCTCCTGAACAAATAGATAGGCGAAAAATACGCCAGGTTGCAGATTGTGTAATTAGGTTTCGTTTTCATGGAGATCGTTGACCAGATTGTAGAAAATGACGAAAGTAGGAGCCTTATTCCTTTATCTCAATGCATTTTTCTTGCTTGAAACAGTTCTTGGTATCATATAATGAAGCTATTTTGAGCTTTTCTTAGCGTGGTTGTGGAATATGATTTTTATCACTTTTCTATACATCGCAACATATTTTTCTTCGCGTCATTGAAAATGATAGGTAGAAAATAGGCCAGGTTACAGATGATGGTAAACGTTGTCTATGATATACTACACCAATGAAGAACAATTATATGTGATAGGAATATTCTTGTATTTTTTTAGCTGTTAAAAATATATAAGTATTAGTATACGTCAAGGCAGATTTTAATTTGCTTCAGTATTAAAAAAAAGCAGGGGTTTTACGGTACACAGACCATCTGCCCACGTATGGGAGAATTTTGTAATGGCCATGTACCTTATTTAATGATTTTTCTTCAATTTATGGGAGCGCCACACCACAGAAGTTAACAGAGCGAGTTTTGATCATCGAATTGATATTTAAAAACCTCTAAGCTCACGTCCTGTGCAGTATTTCAGGGATAAAAAGTGCTTGATGTTAGGCCCCAAATAGCTTGTGAATTAATCAGAATTTTGCGATTACATATTGGAAGTAGCGCCATCTACATCGTTCCGTATTTTCATGTAGACGGAACAACTGACGGTTTTTGAGATATTTTATCGTAGACATAGATTTAAAGTTAATTTGGAAGAAATAGTACCAACGACATTATTCCGCTTGTTTTATTTCTTTTTGTTATTCTGTTAAGCCTGTACCATGACTACGTCGGTATTCTGAATGGAGCTCGAAGTGTTTTGACCATAGAAATCCACTCTCACGCATGAATAGGGTAGCCAGATTTTGCGTAAAATGTTATGCATATGTGCTTCAGTTTCTTAATCTTGTCAATAAAGTGTATACTTTCATTCAGCGCTCGCTCCTGCCAATCAGTGCGGTAATTTGGGCTGTTGAAATTCATCTCAAAGATGATATTGACGAGGGTAATAGATTTTACCTGTACTGTAAGTTGATTAAGAAATTGGTAAGCAGTAGCATATGTATCTGCGTCTTCAATACTGCACAAATATCCATAAAGATATCACGTGACAAATTCCAGCGAAGGGTTAGGGAATGCTTTGGTACAGTCAGTATTTGCAGTCCACCTTTGCGTAAGCAGCAAATTTATCTGTTTCCGCACAGTTTGTCAGCGTATGTGTTGACGAATTTTTGTACACTTTGGTTGTCATGCAAATTTCAGTAGACAAGTATCAAAAGGAACTAGTGATGGATGGAAAAATATTTTATTAGAAAAACTGATCTGCTTAAATAACTACACACAGGCACTCTGATATCTTACAATGAAGCTGCAAGAACAGGAAAAGAAAAAAAAACTAAAAGAAAATCTCAACTAAACATTAAGAGTGAAGTAAGCAAGGTAAATTCTTTTCAAATTGGCACTGAAGCGACCGTGTTCATTCGAAAAGAATTTACAAGAGACAAAATAATGCATTACAAAATTCCAAGTTGAGTGTGACAACTTACAGAACTTTAGAAAATCTTTGTGTTTCTCATTAGAATTTTTGAAACAAGCGGTAAGCGGTAGGAAGAACTTCTGCTACCTTTGAAAACGTAAAATACAAGGAGTGACAAGGAAGCAAAATGAGTTACAAAATTGCGGCTGTCGTAACCTGGCTCTCTATATAGGTACATAGTTGACGGAGCACCGCTGTGCTGCCACATCTTGGACAAAACGAAAACAAAAGTACTCTTATACATTACTTCTTACAAATTTTACGACGATCACTTTAGTTACTAGTCTTTCAACAGCTTATTTGAATTCCAGTAGTCTGCATCAATTTTGCCAACTGAATTCAGTACAATCGCTTTTCAATTGAAGACGATTTGATATTAGGTATTTCTTCAGTATGAGTACTACTCATATGGTCTATACATTTTCTTATTTCTGATGGAGCTAAAATCAATTTTCAGCTTCAATTGTTTCATTGAGTAGTATTGCACGTGCGTTCCACTTTTTATGGAAATCCTCAAGATTAAATTTTTTCGTTGTATGTTTATCACCCGCGAACGAAATGAGAGAGGTCATAATGTTTTTGTTGAAGATTTAACAATATATAATATATATTTGTCTATCCACCCAATAAGTGGTCGAAGGAGTTGAACAATGTTCATAGTTTTTTGTAGGGAATTTGGTGGGTTGACCTAAATGAGACCCATGCAAGAAAACTAGGCCCAGCAGGCCATCTGGCCATCGTCTTACACCAGAAGGCGTTCTATTTTCAGATGCTATTATTATTGAGGTAATATATAGTAGAGGTATAGCGAGCTAACCTTGTTGGGCACAGAATCCATACGAGAAATTAGGATTAGCTGGCCATCAAAAATAACTTCGTTGAATTTGCCCCCACCGCGGGTGATGGTCTTACGCCACGAGGCGTTCTAGTTCGTTATCAGTTTATGAAGCCATTTTGTTAGTGAAAATATGGTTTGTATGCCTCTCCGAATGGTCCACATCGAATGATAATAAATGTATAATAGATGCTCTGGCATACCAATAATAAAAATTAAAATCAGGACTTTTAGCCTATCTTTGGTCAACGAATACAACAGCTTATTTTTTGGGCGCAGTGATGGTCAATATTCCGTCTTCTGACAAAGATGCAGTCACTTTTTCCGGGTCTCCAAGGCCTGGCAGGGCGAACTCTCGTTTGAAGCTGATCCCCGCCTTGCTGCCGGTCACCGTCAGGGTCTCTCCGGCACACTTCAGATCCAGCGAGCCGTCTGCGAAATCCTTCACGTCCAGCACCACCTGCAAATATTGGGGAGGTGAGGCTACTTTGCAAACACTAGCTGAAGTGCAGGCAGCCAGCTAGAAACTCTTGGATAACCAGTACATCCTTTTACAGAAGGAAGATCAGGCCGCTTTCAACATCTGAACGTAGGTTTTCTAAGGTGGCTGAAAGGCTGAAATATCATTCAAATATTCAAAACAGTCTGCAAACAGATCGGGAGAATAAAGATATCTTGAAATATTCGAGGAAAACCTTGGAATTCGTAAGAAAAACCTTTTTTGAAACTTCTCAATGAGATCCAACTCAACTCGGTTTCTCCGAGATTATTTACGTACAGCACAGCTTGCAAAAGCATTCTTGCGAGGTAGAGAACTCTGGCGAGCAGATGTTTCGTTATTAACTGCATGCCCGAAAGAGTCAAATAGTGAGAGATGATTTTATGGATGAAAGCACTTTGAAATTTAAACACAGACGAGGTGTAAAATATGCTCCTTTATCAACTTTAAGTTATAATCAGAATTAAGCGCGCATTGCATTTGGATACCCAAGTTACCCCTTTTTGACACGCCATTAGTGAGGAAGCATTGAAATCGGCTGTATGTCTCTTACTTATTTTAGGGAATGTCTATGTCAGCTAACAATCTATGACATAAAAAATATTTGCTGAGAACCTGAATCTGCACTGAGCCACAAATGTAAAATCTCCGTTCGATACTTATCATGGCATACTGTACATGAATTGTGAATAATTATTTTAGACAACCCTGCTTTCATTTTTTCATCTGCTTTATCAAACAATATCTGGTGCCATTCACAGCGTACGGCACCGCGTGTCTGCTCTACGCTAATGGTAGGTGAGAAACTACAAGCTTAATTCAAACGTTTGTGCTATGTTCCAGTTTTGAAGTGTATGCAATTACTCGGGTATACCGTCAGCTAAGTTATGATGATGTACTAAATTCTTCCATTGCATGTCGTCCTTATGTTATGCTATGCGCATCATAATATAATAAAGTCATCACAGTGCTCGATAGTGTTACCATGGAAACATCTATCTTCTGCTCATTATCGCAACTACGTTCCACTATGCTTACGTACTGGTTTAGTTGTGACGAGTTTCACATCCGACCTGTTGCTTACCTTATAAGCGCCACCGGCGCTGCTGATGGTAGAAGCTTGGCTGTCCTCTCCTGTGTTCCAATTCCTAAGTGTCCTGTAAGTCATGAAGCGGTCGGACATAGGGGCTGTGAAGAGACGGAGCTGCTCCTGCATATCTTGACTAGCTTTCCTCTGACGCTCCAACCTTTCCGCCCGCAATCGTTTTCTCTGCTCTTCTTCCTCTCTAAGCATATTCTGAATAACCTCGCGTCTTGCCTCTTCTCTCTTTTGCCTCTCTTGCTGTCTTTGTTCCTGCCTCTGCTTCTGGCGGGTAACCATTTCATCCATTGCTGTGTCGAAGTCATTCCATACGTTCTCGAAGAAAGCGTCTTTGAAGAACTCGCCTTTCCGCGATATGGGCAACTCTTTGTAGTCTCCACCGCCCTCAACTGCTTGGCTGGACTGGGTGGTGGTAGACGATGAAGAGGACACTGAGGTAGCGCTCTGATTTGGAGCAGCTGCTGAAGGGGCGGCGCTTTGGGCAGTGCACGCTTCTTCATTGACTCCGACGTCAATTTTCAGACGAGACGTCAAATCGGAGACGCCGTTGTCACCTGCGTTTCCAGAGGTCTGGTCCACTGAGGTCGAAGTTTCGATTTTCTTGCTTTTCTGCGCCTGTTGTAAGGGAATTTTTGTTAGCATATATGGGAGGCTCTCTTCAATCCAGAGGGTAATAACTGGGATGAGAGGAAAGAAAAAATTAGGTTCAACCCACTCATACTTTTTTGTGAGAGTATAATTTTTTCCAAAAAATCCTTCGGGTCATATGATTTGCATTGCGATTCTAACATCTGCTCTCCAGGAATTTGGTAAGTACATTTATGTTTACTGAGAATATTCTTTGAATAGTTGATGGCACCATCTATTGTATCTCGTACATACTGTAACGACACAAGGGATGTGAAAATAAATAGCGTCTTAAGCTAAGTTGTGATGACATCTGTGTGAACGAAATAGCGCCATAGCGTCGCGCGTAGTAATCGCATCATCTCAGTGCATCAATTTATCAGTTACTGCATTGTGCTCCTGCTCTAAGCACTTGAGTTTTAAGCTTTCTCTGATAAAACTTGGTATGAATCTTCATTACCAACATTTTGGAAAAGAATACACGGCGATACAAACGCCTCTGTATGCTAACAGAAGTCAGTGAAATGCCACAAGACTCAAATTGAGAACGCCAATTCAATTTTCCCAGTACAACACAACTCGCTGTTTCTCACGAATCAAACTCGTTAATGGCATATGCCAAAGTTGCCAGTGGTAATAGGGCTGAACTTTTAGCATCCCAATTATAGAAAAGCAGAAATTTAAAAAAATAAATATACATAAATATATAATGATATAAACTTTCACCTAATAAGCAATACTTAAAATATTTCCAAATAGTTCCCAGTGATGATCAAGGGTTCAGACTCGTCTATTATCAGCATATAATTTTTGCTTACCACTTTCTTAGCGTTGATTGTCAGGATACCCTCGTCAGACATGGCAACTACGACGGCGTCGGTGTTGGTGTTCCGAGGCAGGGGGTAGACTCTGTGGAACTGCTTCTTGTTGCCCACTTTGGCGTCGACGACGGCGTTCAGGCCTTTCGTTCTCACGGTGATCTCTCCAGACACATAATCCGTCATGTCCAACACGATCTGCAATGTAACAAAATATATGTTTTAGCTTACCTTTCATTGTCAAAAGCTTCTTTTCAGTTTACCTGGAACTCAATTTTTTACTCACAATGTTTTTTATAAGTCAGCGCTGAAGGGACCATTCCAGTTCCAGTAGCAAAGCACGGACGAGGAAATCTGGCAATTGTTTTAACCGGAAATTACGGGAAACGGAGCGTAACTGGTCATAGGTGAACTAAATAATACCAGAGTTGAAATAATAACACTATTTCTATTTAGTGGTCCGCGTAATGAGTGAGTTGCGGTTGCTTTGATCATTACCCAATTATGACATCAGTCAATTATTGCGAAACTATCTTGGATGGAATATTGGAGAGAGAAAGTATTTATGATATTAATCTTGAAACTTTCATGCTCGTTCCAACTTCAAAGTACGTAAAAAATGTTAAGCATAGAAGTTTCAGTATAGTGGTGTTGAAGCACTAAATCTTCAAACAGTGGGAGTTGTCAAGCATGAAAATAAGTGGCTAATGAAATATTTTACTACGAATTTTGACTAAATATAAATGTGCCTCTGGTGGTGTAATATCATGCCAGTAGCTGCCCGGATCTAGGAGTATTACTGCAAAAATGGTAAACATTAGCAGCGTTTTGTATCTTGATTTGCGATACATAATTAATGGTGGTAATAAAGCTATATTACAGTTTTAGACGCTGTATTACAATGGACGCAAATCCCACTAATCGTTCTACAAGAATGTAGAAAATCGTTATTGACAGCAAAGGCTACAAGATCCCCAAATATTGAATATTATGTTACGTCACGCAGACTATGAATGAAGCAAAGAACTATTCAGCCAAAACTGGCCGGCCTCTACCCATGAGGCTGATATTCCCCAGAAAAATCAATGCAATAATATATACCGTAGTTGACCAACTAATTGCTAATATTCTTTTCCCATGAGGTCAAAATCAATTGAAGTCATGCATGGTGCGCTAGGCTTAGCACGATGCGGATATAATTGAAGGTAAGTCCAACACTAACTTTGCTTGAATTGAGAAGGTGAGGCGTTAGGACGGTCAAACCTTGTACCGTTCTAAAATGATTGCGTTAGGCCATCAACCTTGCCTCCTCGCATCTAAAACCATAGTTGTAACAATATCCAATATCTTTGCGGAATCTCTTTATGAGGCCAACTGGGAATCTGCTCCGTGTGTTTACTTTAAGACTGAATACCTCAGGGTGCTGCACCCCTAAGATGTTGGGCACTCCTTTCAAATGAAACGATGAGGTTTCTTTCTTTCTCTCTTGTGCTTACAAAATATCCTATACTATAATGTCTTCTTGTGCCGCAATATGATAGTATTGAGTATCAGCTTGATCTCACTTATTTATGGATTTTTCGATGGCGTAAATTACTCACCACGTATCCCTCTGGTGTGTCGGATATGGAAGCTGCTAACGAATCATCTGACTGCTGGCCTTCTTCTCTTGCCTTCCTGTAGTTGCTGAACTGATTGGCCAGCATCGACCGGCCACCGTACCGATCCAATACATCGTGTACCGCTGATGAATAATCTTGCTGAAAGTCGTTAAAGAAATCGTCCTCAAAAAAGTGCCCTCGCCTTGTAATGGGCAGCATCCGAGAGGCCAGCGACATTGTTCCTAGCATCAGTAAAATGTACGAAAGTGCAAATATACTCTACACAAAGTATAAAACTTTAGCCGAACTTGACGTTTAAGAGACCAGATGTACGGTAGAAAAGTATTTTATTCAAGTCAAGTCGGCGTAGTCTAACCGATCACTGCCAAGTGTAGCACTGAACAACCTCACGCTAAGACTGAATCAGCAAGGTTACGAAGACCTGTTATATCTGCAGCCGATGCCCACTCCTGGCACACTGCCCACATTGTTAAAGTGTTCGCTGAAATACCTACGTGACGTTGTGGCGTGTATGCCATGTCTCTGTGTCTGTCTGCTGGGGCTAATGAGTCACTTGGGACTTTGACAAGAACTTGTTCTGCTGAAACGTAAAGTAAGTACATTTCTTTGAATGTTATGCATTTACATACAGCCTCCGTTCTCCTGACACCCAGTTATGTTGAATGCTTTGCGTTCTCGATGCCAGTAGGATACAGTTTGCTCATTGAAAAAGAATATTAACGGGATACATTTGAAAACACACTTATGCAAAAGTATTATTACATCGCTAAGCTATAACCAATAATCCAACTCCCCTAAAATCCCCGAATTTATTAAGGAATATTTTGATAGCTGAAGATTTTTTCTCTCTCTGCTAGCATCGTCACCAAGTGCCTGCGTGATGACGGGCCCTAACAGGCGGGGGTGTGGGCCGTGACTCAACGCAGGCTAATTTAGTCATCGTGACAAAACGGGTGTCGGTTGTTTACTCCCAATGCTAAAAAAAGCTCATAACTGCTCGATTCCTATACGTTGAGTGAGTCTGACTTGTAATTTTAGAGCGGCATTGCTAGTAGGCGAAATAGGTTGGGTAATATTTCATGGCTCGTACAGAAATATTCATCACAAAACTCCATCCTTTTTGTTTTGTGCGGGAGCTGTGTTCACTAGCAAAACTAATGCCGATGACACACGCTAGTAAAAACAAATGAGCATCGTCATCTGTTCGCCCGAATGCGTTGACGTGCCCATTTAAATAGCACACACTTGCAAAGAATTTTGAGTTTTAAATCACTCGAGATATAATATGTTCGAAAGTAACTAACGGCACTTAGGAGTAAACTGAACTGCTGGTAAACATTTTTACACCATTTCTTGGCAATCTCAAACCTGTGTTTACAAGAGCTCAACCTAACGCTTGGGCGAAAAGATGACGATACTCGTTGTTTTGGCTAGCGTGTTTCATCGCCATTACACAGCTAACATTACCTCTAAGCGGACAATAAGTGGTATCATAGGGGCCCACAATACAGCTAATTATAAATTGTATTACTCGATTTATCATTCACTCTGACATTGCGTATCTTCAGTAGCGCTGAGAGTTTTCTGAGGAACATTTGAATGAAGTTATATTGTCATTATATTTAGCCGACCGAGGTCGGGGCCGAGATTAGAAAAATGACTTTGTCGGGCCGGGGTGGCAATATAACTGGGATCAGTTGTGGCCAGGAATTCTATAATTATTTACTAGGGACCGACGGGAAATGAAATTTTACAGGGCCGGGGTTCGGGACCGGAGTCACTAAAACTGACAACCGGGGCTGACCAATTTGGCCGGGAATAGGGCTGGGGTAGCAACTGATGGTCGGGGTTGGCCGTGGCCAGAACCCGGCTCGACCGCTAAATAGATTCCGCTAAATAGATTGGAAAGAAAATTGTTCTCGAAAAGCTGCCTGATATTCTTGATTTCTTCTTCGTGTTCTTCATCGTTGCTTTGATAAATTGTCTTTATGGCTTGAAGACAAAGCTGCATTTTTTTTTATGGAGTGGGTGAAAGCTAAAAAAAAAAAAATTTCAGTTCGTATATCCTTCTAGTTGTAGGTTTACCGCGATTAATAAATGCAAATATTCAATTCTTTGTGGTCAATTTAGAAAAACAAAAAAGCGGGCCTCCTATCGTACTACAACCTGCAAGGCAAAGAGAGACCTGCAAAGAGGCTCATTGATTATCAGAGAATAAAATGGTATCGTTGACGTAACTGATCCAAAGCAGGTATGGACAAGATGCCTGCTGGAGAATGCTCAGCCTCACATGATGGTGTTATAAAGCGTTAATTTAGTCGGCAAGACGGAGAGGAACGATTCTGCTGGATTAGAACGTGTCAGCATTGTCAAGAGGAAATTAATATTACCCTTGAATCGATAGGCGCAATCAGTTCATTTACAACTTTATTACACACAGTTAAATCAACTGCAGCTATCGATCGGCAGTTTTCCCTCACTAGATAAATAAGAATTTAAACCGCAATGCTTTGTAAGGCTCAACATTAGAAAAGTTATCTTCTTCGGTAACTATGATTCCCACGGTGGTAGGCAAGTTATGAATTTTTATTATTCAGAGGAACGTAAAATTATGAACATGTTTTCTACCGCTTGTTATTATTATGCAAACCTTCATATTAGCTAATTCAATGATGGAAACATTGTTTTATGCATTGGCATTATTTGTAGTGCAGCGTACATAGATCGCTCTTAACAAGTGATATGCCAACGGTTCATTTACCGGGGGCTTTGGAAGTACTTCATTTTAGCGTACCTCGGTAAGCGCTTCAGATAGTGTCATTGGCAAGTAGGTACTTCTGTACTTCCGTACATTGTCTGGATTTCTACCCACCTCCGGTTATCTTCAATAACAGTTGTCCTGCCTGTCACTTAAACCTACGGTGCTGCCGAAAGCTTTTGCTGTTACGTGAAAGAATCTCGCCACATTGTGGGCTTGTTGGGCATAAATAAAATCGTAAAAATATTACACAACTTACTGCCGAGGCCACATTTTGCATTAGCAGCTGTAACTTGATGCGAGGATGTGCAGCTCGCACGTTGTTCACGCTACCGTATCTACGCTACGGACCTAAATACAGAACGAAACGAGTTGCACAATCTTCCTCCATGTTGTTTGTGCGAATGCAAATGTTGCCCGGCACTAGATATATTTAGATTGCAGACATTTGACGCTGTCAGAACCCGTCATTCGCGTGACTGTTCCCTTGTAAACAATAGTAAAGTGCAGAGATTTCTGAACTCTAATTAAGTCAAAATTTAAAAAGATTTTCAACACGTCAGAAGTGACACCTACTGCAAGCTCTTTGACATGACGGCTAATATTTTAGCAATTTTCCTACTGACATACAGCGATGTTTGAAGAGAACCTACAAAACTTATTAACTACGTAAGGGGAATAGAAGGCCGATGTGGTCCCTCAGTTACAGAAGACTTTGGGGCTAATCTGTAAGGAAATAAGATGATTTTTTTTTTGTGACGTTGACATGGGTTGAATCAACTGTCATACTAGGTCTTCCATTGAGTTCAATAGAATATCAGAGTAAAATTAGATACTATGTAAAGTATGTGCTGCAGCGCGTAGAACTGCTTATCATCTTTAATAACACTGGGCTGCATTTAATTTTTTTTTATGGAGGTTCAATATTTCTTAGCAGATCTTATATGTATTGCATGCTGAGTTTGGAAATGTTACTCGTTTTATTCAGTCAGGTCAAATTTTTGTGGTGTTTCTGATTTAAGAAAGTAAATTACATAACCAAATATTAATATTTATATTTTTCAGATACCGCATAATAATGGAAAATGTGTAACCTATGCCTAAAATAGGACACAACTAGATTTCATGTGAACCTCAAGATGAAAAATGAAAGTAGTAAGTATGAACAAAGTTAATTCATAGTTTTGTGTATTTAAACAAAAAATAGAGAAGTGATAAAACTATTGCTGCAAAATTAGCTTTCGCACAGTTTCTCGTCTGCGCTGTGTATTTCGAGCATCCCTCTTGAGGCAGAAGCCTACAAGCATATTCACTTCCCAACGGCCCTGGTACATCTCCTCCATTACTCGAATATCCTTGAGAAAACGCTCTCATAGCTCTTCGCTCAAATCACCACAGTTTTCCGGAATATAGTCTATATGCGAACCAAGGAAATGCATTTTAATGGACATGCAAGCACCTAGAGCTTGGTAGGTTTTCAGGAGCTAATTAATAACACCTTCATATTCTCGATTTTGGTGGTTGCCTAGAAAGTTGATTAGAATAGATTGATACAATAACTGGTAACTCATTGTCCCTGCTGCTATTTGGGCCATTACTCAACGTATATTTCATAACTTAGTTAAAAGAAAATAGCTATGAAATCCTTATGCACGCTCTCTATAATAACATTTATTAATTTCTTTAGAAAAAATTGAAATTTAGCATACATAAAATTAATCAAAAATTATGTTATTCACAATAATTTATATTCTTGCAATTGAAATAGAATTAAAACCTGACATGATTGGGCAAAATTGCTTACATTTCTGAATTCAGAATGCAAAAGCGATATAGAAACCCTTGACAAACCCTAAACCTCAAAAATGATGCAGACCAGTGTAATAGGCTGTTACCCAGGCTTTCACTCCTGAACGATATTTAAGAACAAAGGCTGAGACAAGCAGTTATACTGTAAGCTCAAGCAACGACTGGTATGAATATTTCTCGTGAAATTGCAAGGCTGATATGACACACACGGTTATCCTTTAAACTCCAACCGAGAAACTGGTTTGGTTCTCATTAAAGTAACTGCAGATGCGCAATTAGCTCTGAAATTAATGAGTCGCGTCGTGCGTTGATGTCAGGGAAGCAAAACATTGCATCATTTTTCTCTGTAGGGCGTGCAATCAACGGATGAAGATATATGACTGCCCTCTCCGTCACACTCTAGAAGCTTCTGTTGAGCAATCTTCGTCGTAAGTGTTGCTTATGTTAAGACATCATCGCATAGGGCAGTTTCATTGAGATAAGCTACTCTCATTAATAAGCTTTAGTTATCCAAAACGGAAATTATATAAGAAATATATGTACGGTGTAAGGTTTAACTTGAGGTGGTTTCAGCGGCAATTACATAATTGGGAATAGCGCCAGAAACTCGACAGAAAGTAAAGTAGCCATCGTTCATGAGTGAGCTTCCGGACAATGTAAAGCTACCTAATAAGATTAAGATTGGTTGTCGATGGAATTCTCCATGCAAGTCGCTGGCGCCGTAAATTCGATACAGGTGGCTGATTAAGGCACCAAAGTGGATTTGTTTTTAGCAAATATGGGTTTTTCTACTTCATCTCCATCAGCATCGATATCTCTAGCCCTCTTAATGATATGACACGGCTTATTGGTCGATTAGACTCTTTGTCCCCTATTACGTTAGTCGAAGTGAATAAAACTAGAACAATTGTTCGAACGAGTTATCTTCCAGGAGACGTGAATTCTTTGGGTAACCAATCACAGGCAAAAAATGACAACAATGAAAACGATAACTTCAGAACAAAAGTGACGGTGCCCAAATATCAGGATTTAAGAATCTCCTTAGGGTATAAGTGAGGCATTGATTTCTCTTTTATATTCAGTGCAAAGTTTAGTCGTTTTAGTCGCTACACCGCATAAACGATATTCGTTTTAGTGCTCGACAAAAGCCAGATATAATTTTATATCGATTATATTACATGTAAATCGATAAAAACTTGCAATACAACTGGGGTGTCTCAACAACTTCAGTAAGAAATAATTACCTCCGCCAAGGAGGTCATGTTTTCGTAGGGTTGTCTGTCTGTTAGTCTGTTATTCTGTCGTTCTGTCGCTCACCAAGATAACTCAAAAAGTCATTGACGAATTTTGACAAATTTACAAGGATTGTTGGGTATGTTAGGAGAAACGAATGATTAACATTTGGTGAAGATCCGTCCATCCATCTGTTTGTTTATTTGTTTGTCGCCTCATTTTTTTCCAATGCCATAACTAAAAAAGTTATGGACGAATTTTTTATGAAATTTACACGAGTTGTTAAGTATATCACAAAGAGTAAATGACAAAATTTTTGTGATGATCTGTTCATTCGTTCATATGTTCGTAGCTATGTTTGATTTTATGCTTGTTAGCGCAATGTCTCAAAATTTTTGAATGGATCTTTATGAAACACACCGAAGTTATTAGTAATGTTAAAAGACATAAATGATTAAAGTTTGGTATAGATCGGTTGGCTCGAATGGCAAATGGGACTTCCTTAATTTGGAAGGCTAATGCGAAAAGTACAGTAACCACTAAGATTATGGCTAAAGCGTTACTGTACTAGGTATATTAGGCATCTATTTGATGATAGCGGTATAGCAGTACAAAAATATTAAATACGATTAATCTAGTGCATCAACCTCAGTAGTAAATTCAAGCCCAAAATCACCGCGTAGCCTTTGTTAATGTTAGCCTAACAAAAGAAACATTCTATTTTAGTACCAGTTATACACATCGTTCATAATTATTACAAAAAAGAAAATTCAATGATTATTTCGCCTCAGTGGAAATCAGGGTAAATGAACATAACCTGCTGGTGTTCTTATGCCCTGATGGATGTAGTTGGTTCGTGATGCTGTTATAAATGGAGTTTAACTACGATCAATAACATGCACACGCAGTTCAACTGTTATACAACTTTCGGCTTTCGAGATCCTGACACTGTTGCGTTGACTAGACTAGAACAATGTTATCGTCACGACGCCGCACTCATGTTGCAACTCACCAAAGTTAGTAGACTCAAACAGCTGATGCGTTTCAATTTCAGGTACGATATTTACTAATTTCTACTCATTGTTGTTACAACTTTCATCATTTCGCGCACTCAAACCGCCAGAATGTTTGGATGTCAGCAACAGCAACATTTTATAATTACAACGTACAGTACGTGGGGCGGCGCCACTGATGAAGACGTAATTTACCTTCAGGCGAGCTGTAATAACGAGCAGTGGCAGCCTAAGAGAGAGGGGAGCTGCAGTTGGCAAGGGTCCAATCTTCACAGTCTGATACATAGCGCTCGCCGCTCGTGCTGCTTCAGGGTAAAAAATAGACTCGTTACGCCAAGACCACAGGGATCTCAAGGGCAAATAACGCAGGCATGTGAGCCGGTATTGTTTTACTTGAATGTTGATTTGCAGGCGTCACAAAAGGAATTCTAATGGAAGTTATGCGTTCAAGACCGGTGATATCTCAAGGACAAATCACAAAGACATGCCAGCTGTAATGTTTAGCTCAAATATTGATTTGCGGGCTGTGCTTAACATAATAATGAATGTGACTCGAAGTATAACCTTACCCCTTATCAACAAAATGTCTAAAAATTTTTTACATTTAGATATGGCAGATTACCAAACAAAGTGTATTCTCATTTTAATTGTTGCCTCCGGCAAGGAGGTCATGTTTTCGTTGAGAATGTCTCACTGTCTGTCTTGCTGTTTGTCTGTATGTTTGACTGCCTGTTACCAAGATAACTCAGAAAGTTACGGACGGGTCTTAACGATATTTACAGGGATTGTTACGTATGTTACGAGGAACAGATGATCAACTATTGGTGAAGTTCCGTTCATTCATTTAATTGTTTGTTCGTATGTCTATTTTTTTCTTAATGCTTTAATTCAAAAAGTTATAGACGGATTTTGATGAAATCCGCATGATTTGTTAGGTATATTACGAAAAGCAAATGACCAACTTTTTATGACGCTCGGTTTCTTTGTTTGTTTGCTTGTTTGTCTCTGTGCGTGATTGTATGTTTGTTAGCACGGATCTTTATGGAAATTATAGGAATAGTTAAAAACGTTAGATGACATCAATAATCAAAGTTTGGTGATGATTTGTGTGTCCGTTTGACTAATATTTGTCAAAATGTTTGTCAAAACATAACTCATGAACTTTCTGACGGATCTTCACGAAAATTACAGAACCCCTTACTGCTTTTAAACTGCACAAATGACCAAATTTTGGTGCTGATAAAGAGGAGTTTCAGAACCAATTTGAAATTTACGTTACCGATGCTTTGCTTGGCCCAGGTGTGCGCTTTCAGAGTGTTCTTGTTCTTATTGTATTCTCATTAATCGAAAGGCGTGATTGATTGCCGTACTTAGACGGTAACAGCTTAATATACTTCGCCATGATTGCCCGGAATTTCAATCCTAAGCTTTCCATTCGTTGAGTAAGGTTTAATTTAATTCATGAAGCGTAGACTGGTTACGACTTAAACGGCTGAACATTATATCCTGAGCCTGTTCCTCTAATGAGTTTTCCAACTATTTGAAACGTGATTGGTTGGCAATTAACGCTGACACTCGATCCAGTAGGGCGAATTTAAAGCTCAGTGTTCAAGAGGGAGTCCCAAGCAGGTTAGATCTCAGTGGATTAGATCGTATTCATTTAAGTGCGTGAATCAAAGAAGCTTTAACGTTGCGAGTAATAATTATCATTTTGCTTGATATTACGTCCTAGAGCCCGCATCCCACTACACGAATAAAATCCCATCTGCATGTAAGCCTTTTGTACGCGTTCACCCATCCACTCCTGTGAATGAGTTACTTTGTTCTACATTTGAACAGCAGAAGAGTACATTATTGTTTGAGTTTTATTTCACTCCAAATTCGAAGGAATATACGCAACTTATCTAGTGACACTTGCCGAAGAAACTTATTTGCATTAATGTTTTCATAGCTCTCTGTGGAGTACACAAAGTTACAATAACGACGCTGGAAGACATTCGGACAAGTGAATGCGTTGAAGGCACTAACTTGTAGAAAGGCTTTTAGTCAGAAGGGTCAATACCCTTCCTTTGTCACCGTCAGACTCGCCATTCACCCCTACACATCACGAACTACGACCATCGACCATCTTACTATCATTATGCATCACTGCTGTAGCTCTGTTCCACATTATTATACATGGATTGCACAGACGATCTAAATTCTAAACAAAGACAACACCGGCTGTGTCTGGAAATCAATACAGCCGAAGTTGGGGAGGTCTACCTTAATTTAACCATGAAGGAGGTATATCTTATGTAATGATCTCTTTTCCCGATTAACTCTTAGGTGGAGCTTTATTAATGGACAATGGGTATGAGATGGCATAACTGTCTCATACTTTAATCAGAGAAAGATCATACCCATTGCTCACATTGATCTGACCCTCTGGTTTTGTCATAGATTCACATAACTTGTTACAGGTACTCCATCAGGCAATAGCGCACTGAAGGTTGGCTCCATGAGCCGCAGATATTAGGAAAGCTTCTTACGTACAAAATTAGATTTATTATTGTTCTTATTATTATTTTTAAAGCTTCAGGCTCCAGCTCCCACGGACAGGTAATACAGCCCAAATGAAGCTCTTTACTACACCGAAGAGCCCGAAACGCTGCTGAAGGAAATGTAACAAAAAGCCATCAACAGCTGCCTTAAACGCCAAACCTTAACCGACATATGCACGAAACACCGACCGAACTGATTAGTTCGACATTCAACATCCTCTAGCGTGAAAGAGTGCGCGCCGAACGCAGCACGTGTTTCTCTCCTAAAGACCTTGAGGGCAGGGACAGAAGAATTCAACCGACGCCTCTCATTGTTGTACACCTTATAAAACATACAGAGTTCGGCCACCCGTCGCTTGTGGGACAGGTTCACCAGATCATTATCAGCTCACAGTCTGCTGGCTGAATTAAGAAGTAGGCCTAACAGACGCAAGTGAGTGTCAGCAGCTGCAGCATAAACTGGTGACCAATATTCCAACACAGGCAGCAAAAGAGTATAAAAAACATATGTGGACAACCTTACTGTCACCAAACACAAAATTCACCTTACGCAGGAGCCCAATCTTGGTTGAAGCACGTGACACCAGTCACTTACTATGCTGCTTAAAAGAACACTTCTCATCAAAGACAGCACCAAGAATCTCTAAGGAGCTAGACTCCTGAAGCAAAGTGTCATCTATCTCCAGATGGGGATGCTGTGGTACAAGTGTCTGAGGCCGACTGATAATCATCGACTTGGTCTTACTAACATTCAGCTTCATACTCCCAATCCCCTACTGCCCAAGCACTCAGTAGGGTTCAGTTAATAGTGTGACTTAGCCTACTTTTACATAAACTAGTGATGCTTAATACTGACGAAGAAAGGCTAATTGCTGTAATATTTTTCAGTAATTAATAGTTCGGTATGATTCAATTGTACGAAGGTTAACACACGAGAATAAAAAAAAAAAATACAAAAATAAGAGAAGGTGAAATCCAAAAGTCTAGAAAAACCGTAAACTAAAATTAAAGAATTCCTTAATAACAATTTTTCATGGAACAATAATCTCTAAGATATGTGGGAGCAACATGCGCAATAATCAAGCTATGGCTCTGTATGAGTAGGATAAATTAGGGTAGTGCATGTTAATTTTAGGGTAGGCTAGGGTAAGTTATATTCGCTTGTTATGAAACTCGCATACTCCAATTTGCCCGTATTCCTATTTGCGCCATGTCAAGAGGCAATAATTTACCGTGAGTACGTATTTGCGCTTCCGGTTTTTGCCATTTTTCAAACCGCGGGTTTATCCAAACCAGCATATCCCAGTTGCGATATTCCGCGGCGTTCATTCAGTTTCGCATGCGTGCAGTAATAAACTTTACCTCGATAAACCATGTGAGAACCAGAGCACTTCATATACAATGTATTCACAAATATTAATCTTGCGGGAACCGCCCTATTATTTGGTCCCTACCTGGTTAAATCGGAAAAATTGCTTGGGCCAGTTTCACGTATTCGATCCTCGATTCGAGTGGCTCTGAGTGTCAGCTTGCCCCTCCCCCTCCAATCTCGCTGACAAATTGCTACTTGTAACCGAATCTATTATCGTTACCAAGAACGAAGAAGAAACAACCGAGATCAAGAGAATAAGTTAAATGAAGCAGAATGAATGCATTTAGTGTAAGGACTTTCTCTGCGTTAATCATCAATAATCTTTTACCGAATAAGTTTTCGTTCTGTTGTGCAATATAACTTTGTCTAACATCCTCAGCAGCTCTCGCGTTGCTCTGATCACTGATGCTAAATTGCTTTTTCTTTTAGGTGAAAAGTTGGTTTTGTATTTTTTCTTTATATCTAGAACAGTTCATGAGTTCAGTGATACATAATTTACGTGGATGAGAGTGTTAATCTTGAAACGATTTAGTCTTGAAAATAGCTTCTAAAATATGACTGCATTGTTTCTTTGCATAATACTTACATAGGAGTATTTTCTATAGAAGTTGTTGAGCATAGTATTTTTCATTTCCTAACTTGGGGAAAATATAGTAAAAGTCGACAAAGGATGTGGTCTTTTGAATTCTGGAAGTGGTTCAATGGGACCAAAATCCTCGATGGAATTAAATTGACCGGAGAAACAATGAGTTTATTGTTCACCAGTTGTATATTTGCACACACTGACCAATGTTAGCCAAGTCTTTGTGGACTGCCTGATCAATAAATAGAAAATGTAGGTCATAGTTACAGAGGCTTCTTCAGCTCTGTAGTGCAGAAATTTAATCGTGTTGAGAGCGGGTTTGGAGATGGGGCTGCGCGTAGCGCTGTAAGCGACAACACTAATAACAGATCAGCACTTATCTAAATTGGAGAGTTGATGCGATAAGCGTAGTAACTCTGTAAATTTTAAAGGAGAAATTAATGAGATTGAAATAGGATTACGGCGCTTATGCAATTAGTCCTCCAGTACTGTTATTTGACCCGGCAGGTGCAGTTTCACAGAGACGTGAAATGACTCCAGTTCGTTTCGGTTATTTGTGTGGTTGTGCCGTCCTTTCGATCCAGATTAAATAACCCGTAATGGACTCATATATAAATGAATTTATATTAATGCAATAGACATAGTTTGATAAAATTTGCCGCAGACCTATTGCTGTGTATCGTTCTAGAGCCATAGTTAATTTGATAACAACAATTTGCATGTATATGTAAACAAATG
This sequence comes from Parhyale hawaiensis, assembly GCA_001587735.2. Taxonomy (NCBI): domain Eukaryota; kingdom Metazoa; phylum Arthropoda; class Malacostraca; order Amphipoda; family Hyalidae; genus Parhyale; species Parhyale hawaiensis. The sequence continues at coordinate 21,667,204 of LQNS02276924.1, read as the reverse complement.
CTTTTGATACACAAATTTGTACATATTTTACTAGAGCAATATATCTGCATGAGGAGTTGATACCCGTAGCTCCTATATGAGTTACATATTGTATCATGTGCACAAAAAAGGAAATTTATTAAATAATTCAAGGAAATACGTGGGTAACCTAAATGAATATGGCATTTACAAGCATCATCATATATATGGTGCTGCGCTTGCTTGGCGGTTGCGAAGGTGCAAGAACTATAACCAGACAGTCTGGTGGAGCTACTGTCCTTGTCGACCATAGATCGCTGGCCCAGCTACTGAGTGCGATCGCCCGCAGTTTGGACAAAACTGAAGTAAATTTATGTATCCGGACTGGAACAGGTAAGATACAGTCCCGCTTAATACGGTAATTCACCCTTTGTAAAATCAATGCAATAAAAACTTTACTATTTCGAGCATACTATTTGTCTTCCTCATACCTTGCATTTTCAAACGAAGTTGACTTTTTTCAAACGTTCTTCAAAAATAACGGTTATCCGCACCATTTTCTGGACCACTACTGCAAATTGTTCCTAGATAAGCTGTTCGACCCCGGCATTAGCAAACCCTTCGTCAGTAAATTGGACTTCTTTCACTTGCTTCCGTACTACAACAAAGCATCTGTTAGTTCAGTAAAGACTTTGAAACGTTCCTCTCTGAAGCCTACCCACATATCAACTTCAAATTTTTATACAAAAATACATTCACCATAGCGTCCTACTTCAAATTTAAAGACAAACCCACACACCAATGATGTCCAATGTTGTTTACCGTTATCGATGCCAGGTATGCAGTGTCTCATATATAGGTAGCACTGGACAATACTTCAAAGCCCGTATTGACCAACATTTAGGTGTTTCCAGTCGTACCGGCTTACCACTTGTGAAATCCTCACATTCAGCCCCCCGCCTACACGCTGAGCAAAATCGCCATCCCATCAGTATGAATGACTTCCCCATCATAGACTTTTCAAATCATATCGAGTTTACAACATGAGAGTCGCTCCACATTCAATGAACCAAACCTAGCCTCAACATTATAACCTCGGCTGTACGGCTTCATACCGCCCACACTTAGCCTCAAATCTGCTGACTGTACAGGAGCTGACCTCCAGCTCCTCCCCGCAGCTCTGTTCATTCGCGTTTTAGACCTCCCCCCGACAACATCCATGCTCCTCCCCTCATTCATTAGACAATAAAGAAATTTTAAATTATAGGTCGTTGGGTAGTTTTCTTCTTTTCATCTGATGATGGGATTTTTCATCGCGAAACGGAAAATTTTAAATTTAGTCGACTTCCATTTAGTATTAGATCTTTGCCTTAGTACGTATATATATATATATTTATAGATTTGTGTTTAAGACGACAATTTTTGCCATTAGCCTACCAAAATGCCGTTTGGCTGACAAAATTTTTGGTAGGTTATTGAATTGCCCCCTGTAGTCAGCGTTCGTTACTTAGCGTCAATCTTTGATTGGCGTTACTTAGCGTCGTCATTAAAGATTGACGCTAAGTGAGGCCAGTCAAAGATTGACGCTACAATCAAAGATTAACGCTAAGTAACGAATAGCTAACCAACAATGAGCTTTTACAACGCCAACCTTGCAGGTAAGAGGGGTAGGTCTGGTTCTTCTAATGTCCTGAAATACGTTTAAGACACTTATAGACCTCTAAAATAAAGTACACTAGACGAACCAGTCCCTGCCTACCTAACCATAAGGTTCTCGGGGTAAGAGCTCATTGGGTAGCGCTTCTGTACTAGGGTGGTGGTGGATGGCAGCAGTTAAGCGCGCGTTTACTATCGAGAAGACGGAGGAACATATCCGTAGAATTTTTTTTAGATAGTTAAATACTGGGAGTAATTCTCGTGGATTTTTGAAAATTTCGCGTTAGTACCTCCCCTTTGCATCGTATCGTTTCATAGCAATTATAAGAATATACATATATATGTATAGAACGATTCGTCGAAACTGAGAATAGCAATCATCTCTGCAGTATGCGAGCATACAGAATGTGATATCGATTGGAACAGTTCCATCATGACAAGGTTTTCCATTAGCTGATTGCACTGGAACAGCCCTAATCAATGATGCCTTATTATTACAGGCATTGTAGATCACCAGGATCAACGTACCTTCCGCAGCTTGAGCTATTGGATGATGCAGTCAGGCTACGCCACCAAAGTTCTTCCATGCTTCACAGAACTCGATGTGCGGATGACGCTGCCAATTCAGAAGTTTCCTCATAGAGGTCCCTCTAAGCAAGGCTTGAATGCAGTGAAAACTACACATACTGACATCAGCAGCTCACAAAGCAGTTCATCGGAGGCTAAATCGAAATCTGTTGAGTCCAGTCCACGCAACGCCTCCGAGCCCAAAGACCCCATGTCGTCAAGGAAGACGAAAAAGAAGTATCTGCTGCGCATCACCCGAGATTATTACTCTTCCGTCAACTCTGATGCTCCCTCCTTCGACACAGATTCTCCGACATGGAGTCGCGCTTTCACGGAATATCGTTCGTTGCGATGGCAGCTGAGCAAGAATCGCTGCCACCACAGCCTGCCGATGGCCCCCACCCTGCGGAGTGACGGCTGCAGCTCCCTGCGCTGGCCTCTACAGGTATGTCTGACGAATTCTTTTGTAAACATAACAATAATTAGCAGTAACTCATATATTATATCATATAGATGTCGCTTCCAACAGATTAGAGAGCGCAGTGTTTTTGAGCTTCTACTTAACACAAAGAATTTAGGATATGCCCCTGGAATTTAAATTCACTGACTCTTGACTGCTTGCGTACAAAAGTTCAGGTCACCTAAGGGAAGGAAGGAATCTGCTGCTCCGCTGAATTGAGCTAGACAGCACTGATCACTTTTGAAAAATTGAGTTGGCCATTGTAATGCATCCTCTAGCAGCATATATGTAACGAAAGTCAAATACTGTAAATGAAGAGAGATCATCACAAATTCATCGCCGCCATTTCCATCGACACAGGTATTCCAGTGTATATATAAACAATTATAGGACACCAAAATGAGTATTGAGGATCTTGGCATCCACAAAGGAAAGATTACGATGCTGCTAAAGCCCTAACATTAATCGGAATAGGTTTCCAGTTTTCCCATCATGAGCTATGCTCATCTGTGACAAATGATATAAGAGGTTGCAAACCAAGTTTATGTTTTTTTTTTTACTTTTTTGGAATGTTAAAACCTGCAAGAACTTAGTTTCCAGCCTAATAAAATTACCGGTACATCCTAGAGCATCCCCTTATCTGTTTTTAAACTCAGCAGAGACAAACGTATGCTGACCTACAACGGATATGTAATCTGAAACAAGCCACAAAACTGAGCTTTTACTCTTGAGGTGTTTGAAATTAATTTAAGCTAAATCATGTCACTGTAATATACTGAATCCACTTTTCTGGTCCTATCTATGTATATCATAATTCTGCTTAAGGCTCCATCCGTACGTCCGTCTATCCGTCCGTACGTCCATGTGTCTGTGCTTTTCACTATTAGGTAGGGGAAATTCAACTTGTAAGAAGCTATGATTTTCGCTGGAGCGAAGTTCAATCACGGCTGTTTTCTTTAGAGCTTCTTGAAATACTTTCAGTCACTTTCAAAGCAAAGACATGAAAACCATTTCACTCTTATCTTACAAACCGCATTTCATTTCTTGCACAACCTATCGAGAGCTTGGAGCCAGTAGTGGTTATGTCCATTTTTGGCAAAAACGAGTTTTACTCATCAAGTGGGTGCTAGTGAGGTATATTTTTAGTGACACAAGCGCCTGTGCCATATCTCACGCTACTATGTTCGCTTTGCTTGCGGCGCCTGACGTTCTTAATAGGGCCAACCAGATATGTTGTTAGGATGCCCTGCAGAAAAATAGGAGAAAGAGTCAAGTTCAAATTTTAGCTGCTACTTTTCGCAGGCCTAAGGTTGAAGATTCACTGACTGACTTGGGATATTTTTCAACCTTTGTATGCATGATGCGGTTTCGAGGGCATCATAATTGAAGAACAATAATTCTTCTTTTCTGTTGACTTTGCGCAAGTTTCTTCAGTATCAAGTAGGGGCAATATGGATGATACGAGTCTGAGATACATCTGAAGAACATTGCTTCCGTTCTGTGGAGTTTGAACAGGTTTCAGCTACATCAATAGCAGCGTCATCGGATGGGCACTGAGAAATGTTCCCATGTTTCGTTAGACGGGATTTGTTTAAGGCAATATCTTTGATAGAGTTTTTATCCTGTCGGGCATAAGATATGTGCATATCTTTTAGATGAATTTTTTCTCAGCAGTTGGAAAGCGGAATGGGACTTTTTGGCGCAGATTTTTGGTTGCTGATTTTTTGGAGTGATTTTTTTTGGCACCGATGTTTTGGCGCCGAATATTTTGGCCCCCCAATATTTAGGTTAGGTTGGGTAAGGCATGGTTAGGTTTAGGTATGGTAAGGTTAGGTATGGTTAGTTTAGGTATAGTTAGCTTAGGTATGGTTTGGTTAGGTATGGTTACTTTAGGTTTGAAAAAGAGCCGTTAGAATATGTATTTTTGTGGTTTAGCCCACAATCATCAAGCCATGCGTGTCTGACATCTGTGCTAAAGGTACCAAGATCGAACCTGCCAGTAGATCTTTGTGACTGAGTCGGCAACTGCTTGGTATGCGGAGCTGTGTGGGGGCACCTGCTGACCAGGAATGGGAGGGTTCGTGTCGTTGAACCTTTTGTTTCGGCGCCATAGTTCTCAGTGACTCGTGGTCGGCTGCAGCTGTACTTGCTCCTCGGGGTCAGCTGGCCTATATCTGCAGCACAAACCAGTGCGTGTGGGTTTCCCAGTGGAGAGTACAGTCAGAGTTAACTTTACATCAATATGGTGTTGATGTTATCTTCTTTAGTATGTGAAAGTTGACGAGCGCTGTCTACATATTATGCAACTATTTCAATGTTATTTATTTAGATATTAATCGAAAATAAAAGGTTTTATAGTAATTTCATTCGGTACCTCTAACCTTTTGCAATTTCAATCAGCGCCAAAATAATCTACGCCGAAAAAACGTGGCGAAAAAAAACATGGCGACAAAAAGTACCGGAACCTTAGAGAGACTCAGTCTTGGCCGGAGGTTTCGTTACTTTCGTGCGTAATCCATTTAACTTATGCTTTCTTTAGCTGAATCTCTTAGAAGCAGTTGAAACTTCAAGCTTAGCTGACGCTTTTTTGTACTGAATTTACATTGCAGCCAAATTCCGACGCTTTAGGTTCAACTACCGGTTGGTATCCAGTATACGGTAAACCCTGATCATTTCCGGTGAATTTTTTTTTACTGAACTACATTTTCTTATTATGCTGAACGTTTGTCCAATTCCAAGCTGATATTCGCGCCTTATCTTGCAGGGGTATATATCGCTCATGCAAAACTCATAGCTGTATGACTTGCTTTTCATTAATGGAAAATCAGGCCTGCAGGGATGAGACCTCTTCTGCAGCAAAGCCTATACTAGGAATAAGAAAAATAAAATCTTAGTTATAAAATTACTGCCGTCATATCTAATGGCGGGGCCCTCTAACTGACGTCATTTGCGGGGTGGGTTAGATTAGAAGAGCTGCGTTAGGTCAAGCTAACTAACCGTTGAATTCTCAATGGTCACCCTAGGGTTACGTTAGCGTAGACAATATAATTATTATGTTGGGGTGGACAAATATTATTGAGCGAGAAATAGTTCGTCAAGCTTAAGTGACGGGCGTAAACTTAGACAGGGTGTGTTACGTTACATGAGCAGTATCAGGTTAAACTCGGTTAAATTGCAGTAGCGTAACGTGGTCCTGTTCATTTTGAAAGGTATAGACTTTATTCAACCATGGAAATTCCACGGGTCCCGCTAGTAGGTATAGCTTTTATTGCGAAATAAATACCGATGATAGTTGCCAAAAGCTTCTACCTTTCTGCTTAAATAATAATCTCGGCCAGGGTTATATTGTAGTCATTCATCATGCTAGTGTGGCTGTTAAATTTATGAAGGGTGGGCAATTGTAGCTACCTACCGCCACTTGAGCTACACCGTCACAAGAATATAATATAGTAAATTATTCGAATGTAGACGGTTTCAAGCTTCAGCGTTTTTCGCTTATGTAACTATGTATATATATATAGGCTGCAAGTGACCAGAGGTGGCCGCATATGCTCATGTTTTTGAGCAATGACGTGAGATCAAAAATACATAAACATGAGTACAGCTGTGCTGAATACAATTTCGCCTTACTTTCTTTCCTATATCATAAACTGACCTATTGCGTATGTAAATTTACTAGATACCAATAAAGTATAAGGACTGTAAATTTTTATCCATAACAGCATTTCGAGAATTACAGTTTTTTTTCTTTTCCCGTCTCTCAAGGTGTACCTAAGCGACCGAGCATCACTGCCCCGGAGCCTGGCGGAAGCGGAAGTGCAATATCAAGTGGACTGGGGAGCAGTGCACCAAATGGTCATCGGACTCAACACTGAAGGCTGGGATACGCTGCTCACCACTGGCAGGGAGGCTCCTGGTAGTCCTTCTACGGTGCTTTTCGCTCAATACGATACAGTAAGTGTAAGAACTAGCGCTGAAACATATATCTCTCTCTGCAATAACCAATCGTCTGTTTTTATGTTTGCAAGCATAAAAATACGTCCACTCTCAACGGATCTGTAATCTGTAGCATAACCGTACTTCTAATTCCAGTACCACAGAAGAAGTTGATTATATATATTATACATCCAGAGTTGAACTTTTCCCATTCAGTCGCTGGGAGAGGTTTACGTGTACGTTAGTATAATGTATTAAATTAGAAATTGTGAGATGCATATTCTGGCATTTGTACAGGTTACAAACTTCGCAAAGTTCACGAATATCTACAAGTTCCGGGACGCTGAGGGCCACGTTCTCCAGCCAGTGGGCAGCTGGTCGACGGCCGCTGGGCTGTCGCTCAACAGACACTTCCATGACGGACCCTCGGACTTCCAGGGCAACGTTCTGCACATTGGATCCCTCATTGTACGAAAACAGCAAAGCATCCCCTAAAACTTAGAATTTACTTTTTTGTGAAAGTAACATTGACTGCACTCTATTAACATAAAATTCTTCATATGGGATGAGTGATGTCATTGTCTACATGTAAAATTTTTTCTGGAGGGACTAAAATTTTGACTAATATTGAGAAGAAGATGCGGCTGCATTCTATGAGCTGTATTCCTCTCCAAGCAAATTGATGTGTAATTGCAGTGTTGAGTTTCAA